>OY754975.1:15317468-15884180 GCA_963576475.1 Molanna angustata
AAGTCTACGTACTTAAATGAAGAAGAAAAATAATTAGACTAAAGGAAATAATTTTTATAAAAAAATGACCCAAATGTATACATAAAAGAAGAAGAAGATGAATTAGACAATAGGAAATAGTTTGTATAAAAACTGCCCTAAAGGTCTACATAAAATTAAGAAGAAACAGAATTAGACTCCAGGACCCGCCGCTTCAGGCCCTTCAGTACCTCCCGTCCCTTTAATCCCTCATTACGTCCCTTCCCATCAGACCCTTCACTACCTTCCGTCCCTTCAGGCAGTTTTATACCTCCCGTCCCTTCAGGCCCTTTAGTGCATCCCTTCCCTTCATTACATCCCGTCCCATCAGTCGGTTAAGAAAAGTTTAAATCCAGAAACCATCCTGGAAGAACCGCGAAGAGATGAAAGAACATTCTTTTCCCAGGATGCTCTACTTAATAGGTAAAATGACTAAATACACGAAGAAGAAGAAAAAAGTTTAAACCCAGATACCTGCGAAGAGATGGAAGGACAGTTGGACCTTCTTCTCCCAGGATTCTCCAACTTCATAGGTAAAATGACCAAAAATACACGATGAAGAAGAAGAAGAAGAAATAAGTTTAAATCCAGATACCTGCGAAGAGATGGAAGGAAAATTGGACATTCTTCTCCCAGGTTAGTCCACCTTCAAAGGTAAAATGACCAAATAGACGATGAAGAAGAAGAAGAAAAAAGTTTAAATCCAGAAACCTGCGAAGAGATGGAAGGAAAATTGGACCTTCATCTCCCAGGATATTTCATCTTCATAGGTAAGATGACCAAGTACACGTTGAAGAAAAAGAAGAAAAAAGTTTATATGCAGAACCCGTCCTGGAAGACCTGTGAAGAGATGGAGGGACAGTCGGACCTTCTTTTCCCAGGATACTCCCCCTTCATAGGTAAAACGACCAAATACACGAAGAAGAAGAAGAATAAGAAAAAAGTTTAAATCCAAAAACCATCCTGGGCATACGCTCGACAATTCACCAAAGTTTCATTATAATCGGACAAACGGTTGATAAATAAATAAATAAAATAATTTTCCTATAGGAAATCAGTATAGGTATATTATTGTTGATTTGTAAGTAAATAGTATTAGGTAGGTACCTACCTACAACAACCTTGTAAATAAATCCGATTCCTAACAAATTTTATTTGAATATCACATTCTTTCTGTAGCCATGGAAACGATTCGAACACGTAAGTAATATCGAATGGTTCGGATACATTTTTTGAATATGTAGGTACCTACATTGGTTTGTTCGATGCCATAAAAATGAAAATTGTCCGAAATATCAAATATTATATACAAATTATGCAATTTTATTATGCCCATATCTTTACTAATAATTAACAGACTTTTACAATATACGTCTTAAAACTTGCTGTAATGTCTTGTGTTTCATTTTATTATTTCATATTTATATTTATTTCAAAGGTTTATTATTTTCAAGAACATATTCATTCGGTAGGAAAATGAAATATTGTATGAAAAGATATTAAAATGGCGGCATTTATGTACAAAACGCTTACTTTAAAAATAAGTTAAACATTATAATTATACAAAATATTCACCATGTTTTTCACTTAAACGCTAAGTTATACTTGAAAGTAAATTTTTTTCGTGTAAATACGTACTTCTAACTTTTAAACTAACAGATATATGCGTGCAAAATGTACACTTTTTTGACAGATACGACTTGAAAAAAATTTTGTATGAAAAAAATAATTATTGAAATATTTTTAAAATTCAGCATTTTTATCGCATTATTTTTAGCGTGACACTGCATCAGATATACAGGTACACGTTCGCACATAAATTAGATTTTTAGATGCTCTTGGTTTTTCAGAAGGCGTGAGACAAACACACACACACACACATACACACACACACACACACACATACACTAACATTTTGATTGCTTTATTACTTTAGATAAATTAGTGATTTTGAAGGAGAGCGTTTTTATGTTTAGTGCGCCTGGCTCCGAAAAGCGTTGATCCGGTCCTGATAGCATAATTTGATCCTGAACTTTATGTTTCTCATAGACAATGTGAAATTGTTGTTGATTTCCGTTTCATAAATTTTTTATTTCTTTCAAAATATGAAATAAAATCAATTTCCTACTTATCCGCTCGTATCATCCTCGTACCTTTGTCACCGCATTTGGACAGGTTTCGTCTTCACGAGACTTTGAACTATTCAATATTGGATTTTATATGTACGGTGGATGTCGACTTCAAAGAAACATCTCGTAAGAAATCGGATCAAATCTCAAGAAATTTGAGAATTATCTCGAGTCAAATGACAAAATCGAGGATTTTTTTACGTTTGTCCACAGATATTTGGAAAAGAATTTCGTGCCTATAAAATGGATGCGACGTTTACTTGGAATTCATTCTAGTTTATTTGTAGTGGAACAAAAAAGAAATAGGTTTCTTAACACACTTTTAGCTCATCGATGGTAATTGAATGATATTAAATGATTTCGCAATATTAAAACCTAGGTATATTTTTCTTCCTTCAAATTATCACAATTATGTGAAGAGATTTATGTGATTTTTTTTTGCTTGTATGGCGTATTAAGCAGAGCGCATTTTGAAATTTTATGTCTCCTGAAAAGTTCAAAGTATAATTTTTTGATTTCAGGCGGTAGAAATTATTGGACCACTGGTTGAAAAAGACCTTCCTTCCTTGTATCCATTGCTATATTGTATTTTTTTGTCTAAGAGTTTTACGAAGCCTTTAAATATTTTTGTTTATCCATTACATAATTTATAAATATTTTATAACCAAAAAGGTACTTTGCTAACTTTAGATTTTTTCAGTGTATCAAAAATCAAAAATTATAAAATTATATTATTAAACCCTTGTTATCGTTACCAAATTTTTAGCTGCATATAATATATCATAACTGCATCATTGTATTGCTGCTTTATCTTTAGCTGCATATAATATATCATAACTGCATCATTGTATTGCTGCTTTATCTTTAGCTGCATATAATATATCATAACTGCATCATTGTATTGCTGCTTTATCTTTAGCTGCATATAATATATCATAACTGCATCATTGTATTGCTGCTTTATCTTTAGCTGCATATAATATATCATAACTGCATCATTGTATTGCTGCTTTATCTTTAGCTGCATATAATATATCATAACTGCATCATTGTATTGCTGCTTTATCTTTAGCTGCATATAATATATCATAACTGCATCATTGTATTGCTGCTTTATCTTTAGCTGCATATAATATATCATAACTGCATCATTGTATTGCTGCTTTATCTTTAGCTGCATATAATATATCATAACTGCATCATTGTATTGCTGCTTTATCTTTAGCTGCATATAATATATCATAACTGCATCATTGTATTGCTGCTTTATCTTTTTCCTGCGTTCCCTGTCATTTATTAGAATATATTTTGTGCATAAGTTTTTTCGGTATCATTATTTGATTTAAAATATATCTAGATGTACTGAAGTGTGTATATTAAAAATATTATTATATTTTTTTAACCTACATATATTTTGCTATCACTTTATCATACATTTCATAGTAAATTAATTGTGCACTGAAGATGAATAACTTCATAAAACTAATGTTTTTTGTATACCCACAGACAGGCATTGCCTGGTGGGATTTCTCCTGTCTATTTATATATCTACTTAATATGTTGAATATTGTTTTTTGTAATACCCACAGACAGGCATTGCCTGGTGGGATTTCTCCTGTCTATTTATATATCTACTTAATATGTTGAATATTGTTTTTTGTAATACCCACAGACAGGCATTGCCTGGTGGGATTTCTCCTGTCTATTTATATATCTACTTAATATGTTGAATATTGTTTTTTGTAATACCCACAGACAGGCATTGCCTGGTGGGATTTCTCCTGTCTATTTATATATCTACTTAATATGTTGAATATTGTTTTTTGTAATACCCACAGACAGGCATTGCCTGGTGGGATTTCTCCTGTCTATTTATATATCTACTTAATATGTTGAATATTGTTTTTTGTAATACCCACAGACAGGCATTGCCTGGTGGGATTTCTCCTGTCTATTTATATATCTACTTAATATGTTGAATATTGTTTTTTGTAATACCCACAGACAGGCATTGCCTGGTGGGATTTCTCCTGTCTATTTATATATCTACTTAATATGTTGAATATTGTTTTTTGTAATACCCACAGACAGGCATTGCCTGGTGGGATTTCTCCTGTCTATTTATATATCTACTTAATATGTTGAATATTGTTTTTTGTAATACCCACAGACAGGCATTGCCTGGTGGGATTTCTCCTGTCTATTTATATATCTACTTA
This sequence comes from Molanna angustata, assembly GCA_963576475.1. Taxonomy (NCBI): domain Eukaryota; kingdom Metazoa; phylum Arthropoda; class Insecta; order Trichoptera; family Molannidae; genus Molanna; species Molanna angustata. The sequence goes on from OY754975.1 coordinate 15,321,835, forward strand.
ATATGTTGAATATTGTTTTTTTCATGTTAAGTTAACAAATGCAATAATTGTAAGTTGTTTTTTTTTTTTAATATTTTAAAGTTGTATCTTTATATCAATTATTATTGTAGTTTTGCTTTGTTATACTATTTTTTTATTTTTTATCTTTTTCTAGTTGCGATGTTTTTTATTATGAGAAATAAAGAATTCGTTAATTATTATTATTTATTATTATTATTGAACTGTATTATACAATTAAAAGACGGTAATCCATTTTAATATAAAAGAATTAAGAAATTAGTCTTATCAAACATAGTGTGAAGTATGTACGTAAGTATTTATGTGTGTAGGTGTGTATGAATAAATTAATGTGTGTTAGTATATAAATATGTAAGTATGTGTGTTAGTATATATGTATGTGTGTGTATGTATATTTATGTATGTGTGTGTATGTGTGTATATGTATAGGTATTTGTGTATGTTTTGGAGCATTTTTTTGTATTTACATTATAATACATAAACAATACGATCAAGCTGAAAATCAGCTGCTGGGGGCTTGTTTTCCTGCAACATAGCTGAGCATGGTCCTTTTGTGTCAGAAAGGTTGTTTTTCTTTTCATTTGTTGATATATTTCTTTGTATTTGTATGTAAACTTCTTTTTCTTTGTCTCAATAAATATTTTTATTATATTAAATTCAATTCTTACAACAAGACATTAATAACTTTAAACTAATCGAATTTTCTTAAAAAGGCTTTTTAGGTTTGACAAAATGTAATAGAATATTGTTGTTCGGGAATTTTCATCTAAAAATATGGATTATAATTATCGTCATAAGACACGTTCAATATTTTAACGCTTTCGTTGAATTAATTAATTTTTAATAGCTATTACTGTCGTCTTACTTTTGTATCGGAATATTTTTAAGTTGACACAGATTATTTTGTATAATATATCAAAAAATATATTATGGTAAAAAAAAATACTATCAGAGTTTTTTAAGAAAAACTTAAGAAAAAGTTGAGGTCCAGTAAGTAGTATTCTCGCATTACGGTACCTTAACTTTTTCTTACATTATTCTCAAATAACTCTTGTAATACGACCCTATTATGTCCTTGTGACATACAGTCCTTAAACGGTCTAAACCAAGCATAAATGTTTGTGATTTAATTAATGAAATCGGTCGTACTAGAGTTAGAACTCGCGACCACTAAATTATTATCCCAGCTCGCTAACCGCACGGCCACCATCCACCTAATATGACCAGAAAAATTATATTTTATGACAGTATATGAAATTCATCAAAAAGAAATCAGGTATCATATGTGATGATTGTTTATTTGGTATAATTCCACTATAAATGAATTAATGTTATCTAAACATATTTTATTTTTTATTTTGTTGAATATTTTTTGTACTTTTATCAATTTATATCGCCTGTAATATCTTCTTTTTAGCCCCTTTCACTCCACTGTTGGATATAGGCCTCTTCCTGGGTTTTCCATTCTCTCTATCCTGGGAACTCTGCTTCCACCCATGTCCCACCAGTTCGACAATATCGTCAGTCCATCTCCTCTGTGGTCTCCCTATATTTCTTCTATTATGATAGAGTCTCCTATTCAGAATTCTGGGGGTCCATCTACTATCTCTATGTCTTGCCACATGACCTGCCCATTGCCATTTAGCCTTCCCACTCTTTCTGCAATGTATGCGACCTTTGACCGACGTCTTATTTCCTCGTTTCTTATTCGGTCTCAAGGATACGCCCAACATATATCGCCTGTAAAATATCTTAGAGGAAAAAGTCGAGAGAACAATTGGCAGAGTGCGTCCCCGCTGGGAGTATCTAGAACAGGTGTGCGAGGACATGAAGTGTGTATCTCCTACACAGGGTTGAACAGAGTCGCTGAAGATCGAGCGGAGTAGGGGAAGAGATGCATCGCTTTGCTGCTAACCAATACCCTATTAGAATGTTATGTCCATTATACTCTTTCCAAGAAACGCGCTACGTAGCGTTGGGGAGGGTTTACAATCTGCTCAGGAAAATATTAATCCGGATTTTAAAAAAGAGCCGGGTCTTAAGAAGGTGGAAACACAAAATTGGGATAATAGTTCCACAGCCGCGCTGCTGTCTTAATAAAAGAGTTTGGTTCGTGTATATTGAAGATTTACTGTGAACGGGTGTTGAGATCGAGTAAAACGATGTACAAACATGTTTTTGTTATATTTTAGGTCCATGCTGATTTATTTGCAAAATTTCTAGACTTCAACCTGCATTTTTCAGTAGGTTTATAGAGCTCCTTCAAGTTGAATATGACCATCCGATGGTTCATTTTAATTGACATAACAGTCCAACTTGGCTAACCCTACTTGGTACAAAGGCTTTGAGTAGTATAATAATACTCTAAACCCACTATATGGATTATATCCTTTAAGTTATATCCACCCAAGCACATTAAAAGCGAAATTTATAAGACAAAAGAGGAAAAAAATATACAATATTTTTACTCAGACAGAATCTCTTGTACGTGGAACTAATTTAAAATATGAATTTTGTATTACCTACTATTAAAATAAGTGAGTGTTGGAACTTCATTAATTTTTACAAAAAACGTTATAGGATGAAGTTGAAACAAATTGATGTGAAAATTTCAGCAAAAAAGCCTTCGGTATGTGAGTTTTCAAAGAAATAAATTAGTGTTTAAACTTTTATTTACATAGTTCTAGTTTGTAGATATCTACATACATCATAAAAAATATGTATTATGCGGCTATCCACGATATAATCTAACACGTGGTTTTATTTAAAATTATTTGAGGTACACTTTTGAAGGAGATATTGCGAGAAAAATTTCAATTAAACTAAATTATAACACACAAGTATGAGTACCTATTATTGTTCACGGAATGCCATTATTGCTTGTGTACCTATGTTTAGATTGTACAATATGAAAGCAATTGAGTAAAATGAGGACGAATGTTGGATTAGAAATACTTCAGAAATGAAAGAGGAATATTAAAAATATACCAGAAAGACCTTGTACCCAACAGGCGTTCTTGCATTTTATTGGGCCATGAAAAAAAATGAGATATATTTATGGTAACATATAAACATCATAATAAGTATTGTGGGGAAAATATTAAAATAATTTTAATATTAAACACTTCCTTGCACCCTGCGCAAGTGGCGAGCTTATTATCCAGCCAAGAGCAGGATTAATATTTGCGTGAGTAGTGAATTTAAAATAATTTCTCATTTGAACGAACCATGGACGTCATATTTTTAATTCACATAACATGGTCGACTTATTTCAAGTATCAGGGCAACGTTAATTAACTTGTATGATGTAGGTATAAAGCTTTTCGTATCAAAATTTAACTTTAAAAGCGTCAAATGACTGATCATTGTCGAAAACATTTAAATTAGTTCGTCAAATTTAACGATATTTTTTGGAAGTCATCCGAAATCAGACGAGATCTTGTTTCCTATATATGTATAACACGTCATAGGCGAAAAAAAAACTATCAAGCAAAAATTTACACGTGTACTCATTTGATTTGAATCTGACGTTTATCGTTGGATTTTAAATAAATCAGAAGTTGCAAAAATATACATTTTCCCAGTTTGAAAACGATAAAAGTTTTTTTACTCCTAAGCACCCCAAGGGGATAAAGTAGGAAGTTATAAATTCGCAATTTTTAAGGTTATTTTATTTATTGGAAATTATTAACTAGCATCATGCTGAAATTGTATTCTGAAAGCTTCGTCACAATGTATCTGTATGTGTGTGGTGTGTGTTATGTACTTTAAACTGTGTGTTTATTCCACTTTATCGATTATAGACTAAAGTAATCATAAGATTATTTTCAAATTAGTTTTCAAATATTTCAAAGCGACCTCAAGCTCAGGTAACTTATAATTGGATATTTTTATTTTGTTGTGCTTTTAAATTGCTAAAAAGACACACAACTTTCATAAAATAGCATTGAAGAATAATTCAGTTTTCATAATAGAATTTATTATTTAATAGAATTTCTATTATTTTACTTCGACTTATGTAACTTCTATAACTTGTTTTTTTTTTTGCTTAACTTATGTAACTATTTTTTCTTCTTCTTATTTTTATAACTAATTTTTCTCTTATTTATGTGACTCTTACTTGTGTAACTTACGTGTGTGATTCAACATGAGCTCATGTAATTTTGTGTGCATCCATAATTGGACGTCCAGCACTCATAATAATTACCAATATTATTTTCTTTTAATGAAAATTGTTAGCTGGATGTCTGTCGATGTACCCTTTTTTAATAAATACAAATAAATTTAAATAAAAAATAATTTAACAAAGCCATTTCATGAAAATGCTGAAATTTTTCCGTTCAAGATTTGAACACTCTATGGAGTGGCTTGGTAGCGAAGAGTATAGCGTTGGCCACAACCCATTCATTTTTTTTTATATTATGATAAGATTGTTTTGTCCATTTTTTTAAACGTACAAATTAATGGCGTGACTTTACATCATTATAATTTTTATTATTTATATTTTGGTAATTTCTAGACACAGAATGGATGTTGTATAAACTATTATTTGCCTACGCATTGTTATAAATAGTTATTAAAAATTGTTAAAAATCACAAAGTATAATTTAAACCGAATAAGCTATGATCAATTACTATTTATTATATTCTATAATATATTACGGAATATTTTTAAACACACGTTATTGGCTAGGTTATGTTTATATCTGTTAGCGAAAGTGAGGTTTTAGACCAGACAGAAAACAGAAACACGTTTTTATATTATTAAACTGTCCTTTTACCGGACCGATTCTTTATTGAAGGATAAATAAAAAAAGTTACAATGTTTCAATGTGACTTACAACTAGGAAGTGACAGGAAGAGGATATATATAATCCATAGACAAAAAATTAAAATGGAACATTGCTCGTTGATATTTCAACAATATCAATCGCAACTACTATCTAAAAGTTTAATTATAAATTAATTTAAAGTTCGTTTCCTGAATTCATTAATTCACTATGGATTATCGTTAGCAAAGTACATATTCCTAGTTTTTTCTTTCTGTAATAGCCTTTGTCAATGACATAAAATTTTAAAGATGTAGAGTGAACCATTTCATTATATGTATTCAAATAAATAATATAGTTAAATTTAATTGTATAAAGCCAAATTTTGTCGTTCTTTAAATAAACAAAAGTTTAGGAATAAATTAAAATATTTTTTTCCCTGTTGAATATTTGAATGATTTATGAAAATTGTTGGAAGATATATCAAGTGTAAATAATTTAATTACAACATAATGAGTACAAACAAAGAAATAATAGATATAATTATTTTATCGTTATAAAAAATACACGTCGTTTGTCATCTTTATTATTCGTTTATAATAAAGGGACTCCACGTTGTACCTGTTTAGCATTGTCAAATGGTGCTCTAAGTTATGTATGACCAAGTTAAAATGATATGAATGTCAACTGCATACAAATGAATCTGCAATTTATAATAGGTAGTTACCTACTTTAATATTTCAAGAGGTTATGATTGCATACAAAACTAGGGTTGCATTATAAAATGTACTTGAAAATTTACAAATCGTTTTGTCCTGACTGAAAGACAAAATTATTTATTTAATTCGAAATTATCGTGGCGATGTAGCTACAAAAATTGCTCGATACTTAACAACATGTTTAGATTTTATGTAATAGAATAGAAAAGTTATCGACGAATATCTAGAAAAAATACGGGTTACTAACAGGTAGGAACCTAAGATGATAAAAATTAACTTACTCGCACACAATAACAAGTTGTCATATTTTAGACAAGGTTTGTTATGAATGTTCTCGCAAATCAAGACTGAAAACACACTAAAAAACTGTGTCTTCACCAGGAACCGAGCCCGGGACCTTTAGCTCAATAAGTTAAATATCTGACCCACGAAGGTTGATTTTATTATGTAAACACTAATTATGAATACAATTCTTACTTTTTTCAATTCTGTCACACATTAATCGATGTACATGATGAATAACAATGGACCAAGATGAAACCTTATTTGAAATTGTTCCATTATTTAATATAAGCAACAAATAGGTGCAATACTAGGTACGTACTTGCTTAGTTTTTGGAAATTTATAATATTTGTTTGAAACGACAGATTCTTTGTCAATTAATTACTGAGCCACGTATTATCTTTAGTGTATTGTGTATAGCTATTCCAATAGATTAATCGTTTTCGGAAAATTTGACAACAATAAATGAAAAGGAGATATTTATGATAATTTATAATTAAAGTTATTTAGTGAATTACTTCTATTTGAACAGATAAAATAATACTGGGATTCGAATTCATCACTTAATTATATTTTGACGTTTAAGATGGGAATGAATAAATACGAATATTTATTATGTCAAAGGATACCAACCAAACAATACAAAAATATATACATATATTGAAGGTTGTTTTTTATATATTCATGTTAGACGAGTATACTATAGACACTACTTGTTTGTTGATTTTAATTTGATATAATAAGTCTAATAAACTGTTTATATATTTTAATGCCTCTTTTCATTAAAAACATCCAAAACTTTTATTAATCGCAGAAATTGAAAATACATTTAAGGTGGTTTGATCAATATTATTTTTATATAAAAACACTCTTTGGGCAGAATAAATATGAAATGTTTTTATTTTTTTTTAAATAAAAATGAATATGTCCTTGTTAAACAAGTACATATACATCTTCCTAAGTTCCCTAAAATAAGCAAATAAATGCTTGTGCTATAGGTGAACGAAATCGGTCGAGGCAGGATTCGAACTCGCGATCACTGGATTACTAGCCCAGCGCGCTAACCGCTCTGCCACCGACCCATCTAAATACCATACCATTAGGGCTAGCCAAGATGCAAAAAACGAAAACGTTGACGCTGAACGTTATTTTTTTTGTATGGGATTTGACGTTTGATAACGTCATCAAACGTCAAATCCCATACAAAAAAAATAACGTTCAGCGTCAACGTTTTCGTTTTTTGCATCTTGGCTAGCCCTCCATATCTAATAATAAAAATTATAGAACATATTATTTTTTAATCGTTTTGTGAAACATTTGTCGGCATTAGTGATTCAGTTGGTTGAGTACCTGACTGCTGATCCAAAGGTCCCGGGTTCGATTCCCGATGGAGACACAGTTTTTAATTGTGTTTTTAGTCTGGATCTGTGAGACGATTAATATCCTAAGTCTCCAGATTGTGGCAACTTGTTATTAGGTGCATGTTAAATGAATATTTGATATGGTACATGTTAGTTGTCCGAGAAGGAATACAAAAATCGGGTGCGTGTTAAATTTATATTTGATATGGTAAAAAAAAAAAGAAAATAAAAGTTATATCTCCATTTCACACTACGATCGTTTCGCCCTAACACAAATTTTATTTTCCCCGTAATAACTACCCTAAAGCCGTCTTTATCGCTCAAATAAAGTTGAAAATCTTTGCTACGAACACAAAAAATGATTCTTAGCAAAAAAAGGATCGGGTAAGGACAAGGAAAGGAAATCGGGATCAGGTGTTCAGGGATAAATATTCCTTCTTTAGTTTTTTCTTGAAAATACAAAGTGAGTTAGACGACGCAATATCCGGACTAAGGCTATTCCATAATCTTGCTGATTGTACTTCGAACGAAGATCTGAGAAATTCTGTATTATGGATAAGGATGGATAGTATTGTACGTTCAGCAGATCGAAGTGGAAGTCCATGATTGGATAAATAAGTGAATTTGTGTCTGTCTGCTGCGGAGTATGCGTGTCCGGTTTGGCAAAAATCTGCTCACTCAAAACAAGTGGACATAGCAATCAATGAAATGGCACGAACAATATCAGGATGCTTAAAGCCAACACCGACTGGGAAATTATATCCAATTGTCGGAATCGCTCCACCCCACACTCGACGAAGGAAAGCTGCAGATGCAGAGAGGTACAAGCAAACTTATGATCGTAGGCACTCTCTATATCACCACCAACCAACAGCCTCACGTCTGAAGTCCAGAAATAGCTTCATTAAAAGCACCTCCCCGATTGAAAACTCACAACAAAGGAGAGAGGATCTGTGGAAACAGGACCTTGGAGTGGGGCTGTGGATGCATCCACGTGAGGGTATCCCAATAGGAGAAGACCTGCCCTACTGTATATGGACTACCCTCAACAGATTAAGGGTCGGTGTCTCACGATGTAGAGTGAACCTCGCAAGGTGGGGGTACCTCTCTGAAGATGGCACTCTATGTGACTGCGACGTCACCTTCTGATATGTCCACTTATGGGGGAAGGATGCACCCCTGGAGACCTGATTATGGCAAACGACAAGGCGATTGTAGTCGCCGCATATTGGAGTGGCAAGTTTTGAACCAGCCGGACACGTAAAGTAAGTAAGTGAGTAGTGAGTTTGTTTTTGAGGTACTGTGGCAGGTTCATGAACTCTCCAAATTTTCTATTATAATAATATTATATACAAAGATTTTTTTACAAATGCCACCATCAAAAAACGACACGTATTATTTTGTTATGTATGATTAAATCAAAAACATAATAAAATACAATCACAAAATATATTTTTTGAGACAGAGAAGCGGAAGAAAATAAAATATTATATTATAACCACAAGTATAAATTACATTTGTACATGAAATAAATATGTATTTTCTTACCTAATTCTTCGTATCCAGCTGCTTCTCTTGCTTCGTCTTGCTGTAACCTGTTTAGTAGTCTGTCAACATCCTCCTGTAAAGAAAACAAAAAATATTTCTTATTTTTATTGACAAACTTTTTAATATCTCAATAGAGATGAAGATGGGATATTATGGAAGAACCAAGAACTCAAGGCACCTACAGTGTTTACGACCTGTCATCGGCTGGTTTACGTGATCACTTTATGTGCTTGCGCAACGTTCACCAATTATGCCTTATTCTTATTGAGTTCCCTTATCAATGTAATTTTTGAAAGTTCTATATGTTTGAATATTGTGTGACAATTCACTTAAAAATAAGGAATTATACTATTGCCATCTATAAAGAATTTGTAACAGAACGATGTATGACAGGGTACGAAATGAAGACACAAGTAAAGATTGTAAGATGAAGAAAGATGTAATTAACAGAATGAAAGTTAATACAAGAACGCCTCGCGCTGCGAAGCCTCTTATTTGGTGTTTTTTTGACTTCCAAGTTGAAGAATACATGAAAAATATAGACCTGACCATACAAATCTCGCGGATCTTGGCATACGACTATGTGGATATGTTGAGAGAAATAAATTCTCTTGAATAAATCGACAGTTAAAGGAAAAAAGTATTCAGAATAATATGTTTATTTGATGATTTATCCTTGATTTTTTAAGAAGATATCAAAAGACTTCCAAACAATATCGTACGTCTCCCACTATTTACACGACTCGGTCTAGCAAATTTTGAACTACATACATTTTTATGTGTCGTTGTAAAACAAAATATTTGAAAATATATAATTTATATAACTAGTGGGACCGGGCAGACGTTGCTCTGCCACAGACCGCCTTCTATTTAAGTAAACAGCATATAAAGATCTCACATGTATTTTAATTTTTTTTTTCGTAGGAACATTTGAGTGGTATATTCTCTATACGCGAAATACAGATGTCAAAAGATTTAATAATTTAATTTAACAGGAACTGTGTCAAATTGTATTCATTCAACATGCACCCAATAACAAGTTGTCACATTCTGGAGACTGAAAGCACAATTAAAAACTGTGTCTCCGGCGGGAATCGAGCCCGGGACCTTTGGCTCAGGAGCCAGATATCCAACCAACTGAACCACAAAGTACGACGAAGATTTGTTTTGTAAAAATGACTTACAATATTTTGCAATATTTTGGGTGTAGGAAAGCCAAAAATTGTGGTCATATTATGTATGTATTTTTGGATAAAATTTAACAAAATAAATCATTGAGTAGAAAATAAAAATATTTTTTTATATCTCAATAACAGAGCCACCTATCTTATCTTTTAATCCGGAACCAACAATTCAAATTTAGAAAATTTCATTGAGCGGTTTTCAGCTTTTTCTGAGATTAGCGTGTACGAACATCGTGACAGACACGAGATTTTTATATATTAAGACAAGAGGCTTAAATCAAAAAGATAATACTTTGTTGATTAGTTTGAATTGTAAGTTTAAGTTTGATATTTTTTATATTTTTTTTTAATTATTAATTTTTGTGTCCCGATGTACTGCACTATTTAAGTATTTGGTAAATCTCTCCCAGTTTCTGGGAGAGATTTACCAAATTGTTGATTGTTAATTTTTGTGTCCCGATGTACTGCACTATTTAAGTATTTGGTAAATCTATCCTTACATGATTTCCTAATTTCATTAGTACTTCGATAAATATTATACAGTCCATAGTTCTGACAAAATGTACATACAGGGTGTCTCAAAATAAAGTTTATATTTAGTGGATCGATTAAAAAAAAGTAAGCCGTATATCGAAAAAATGTTTATTAATTATTAAAGTACACAATTTGGGAATTGATTTCTTAAAAATAATATCTTCCAAATGTAGACCCTCGCGTTCGCAGCACTCATTTAATCGAACAGTAAAATTACTTATGACGGCTCGGCAGCACCATTTCGTGGCGGATATTTTCTTTCAAATGCGCCAGGGAAGGCGGTTTATTGGTGTAAAATTTAGATTTAAGATAACCCCATAGGAAAAAGTCCATAACGGTTACATCAGGACTGCGTAAAGGCCAATTTAAGTCTCCTCTCCTGGAGATCAATTTGCCTGGGAAAATTTTACGAACTCGTAGCAGAGATGTATTAAACGTGTGTGACATTGCTCCGTCCTGCTGGAACCACGTTCTTTGGTTATAGCCAGAAAAGTTTTGCAGTACCATGAAGTCGTCTAACATCTCCACATAACGCTCTGAATACAAATTTAAACTTTCTTTTGAGACACCTTGTATTTAGACACAGTCAATTAAATCGCAAACCATTTTAACAGGATCCCTAGGGTAAGATTAACACACCCAAATATTAACAAAATTCCACCATAATCGAGTTATTCAGCTCAACTAATTCCTGTTTATGTAATTAAATAAAACCCAAAAAGCTCTTGATTTGATTACATGATTTATGTGAGTTTGTAATTGAATGAAGTCGCATAATTATATTGACTAAAAGATGGACCTAATTTACATCATCATCATGTTTTACATACATATTTTAAATTTGAATCAAAAACATACGTTAGTCAAATATATTTTGGACGTAGCGTAAAAAAGTCATACAAGGAAGAGTTTTGTTGAGAAATTAATAAATTACTTTTTGCCTGTATTGTAAGAAATTGCCTGGAAATAATTATAGGAGATAAACAAGATTATGGGCTACAATCAAATGAACGTTACGGGGTAAAAAACTTAACAGAAATCGTCTTTTTTTATTTGCAAAGATTGATGCTAACGGGATGCTTCCCAACTACTGCAAGTGCCGGGCAGTTGGAAAGTTGCTGCAGAAGATAGGAGAAGCTGGAGGCGAAGACTGACGGAGGCCAAGGCTCGATATGGGCTGTAGCGCCATTGAAGAAGATGCTAACGGCTGGTATTGAGATGATATTATATGTTCAATACCTACACAAGTAAATATTGGTGCCATTCATTTTATATCTGAGGGAGCTTTTAGCAAATCTACAATAAATTAAACATCGCTACTCCACCACCACCCGCTCCACATATGGGGAATGTCAACGGCCCGTTCGCAGAACGTTAGAATGAACAACAAAAAAAAAAACGATGCTTGGCACGAAAAGTAGCTTATGGTGCCCTTTAGATTAGCAATCTTGGCACCACGGTGCAAAAAGAACAATCAGCAAGTGTAAGTCGAGATTCACACTTGCGGACTGTCGAAGACTTCAGATCCATATATATAGGGCATCAAATAAGTGACCAAGATCTCTGGGAACAAACAAGTCAGTGGGAATCTTCGGATAATAAGGCACCGTATCTAAGGTAAAATCACGTTATAATAATGTATGTGAGTACGTTAATGTTGGGTTAGTGATCCAGCGGTCGCGAGTTCGAATCATGCCACTGACGATTTCGTTCAAACATACATATACATAAATGTATGAGGATGTATGTAGGTACATATAATATGTGTCGGTTTCAAGGACATTAATCTTTCTTTAAAAAAAAGTCTTTATTTGCTTGCATATTTACAAGTTGTGTAGGTTACCTATTTGTACCTGTGTCACAGATAAAATTACAGGTGGCATTCCCAAATATATTCATAATATTGATCTCATGCTTAGGTACACATAAAAACAGTCTCAAAACTTTGTTTTTATTAAAAAAAAAGTTCTGGCAAAGTGGATTCTATATACAATCTAATGAATTTTCTAAAGGTGAATCTCGTTTATAATATAACTACCTTGGAACTAGGAATTGAAATCAATCGATGCGATTTTATTTCTACAGCATTGATTGTTTTGCTTTTATATATTCTTTTAGAATTACTGAATTCCCAATGGCTACTAGTTCATAAATGTTTATTTATTAATTTTTTTTTCTACATAATAAAAATAAATATATTGTACAATGGCGGGCTTATTGCAATTAGGCTATTTCTTCCAACTTATCAAATCCCTAAATATTCTCATGCGTTCCCTAAAATAAGCAAACGTATATTATATGAACTAAATCTGTCGAGGCAAGACAACCCAACTCCATTGAATTGTTAATTCAGCAGACTAACCGCTATGGCACCGGCCCATTAAAATATAAACCAAAGACGTTGAAATTAAAGAATAAGAAAAATGTTAAAACAAGACTATTTTATAAATCGCGAATATGTAAATTACCATAACTTAATTACCTTAAATATACATAATGAATATGGGAACATCATAGCATTATATGTAGTTGTGGTATTCATATGAGTTAAAATTATGTATATGTATCTAAAATATATGTTTGGTTTGTACACTTTTCACGTTTCCTAAGTCATGGTACCAACATTATGATATAATACACCGTGTACAACAGTTGGTTGGTTCTGCTGTAATTGAGGGATTAAGGAACTATCATGTGGAGCTTATGGCATACCCCTATGAACGTGAGAATATTGGAAAGGGTACAATCTGGAAGGATTATTGTTGTTCAAGATGATATACCTAATATAAAGGTACCATATATCGTGTAATATATTATTATGTACACAACTAATTCCTTGTTCCAGTAAGTATGGGTCGTATTACGGGAGTTATTTAAGAATAGTGTATTCTAGCAATACGGGACCTTAACTTTTTAAAAAAAAATTTCAAATAACTCTTGTAATATGACCCTATGTATCTATCAGCTTTCTTGTATAATATTAATGCGTCCAATGTCCAGACCATTTAGTCAGATGATCAATTATTTAGGTTGGAATAACAAAGCGTACAACACCGTTAGAACGTTCAAAATAAAGAGTTATAATAATATTATTTATTAATGATTCTTAAGTTATTATGTTAACAGAGAGGAAATACATTTTAAAATTAACGAACAAATATATACCAAAGTATTTTACACAAAATTCGGTAACAATTACCGAACGTTCTCGCCGAGGTGACTCGGCATTATCAATGAAACTAACCAATCATCCAACACTAAAACATTTACAACGTTGCCACCTATGTGGGTGGAGTTACAGTGATTTTGCTATAACACTTTAGTACATTTGTTCATAAATTATTTATTATTTTGTTTAAACATAAATGATCAGGAATTAAATGAGTTGATAGGTAGTAATCGGATCCTCCGCTAAACATATACGCGAAGTATCTGTATGGGTGAATTACTCCCAATTGAAGCGTTTTTTTGCATTTTATTTCGATCTTTTAAATAATTTACAATTAACGCATTCATTCATACCATCACGGTTTATCCCACAATGTGAGATGACCAGCTACAGGTGTGCGTGTCGCACATAAACAGGCAACATTGAGAATAGGTGGTGAACCTCATTGCTGAACTATCTTCTTCTTCGTTTTAGCCCCTTTCACTCCACTGCTGGATATATGTACACCTCTTCCTGGGTTTTTCATGTCTCTCTATCCTGGGCACTCTGCTTCCACCCATGTCCCACCAGTTCGACAATATCGTCAGTCCATCTCCTCTATGGTCTCCCTACACTTCTTCTATTATGATAGGGTCTCCAATTCAGAATTTCGGGGGTCAATCTACTATATCTCTGTCTTGCCACATGACCTGTCCATTGCCATTTAGCCTTCCCACTCTTTCTGCAATGTATATATGTGACCTTTGACCGGCGTCTTATTTCCTCGTTTCTTATTCGGTCTCTCAAGGATACGCCCAACATTTGTCTTTCCATTGCTCGTTGAGTAAACTTAAGTTTGTGAAGTACACTCAAGTTTCAAGACCGTATGTTGTCACTGGAAAAACACAAGAATTGTACACTTTGGCTTTTAGGTTATTCGGTATTTCCTTGTTACCGAATATGTGTCTCAACTTTCCAAAAGCAGCCCAACTCAGCCCAATACAAAACATCTTGGCAGTTTGGCGGTCTGGTTTTCTTTTCCCAATTAAATTTTATGTCCAAGGTATGCATTCTTCAACAGCACCAACAGTTTTATTTCCAATCCAAATACTGTGTGAAGTTGGACTTAAAATCTTGGTTTCGTCTATGTTCATTTCCAGACTGATTTCTCTAGAGGCTTCATATAATTCTGCTGCCATAGCTTCTTGTTCAGACAATTCTTCGCTTATTATTACTATGTGTCGACGGGACGAATAAATAAACTTTTTGTCATAAAATGATTGTTGTTAAATACCTTTGAAGCTTTCAAGTATTTGATTAAATGCTCATCTCTCAATATCGTTAAACCGTCGGCCATTATGTCCCAAAAACGAATAAACTTATCAATGTGTCTAGTAAAAACATATAATATATTAAGAATGTTTATTGAATCGAAATTAGTATCTCTATAGTCAATATGGCGAATGATTAGTAAACGTTTGATTTTGATCTGCCATTTTGATTCCTTTGAAGTTTTAGCTCCTAACGTTCCCACCATTTGTGTGACGATTTTATGTATAAATTGATTTCTCTCGATTTTGGATGTCACCGATTTTCGTCTTGGCGTACAAAAGGTGTCCTTTAGTTGAGCAACTTGTTAAGTATATAATATCATTATTTATAAATTTGATATTACATACGATTTCTTAGATAAATCAGATTGCTATCACATTACGTTTTTGCTAAATCCTATATTAAATACATTCATACATATATACCATCACGCCATTTCCCTCGCGGGGTAGGCAGACATTTCTCACACTTCTAACATTTCCGTCTTTCAAAATATCGTTCACATGGTCGTGCCATCCCTTTCTTGGGCTTTCCGCACTGTATATTTTCTTCGTCAGGCGTTCCTCATTACCAATCTTATATTTCTAATACAAAAAAAAGAGATAGGTACCTAAATAATATTGAGATATAGAGGAATAAAAAGTATATAATAATTGATAAAGAATCAACTAAAATATAGGTATACCTAAATAATATTGTTTGGTTTGTCGTCCTTGACTTTGTTCTTGTACTTTTTCTGCTTTTTCATTGCTATGTATCTTACTTTATTTATCTTGAATAACTGTTTATTGGACATGGTGCTAGTAGGACCCTTAACATCCTTCTTGCACTGAATTTTTCTTTTCTTTTTTTTCCCGAATTTCTTATTATGTATACATATTTTTTGTTTCTCTATATTCTTTATTTTTTTTATTAACTCTTTAATATGCTATATCTGTTCTCTATTAAACCACGATGTCATGTTATTGTCAATGTATTATATCAGTTATTGTGACCATAATATTGTTAACCATGTAACGATGAACCCAAGTGTTCTGTAAATAACCTAGGGGGGATAAAATACAATAAACAATAAAAAGTAAATAACATTTATGATTGATAAAGAATCAACTATAACGAAATCAGTTATACATTTGTAATAAATCATTTTACCTGACCAATAAGAGATAAAAACGCATCCACAATCCCATGATGATGAAATGAATATTATGTATGTACGAACTCAAAAGAAAAGCATGATGTTAAATACATCATGAAAAATATTTTGATTCAAGAATAAGCATTCCGTCTAAAATATATCAATTCTCGATTATGTAAATAAAATTCGTATTTTTTTTGACGTATTTCTAAATATTCAGAAATTCAAAACGAATAAAGCTACAAATGATTATGTCAATGTGTTATGTAACTTAATTGTTAATGAATGAATAAATAAATAAATAATCAAAAATTTAAATCTATGGTATATTTTAAAGAAAACTGTTGGCCCTCGCGAATCAGTTGGTTAGGTAGCTGATTAAAAAAGGTCCCGGGTTCGATCCCCGGTGGAGACACAGTTATAAATTGTGTTTCCAGTCTGGATACTGTGCGAAGATTAAGATCGTAAGTCTCCAGAATTTGACAACTTGTTATTGGGTGCATGTTTAGGTAATATTTGAAAAAGTACCTGTTAGTTGCACGAGAAGTAATATAAAAAAAAATAAAAGAAACAATAGGTATGATAAAAATATCTTGTAGTTTATAACACAAATTGATTTAATGATCGTGTAAACATACAAATAAAAATCATTAATCTTACTTGAAAAAAATTACAGCACGTTCTTTCACATAAATATGCAATTTTACGTTGAATATGTAGAGACATTTTATTCCAGTGTTTAAAATATGTAAATATTGCCTTACTTATTGAAGGGACATTCTGTATAGACATGTGTAAGCAATATTTTACGACGTTGTGCAAATTGAATTAAATACGAAATAAGAAGTAATAAAATAAAAATTGAATAATGGAAAAAGGCGGGAGATTCGAATTTGAGAACAATTTACTTTCATCATTTATTTACGGCGCTTTTTTGACACGAAAAAAGTTGATAATGTTTCGATTGATCACAATTATTTAAAATACTGGTTAGTCATATAGATACATACATTCTGTGATACATTCATAACATCACGCCGTGTCCCTAACGAGATAGGCACACAGAGAAACGTGCAACACACACTCCTATCCTTGCAGACATTCAAGGCTTCCTTTACCTTAATATAATGTATATTATGTTTTCCAATTGTTTCGCGTTCTTTCAAAATATCATTCACACGGTCATATGTACGTATAAAATAAATATTGGCCATCTTCAAACAGGATTTCCTAGGTAGCTGGCCATAATAGGATATAATTTTATATTAAATTATTTATTTATGAAATAAATAAATAAATAAAAATATCAGGCATTTCTAAGGCGAACTCTTTTAAACCATACCTTATTTTCGTCAACCATAAATTAAATAATAACTTTCCTACAAACAATGTAACAATATACCTACTAGGTATTTTAAAATGAAACGTAATTGATTTTGGTTCTACATAATATTTTCCTTGTTTCAGAATAACATATATTGTTTTTTACGACTTTTCATCTTGAAAATTGGTATTACAATTTTTCAATATTATTTAAAATGACTCTTTGATTATAAATTAAATTTTATTATTTTTTTCTTTGTATAAATTTAAGATATTTCAATATTGTTTCAATGTAATCTGTTTTTTAAAAAGAAATAAAACATTTTTTTTATTATTATTAATTAAATTACGGGAGAGAAGAAGCAAAATTAAACATGTACATGAATGAAATGAAGCTGTGTTCGGTTAATTTCATTCTGTACCTGCCTCCCTATATATTTTGGTTTTTATTTAAACTATTTAAACCATTAAAATCACCATTAAAATACTTATACCATCGATAATATGATACATGATGTGTGTGTCAATAAACTTTTGCCTATATAGGTATATAACTTACTTTGAATGTTTTCACTCAATTCCTTTTAGTTGAATACACGTAAAATTTCAAATAATATCGAGTTATACAATAATCTAAAAATTGGTTTACAAGGAACGCCATCTTAGTACCTATATAAGAATATACCTCGTAGGCGTTTTTCCAGTTCTTTTTACTTCTCACTAACCCAAGAGGATACAGTGAAGAGTTATGAATTTTTAATATTATTTTTTTTTTTGCATACTATTTAACTAGTATCATGATGAGATTGTATTCTGAATGTTTCATCACAACGTATCTGTGTATGTGTGTGCTGTATAGTTTGTGCTGTGTGCTATATACGGCTTGCTTATTCTACTCTATCGATTATAGACTAAAGTAATCATTCGATTATTTTCAAATTGATAAATCTAATAC
This sequence comes from Molanna angustata, assembly GCA_963576475.1. Lineage (NCBI taxonomy): Eukaryota > Metazoa > Arthropoda > Insecta > Trichoptera > Molannidae > Molanna > Molanna angustata. The sequence goes on from OY754975.1 coordinate 15,340,147, forward strand.
TTGCTTAGACCCCATTAGATTTTGAAGGAAATCTGTATAAACCATCTCAATTTATTTTAACTGAAAATATTTCATAGTGACCCCATGCTCAGGAAACTCGAAATTCGTTACTTTATTTTCAAATCGTTAAAAAGGCACATTACTTTCATAAAATGGCATGACAGGATAATCAAGTTTTCATAGTAAAATAATTTAACAAACCCATTTCATGAAAATGTTGAATATTTTCCATACAAAATTTGAATACTTGGTGGAGTGACTTGTTAGTGAGGAGCTTAGCGTTGGCCACAGCCCACTCGTTTATATAATAGAAACATTTTGAATCCTTATTTGAGAACGTATATGAAAAAAATTATATATCTTGACATATTGACAAGCTTTTCGAAATATCTTTTTATTCATAATGTACCTAGTCACAAAATATTCACCTATACCTAAATAAATACGTTTTTTTTTTCAAAAAATTCAATCGTATCGACATTTCCACTTTATCATTTATTATTTTGAAAGATTGACAGGGTGAAACAATAGAGGTTGGAGAGCAAAATGTTTTTTGATAAAACGTCCAGATTTTAGTGAAATTTTCATTTTGATCCGCAAGAACTCTTTTGTCATATCAGTTCTACAGAATTTGATGGGTCGCTCAAAATACTAATTTATTATAAAATGTATCTCCTAAATGAAAAAGTTTTTTTAAATTGCAAACAATGTTTATTTTATAATAACGTATTTTTTGGATTTTTCGATAGATTCAAAAAAATGGGATTAAATTAATTTTATATTTTTATTATTTATATGTACGTATATAAGTAATATCTATACGAATGAGGAGAATATAATTTGTACAAAATAGTAGAGTAGACAAGCATTTTCGACACATCTGCGAAAGGTTTCCTGTGCAAATATTTCTACCAAAAATGTGAAATCTTTTATTTGTTACTAGTTATCATATCAAAGATTAATTTCTAGTAAAATCGACCAGTTTTGGTGGCGTAAAGAGTAACTGAAACAGCCATCTTTAATTTATATCACTACACAAAAATACACATAAACATTCCATCTGCGATCATGTTGTAACAACTCAATACTCGATGACAGGTCGTAAGCCCTGTAGGTGCCTTGATTCCCCAGTTCTTCTACAGTAAATATTCCAACTTCTTCTCTATTGAGATAATTAAAAATCTGTAAAAAACTCAATACTCTCCATTTAATTCCAAATTTTAACTAGCATAAATTTTTATTTTTCAAAAAATTCAAGAAGGTAGGAACTGTAAAGGATGATCATTTTAACAACATTATAAATTAGTATTCATTCCTTAATTATGTAAATTTGCAAAGCCTTTTGGAGGTAATTAGCTTGATTGGCTTCATCGACATAAAGTTGCTAATCTGTTTCTCTGGATTTTCTTCTTGTAGATTGAATTATTATTTAAAAATAGTGAGTTATATATCAACCATAGTTTAACTGAATTTCAAGTAAGTATACATAAAAAAGATATCATGATACTGAGAAAGATATTTGGCCAAATATACGATAGGTAATGAATTTTGATGAATGCGATATAATCATGAACTACAGGTATTATATGACGAACTCAAGAGCAAGTCATAAAAGTACGCATGCAGTGTTTGGGACATGTCAGCCGGATGAATGATGATCTTATCCCAAAAAGATTCTAAATAACAATCCAGAGGGCAGAAGATGTAGAGGTAGGCCCAAGCTAAAGCGCACTTTACACGAACAAGTTTTTCAACGGTGTGCAGGTTCATAACGGGTTTTTCAACGCGGTGGGGTAAAAAATAGATCGTTTACTATTTTTCAACGCGTTTTGTATCGTTTTTCGTAAAATAGAAATTTGTAAAATTATTTTTAAATTTATTTCTCACGCAAATATTGCTTCTCTGGGCTGAAAATACTGGTTAGTTGGAAGAAATTGTCATACGGCAATAAACTCGCCACTTGCGCAGGGTGCAAGGAAGTGTTCGTTATTATTATTATTATTCTGACGACGAGTCAAAGTGGCTGCCGTTTGTATTGTGTTGACTTTGACGTTCGCGGTATCTTTTTTTTATTTGGCATCTCTCAAACAAAAAAGTGAGAGTTTCTAAAAATTTAAATCGTATCCAATTCTTGTCGAAATGCAAAGTCAAACGAAGAAAACGAGAGAAAGATAAAATACTATTCAGCGAAACGCGGAACAACTGAAAAATAAAATGTTTTTCTATTTTTCACATAAATGGCATAATATTTCATTTTTTTGTAATTGCAATAATAGGTGTTGCAAATAAAGGAGAAAATAATACGCGTGTAAAGTGATGTTTTGAGTAACCTGTATTTTGGATGTTGTTTTAAGCGTTGAAAATCGGAACGCGTTGAAAACCTCGTTCGTGTAAAGTGCGCTCAATATGTCTCGATGACACAGAAGACGACATAAAGGCGATCGGAATAGCAAACTGGATGAGAGCGGCGGAAGACGGGGATGGCTGGAGAAGGGTTCTGGAGGAGGCCATGATGATGATGATGAAATACTCAGAAACACCGATTAGTTGGAATGAATTACCATCTGGCTATAAAATCATCGTCACTTGTACAGGGTGCAGGGGAGTGTATCCAGTATCCAGTGACCAGTGAAGTACCTTACTCAGTATACTGAGTTCAAAATCTTAAGATATTATAGAATTCCATTAGATAATTATATCCATGATATGGATGAATATGGATGGATTTGATTCCGCCTGTTGAGTTTGCCCCCCTGGTCTCATTCACTATACCGTTACTGTTATCTAGGTTTACGAGTAGGTGTGTGTAAAGCGTATTTATTCTTTTGAAAAAAATCAAGGAGTAGGTACGTATGGATACATTTTAATTTCAACTGACCCACTTGAAAATAACAAAGAAATGCTACAGGTATATATTGAAAAAGACTGCTTCGTCTGCGTATTGAGATGAATATAATAATGGAAATATCAGATCCGAGTTGTAAGAATGCGATGACCGCACAAATGAAGATTCTCCCTAAGATTGGTAAAAAATTGGAGACTATTGGAAACATTGATGGAGAATAAAAACATATCCAAATTTAAGGTTAGTACAAACCTGATATATGATGATAAAGATCATATCCATATATTGTCTCATATAAGTATGTGATATAATATAGACCATTTCGGAACCTATCTCTTGGAATGCTTCAAATAACTCGGAGAGATAGATTTCGGAATGATATTGTTCTTCGATGAAAGAAAGAGGATTTAGAGTTTCTTGAAAATAAAGGAAACTGCAATACTTTCGTAGCGTAATTAGAAGAGAAAAGTACTGACTCCAAGGGAGAACAGGGCGTCGAAGTATTTCTTGGCTCCATTATCTGAGGTAGTGGTTCAGCAAATCCAATATATCGCTGTTTAGAACTGCAGTAAAAAAAGTAGAAAGAGTTCCGATGATCGCCAATCACCGCAGAATAGACGGGACTAGAAGAGAATCTTCTAGAATTTTACTGTGGTATGTGGTGGTGTCGATACTTCCTGGTTCGACCTGTTTATTTAAGTCAATGTTAAATCTTTCTTTAATTCTTCTGTACGTGTGTCACTGAACTCTTCCTAAATGGCTGAATCGATTTGATGATTTTTTTTGTGTGTGTTTGAGTGAGTCTCTAGATGGTTTAGATTCACAAGTAGAATTCAAAATTGTAACAGTGGAAAAAATAGATTAAAAAAATGTACGCCTGGTATTATGCAAACAGTATAACTTTTGCAATATAGTAGGTACAATAAAATGCGAAACAGGAGATTCATCTGTACGTGTGTATGTCACTGAACTCCTAAACGGTTGAACCGATTTTAATTATTTTTGTGGTATCGAGTAAGAGCCGGGTTATCAAAAATAAGCAAAAATAACATCTTACATAATTCACCACCCATTTTCAATGTTGCCTTTTTATGTGAGGCGAGACTGATATACCAACACGCATATGTCAATCTTCCTTTTCTCAGTTTATTCACACCCGCACACCTGTTGCTGGTTATTGCACATTGTGCCATATGCCGTGATGGTGTTTGGTTATTTTTATGTTTATTGAACCAGCTAATAAATAACAGGCAAACCAACGTTCGGGCAGGACAATGTCTGTCGGGTCCGCTAGTACACGTATAAGTTTGATCCTTGACAAGTCTGTTAAAACTACATATTGAAGACAAAATTAACATGGTCTATATTCAAATTTCGTCTCTAGCCACGTGGTGAAAGTCAACTTTCACTCGGTGTATATTATTCATAGGTTATATGAAGTTGGTCCTTTTTACTGCTATAACTTTGTGAAATTTCCCCTATAAGATTAGGCGAGAATGTTTGCCTCCATGTATGATTGAACTACGGGTAAAAGTTTTCTCATATAATACCTACATATTAACTAACGAAATTCACAGTAAGGGCGAGCTGTTAATGATAACTTGGCGAGTAGTAGTAATTCACACCCTCACATACATACATAGACAAGTTCTCATTTGATCTAAAATGATCTCGTTAAACTGTTTCGTAACTGTGTCGACGTTGGAACCAACTGAACACAGCTTATGCAAGTCCCTTGGTATGGAATCTACAGTGTACCGAAGGTTACATATATCGAGGGTTGATTAACTAAAACGTACTAAAACACTTTAGGATTCTAAAATATACTGAAAACTTCATTATAAACAATTAAAACTAATGTAAAGTTATCGGCATATTTAATATCTTGAAATATTTCGAAGGAGAGAGGAAAGGTTAGCGTGGATACCAAAAAGCAAAAAAATATATCGCGCTTTGTGCAGCCCACGTGACGTTTTTCGATATCTAAAATATTAATGACGACATTATAAGACCTACTAAAAGTTCGCTTTAAAACAGAACAAGTCTAGTGTGAAATACTTTTCATGAATACGGCCCCAAGGCATGGAAGTACAACTGAAAGAGTTGATAACTTTATGAAAAATTTTTTTCTTCAAATTTTTGACATTGAAAGATGAAAAAATTGAGAAAGATGTAGTACACTATCAAGGAAAGTCATGAATGATATATTAATAATTAATAGAGAATTTTAATGAAATCGAATATATTACTATTTGAATGGGAAGATTAAAAAGGTGATACACGTGTATCAGAAAAGAAGAGAGTGCTTTTCGATTCTCTCTGCCTACCCTGCAAGGAGCATGTCTTGAATTATACTTATTTATTTATGCTATTGGAAAATAAGTATAAAATTCACAAATATACCTGTTAGAAAATACAATGAACATAGTGTAGTGTAATTCACGTGATGGGTTGGAGTAATCAAAAGGCTCATTTGTAGGTAAACAATGGTATCCACCATTTATTTTTAAAACTTATCACCGAGAGATAAAAATTATTGCTCCATTAAAATATGAATCAAGATATTTATCAGGTATAAACACACTAAAACCCTTTTTTGGATTATACAAATGTTCATAGTAATAAAATCGAATTAGGAATTCGTTTTGTATAGAAGTTCGAAAGAGAAAGTAGGAAGGAGGTATTAAAATTATGTTTCGGTTGAATATTTCAAAAGATTATCAATGAAAAATGAGAACCTATGCTCAACAAATGACACGAATGGAAAATTTGTAAATAAATACAAATAATGGTTTAAATTAATATTTCTTTTGGGAGTCGTTTAAATTTATTTTCTTAAATAAGAAAGCAATATAATCAAAATAAACATAAGCAAATTTTGTACAGTTTCGTGACATTTAATATATTCTTTCTGGGGCTGGAAGAGTATCATTTTTCCATAATTTGAACTGTTCTTACAAGAAGATAAACACCACATCTAACTCATATGTCTCATTTCCAACTAAATGTAGTTTAAACAAAGGTTTCTGCCTTAATAAAAACTAACAATGTAGAATAATAACCTCTAAAAACCATAAAATTTTCGAACATCTGTCGCATAAATCCTTTCAATCTTATTTTTCAAGTACCTACCCACAAATACGCTTTCTTTGACATATGAAAACGGTTATTTTATTAACTACATTCTGTTATTTTAAGCTATACAGAAGTATGAATTTAGATTTTTGGAAACGATATCATTATATTTTATGGAATTTAGTGCACAAAAACTCCTGTATAAATATTTCTTCACTCTCACAATATTGAAACGATTGACTTCTGTTATTTTATCCGATATAGTTAAATCAACCTTAAAGTCAACTGATGTTTTCATGGGTACACCGTACAGTTTTCATAAATTCCCAATCTGTGATCCTAGTCTTAGTGTATTAACGATCAAAAATTGCTTTGCGAAGTTCAAGAAAATTTTCATTTGCAAGACTTTTGCTCATCAACATACAAATACATATAATTTAAAGAAATAAAGGTGTATTATTATTTATAGTTACAATCACCGCAGGCTTAATCATACTGTTGTCAAATATCAATTTATTGTTAGTGTGATAAATTTTAATCTTTTTAAAAACTTTGTATAAACAACATTATTTATTGAACTTTTGAGACCGATTTCGGAACTAACCGTTCCCTATTCAGGGAAATTTTCAACTTACACAGAATGTGACTTAAAGTAGGTATGTGTGGAGTGTGTTTGATCGGTAGATTAACTCTCAATCCGCTATTAAATATATTTCTTTCGTAAATGACATTTATTTCAACATATATTGTTGTATAACAAGTATAATAACAGTTTTAATTCACGTATGAGTCAAAACCATTGAATTGTCGCCTCTCAGGATGATGGTTTAGCCATCGAAAGCTAGTAGGCTCATTATAACTCATACGTGGATTTAAAATGTGGCATTATTATATAATAATTTCATTATGAACTTCCACTTTGTGAACGAAACAACGTCCTTAACATTATTGTTAAGGACGTTGTTTTGTATTGTGTTTTGTATTGTCCTTAACATTATTTCTCTCTTGTTTTAAATTTTAAATTAACAAAAAGCACATTACTAATCCTAACTAATAGTACTACCTACTGATTTATCACAGTATTTTATATCATGATGTATAATTATATTACTTTAATTATAAATCTATAAATCAGTTAATGGTAGGTGTATATAAAATGTCCATATTTCCCTGATTCTCACAAAACCTTTTTTTTATAATGTCTCTATTATAATCCTATCGATTTAGTACCAAGATTGAGTACCTACACTCATTTCCTTGATCAAAAGTAGGTAACTAAAGTTGGAGAAATGGTTTCTAAGAAAACAATGTATTAAGTCAATATCAAAATTTCTATACAAATCAAACTCTTGTTCAATGTCTACACGATTCTCATTGAATATCGTGTACTTACTAAATAAAGATAACTTAGAAACAATATTCATTATTTATACATCTAGAGATAATAATATATTAATTTATAATTAATAAACCCAATACGTAAGTTGATGGAGATTAGATAATCATTTATGTACGCAATTAATTAATTAAATGAAGATATTCAAATAATAATAATAATAAAAATATAAATTATAAGTATCTAGTATCCCTTCAATTAATGTGTAAATTCAAATTACTGAAACGTAAATTATGAAAAATTTATAATACTTCAATGCCATTTTATGAAAGTGATGTACCTTTTGAGCAATTTAAAAAAAACAAATTTAGGATTCCTGAGACTGGGGTCATTTTTAAATATTTGATTACAATTAAAAAATGAGAAGCAATGATCAGATTTATGCAAAATCTAACGGGGTCTATGCGAGTATTAGATATGCAAATTTAAATAAAATCGCGTGATGAAACATTCAGAATACAATCTTAGCATGATACTCGTGGATGATCTGATAATAAAAAAAATACCTGTAAAAATGCGAATTCATAACTCCCACTATATTATTTTGGGGTAGTGAGGAGTGAAAACAACAATAGTTTTTAAATATCTGATTTCAATATTTTCTGCATATTATATTGATTTTTGTCACTTGTAACATTGAATATAATATTGTATCAATTAATATCCAATGTCGTATCGATAACAATTTTTAACTATTTTTGTTTCACCTCCTCCTCTTTCCTTTGAAATTACATTTAATTGACTCAGGTATTTTATTTCTCTTTGAAGAAATATATTCATTCGAAATAATCATCAAAGAACACTCTAAAAGGGGTCAAAGGGGTTTAAATGTGTTCAAATTAATGACGCAAAAAAGAAAAATGATGAAATCTAATGCTTTTTAAGATAAAGGACCTTTTTTATTAAAATCTTGATATGTAGATTGAAAGAATAAGAAATACTTTGGGAGTTATGTTATAAATAAATGTTGTATTATGTAAAATTATAATTGTTAGATATGTTTTTGAACGAAGAATTGTATTTTTTAATTAACATGGATATTCGTGTGGAAATGAAATAAATTATATAAGTATATAAAAAATAGGTAATATATGTTGGCCAGTAGGTATATTTAAAAAAATAATAAATAAATTTAATAAAATTGAGGATATCCTTTTTAAAGTTTTCTTCGCGTGGAAATAATAAACAAGTAAGTGAAGCTAAAGGAAACTGAAATTGATCTAATAACGATATACATTAAGATGGGTGGTGGCAGAGCCGGTAGCGTGCTGGGTTAGTAATCCAGTAGTTGCGAGTTCTAATCCTGCCGCGACCGATTTCGTTCACCTATGATACAAGCATTTATGTTTAGTTTAGGTAAAGTATTAGGATGTATATGAATTACTTTCAAGGACATCATTCTTTGAAAAAAATCATAACGCCTGAATATTATGAAACATGTATAGCAGTCACAATTCTAGTTCAGAAACACAAAAATGTTTTAATTGTGTTATTTTATCAAAATATCAAATGAATCAAGCTGGAAACAGTTTAAACGTGCATTGTCATCGGTTGTACACAAATTCTGAAAGTTTCAGAGCTCTAACGATTCGTGAAGTTCCATTACAGGCATTGCCGACGAGGAAAGTTAGTTTAAAGGGTGTAATAGAAAAAGAGCCGCTATTGGCGAAATTTATTGAGAATTTCAAAAATACACAAAACAATTCTACATAAAAAGAAATCAAGGTGTGCCTGATATTTTTATTTTTTAAGATTTCTTTTTTTTTATAACGAAGCCCAGTCCTTATGAAAATGTTGATTTTAAAATATTTATTGGATCATACGTTTTTTAATTTAATGTAATAATGTTTTTTTTATATTTTTTACATATATTATTTTTTATATTGTATTTTCTTGCATTTAAGATGTGCATTATTTTGTGATATATTTCGAATTAGAAAAAACTATTTAAGCCATAAATTGAAATAACAGACTAAGAACCGTATGAATCGTAAGTTTAAAGATAATACATAGATATGATAAGACTTATAATCAAGATCCTAGAATAAACGTGTTAAAAATAGATTTATTTTTCAAATATTGATATACATATAACTAAATATTATGATATTTTCTTGAACACTATGTCATTTTGGTTTATGATTAAATTGGCAAATGAAATTCAATCGACTTACCCTCGTAGGAAGAGCATTGGTTAGAACTAGGATGGATATGAAGACGGCAGCGAGATGAATGACTGATGTTGATCCCATCTTTATGGCTGGAGCTGAAATAGAATGTCATGATAAATAAAAATTACTATGAAAAACATTGTTTAATGGAACTAACAATTATTTCAATACATAACATTTCACAATTATAACAATTATACTTCCCATTTCATAAATTTAATTAATAAATATGTTCAAGCGATACCTTCTGGGGGGCAAGTCTGGTCCAACCAGCGAAATCAAAACCCTCACGATTACCCATATCATGGATATAATTATCATATCTTAACATTTAGATGTTTTATTCTATAACATCTAAATATATATAATATTTTTTAATTGCATATACGCAAACATTGGATTTTTTCGCTTTCGGGAGTCAAATGATATTTTTATTGACAAACTTTTTTAACATCTCAATAGAGACGAAGTTTTCCCGTTACTTCATAGATGGCAATAGTATCAAAAAATCGATAAGGGAACTCAATAAGAAGGCTTATTGGTGAAGGTTGCACAAGCGCATAAAGTGATCACGTAAACCAGCCGATGACAGGTCGTAAGCCCTGTAGGTGTCTTGAGTTCCTGATTCTTCTATAATATCCCAACTTCGTCTCTGTTGAGATTATATCCATGATATGGGTTTTGATTTCGCCGGTTGGACCAGACTTGCCCCCCTGATTGAGTACCGGGTAATTTATGAAGACATTTTATTCGTTGCTAATGTATATTTTTTAATTTGAAAGGAAAATCGTAAATTACTTATTACAAATAAATATATGCAACTTTTGAATTCACCATTAAATATACAGCAAAAAAACGAGATTCTATATTTATGAATGTTTCTTTATCTTATGTGCAAAATAAACATAATCAAACACTTTTCATAGAATAACGTTTATCAACTCATCCCCTTTATGTGAAAACACTTAATTTTGTCTCATGTATACATATACAATATGTAAATTGGTTTATCGTAATACATTTAACATCGTCAATATAGTAATATTTCATAAACCATAAGCGATTATTTAAAAAAATACATTTGTTGAATATCGTAAACACAGTATATAAATTATATTATACAAAGTATATCATAATAATAATATTGTTTACACTTTCATTGAATCTATAATATTATGAACACCCTCGTCTATCACTGTTTCTATTAAACTTGTGATCGATTCTGTAACGGCGTAGTTTAAAAAAGTAATGCTAGGTACCTACTAATGGTCGCTTTCACCAAGAATCATCAAATCAAATTACTCGTTTGTAGCTCAAATTCTTAGTAACCCCCTATTCAGTAACTATTGTAACTAAAATAGGAACGTTCTAAAATTGTAGATTTTAGATTTACAGTCTTATTTCAGCGTTATAAAATATCAAAATGGACTAAATGGAATAGGAACGTACCTATCTTGGCCGGAATGTTCTTAAAAAGTTACTGAATTTTACGTATTTTGAATAATTATTGAAATGATGAAAATTTTATAATTATTCATAATACGTCTGATTCAGTAACTTTTTAAGAACATTCCGACCAAAATAGGTACGTTCCTATTCCATTTAAGTAATCCAAGTATTTAATATTTTATGACGCTGAAATAAGACCGAAATCTAAAACCTGCAATTTTAGAACGTTATTTTATTTACAATAGTTTCTGAATAGGGGGTATTGTTTTTAAGGACAATTGACTATTAATTTATAATTTTGTGGATACAATTTAAAGGAATCTATGAAAATGAAATATATATTTAAAACAAAATGATGAAAGATGTTTCTTACAAACATATTGATAACATGTTGATTCAAGGCTGGATTACCGTAATGCAATTTATGCCGGTTTGCCCAAGTATCATTGGGAAAAGTACTCATTCAATGCAGCTGCGAGGATCATATTATATGGAGCTGACAAAATATCTGAAATAACACCTCTTAACTAACTAGACTGGTTGAACATCCAGAACAAGTAGACTATAAGGAATGCCTGATGGTGTTAAAGGCTCTGAACTACTTGGCTCCACACCACATTCGAGAACTGTGTCAAAAGAATGCTCCATCAGGAAGACAGCTTACATGAAGATATTCAGGATCACAGAGTACCAACTCTTTAAAAGAATGACTAATAAGGCGGCTTACCATGATCGCAGTTTCAGTGAAATAAGTGGTGTTCAGAGCATTAACACCTTCGGTATTTATTACAAAATATATTATACACAAGAAAATTACATTAACAATTAGAAATTCAAACACTTAAAAGTATGGCTTCCTTCTAGTTAGGTACTTCCTTCTAAGGTAGTTGCAACTATTTAAGACTTTCTTGTTTCGTATAGCCAACAAATGAGAAAAAGCGCCCTTGGAGTGATCTTGTATCACTAAACAGCGTTTTTAACCTAATGTAGACCGCGTCTTCAGGCCCCTGATAACGTCTATGATGGTGACGTAAGCCAAAAATAAATAATAAAAAAAGTTTATAACTTTTGTCATACGGGATGTACACAAATATGCACACTTATCACCTACTTATGTATGAAACACGAACAAATTTAATATTGCGATATCACCGAAATTACGATATAAAATATTTTCTGCCATCACACAAATTGACATTTTGACTACGACAATACGTCTGAACACTACAACATCTTACGTGTAACTAAAGTGCAGTAAGAAGTAAGTGAGGTATGCGCCTCACTTTTTGTTTATCGAATTTAAAGACAGGCAAAGTTGTCGCCAAATAACTTGAAATTTTAGCCGAGAACGGGGGCGATTTACACGTAAAACTACGAAGCAAAAAGACACAACTTTGCGCTCTGCGCAACCGGAAACTCGTTCAAGATGTTTGGCGAGTATTTATAACGTTACAATTATTTTTACATAACATTAATAATACCTATATGTAACTATTTTATAATATTTCGAAACCGTACAAAGTTGTATATTTCACCAAAACCAATAAATTAAAGAGGTAATTTGTGTCTTAAATTATATTTATTAGAGTTTACCGTTACGAGATTCCAAATGGATCGTTTACAAATGGTCTCAATGCTCTCAGCAAGTTGATATATTCAACTCTGGGAATATGTGGGTACCGGCTGCGAGCCACTGTCACAGCCACATCAATTCATACCCTTTTCTGAATAAATTTAATTCGTTAAAGCATCCCTCGAGTCACTTGTGGGTAGAATACAAGTACTTTTGAAATACATTAAACATTTTTTTGCATATCAGAATTTAAAATATGTAGATGGATTATGCATTTGCTATCATACTCAACGCAATATTGTCACGCTCTTCAAATGAATTTCATTAATTACGAAATTGTATTCAAGATATTCATTTTCGTGTATGTTTACTCCTCACTAACTCAAGAGGTGAATTGTGAATTCGCAATTTTAAGGCTATTTTTTACTGCGGATTATCAACTATAGTCTCGTGGTGAGATTTTATTCTGAGAGTTTCATCACAATGTATATGTGGGTGTGCTATGTACATTATACGACGTGTTTATTCTACTTAATCGATTATAGACTAAAGTACTCATTCGATTATTTACAAATAGTGGATATTTGTATATCTAATATTCGCTTAGGTCCCATTAGATTTTGAAGGATATCTGAATAGTGTTTCTCAATTTTTTTAACTGTCAAATGTTTTAGATTTTGAAGGATATCTGAATAGTGTTTCTCATTTTTTTTAACTGTCAAATGTTTAAAGGTGACTCCAAGCTCCGGAAACTCGAAATTTGTTATTTTTTAATTTTCAAATTGGTAAAAAGGTACATCGATTTCGTAAAATGGCATTGAAGAGTTATCAAGTGTTCAAAATAAAATATTTAAACATAAATAATTGAGCAAACTCCATGAAAATGCTGAATATTTTCCATACAAAATTTGAATACTTCGTGATGAGATCCGCTACCCATTCTGAACGGGAATACACGGATGTGCCGTGCTTACTTTTATAAGGCAATGCACACCCGAACCCTTGTCGCTGGTGACCCCACATTGTGGGATATGCCGTGATGGTATGGATGAATGAATATGATATTCGATATTAAACTATAACACAAAGTTATCGAAAGACTGAAGTGAAATTAAAATTTTAAAAAATATATCAAAGTTATGATGTTGCCGCGTAAAGTGTCTGATTGGTTTTTTGTGTCGAGAAATAGTAGTTTTAATTTAAAAGTTAAATAACTAAGTTATGAATAATTGGCGCTGGAATTTACCATAAATAATATAAAAACATTATATTCAGTCAAACGTACAACTTTCAAAAAGGTTAATATATATATATTTGAATGTTGAGTTATTTTTAAATTGTCAACTAAAAAAAATATTGTAAAATAAAATATCGAATTGATTGTTTTGAATCATCATCAATATATTATACTGCTTCATCGGAATTCAATTAATTTGTTAATTTTGTCGACGGATAATTCGTGGTGAAACTCCATTATACTAGGTATAAATGAAAACACTAATTAGTTTTAGTTTCACTAATATTTAATTTTAACACTGGAACTGACCGGTATCGATCTGAAGATCATCGTCAGAGTGCATCGTCACTCTGACGATGATCTTCAGATCGATACCGGTCAGTGCCAGTGTTAAAATTAAATAGTGAAACTAAAACTAATTAGTGTTTTCATTTATACCTAGTATTCAATTAATTATTATGTAAATGAATCTTCACTTCTTGTTGGTAAGTCGTTTGGGTTCTGTGCGGGAATCTCGGGTTCGATCCCCAACTGAGGAGATATTTATTTAAATTAATTTCTAACGCAATTATTGCTTGGCTGGAAGCACTGATTATTTGAAAGAAATGTCTATATGACAATAAACTCGCCACTTGCGCAGGTTTGGAAGTGTTTGTTGTTTATTTTTAAAAAAATCATCTTAAGACTGTGTTTGTTAACACAGTCTTCTTATATACCTATACATATATATATGTATATATCATTTTTATTCTTACACAAGACACAAGACAAGACAGTAGAAAATGATAAATATTTTAATAAGGCACGAGTATTATAAATAAGCTTTTCGCAAGATGTTATTTTTATAACATTATGATGTATTGTACTTTACAAAAAATATATTATGTGCATGAAATATGAAGTAGATCCAGAATCTTCCATATGTGACACTGTTATACATATATGTCGTGTGTGATAAATAAAACAAAAGGATCAAAGCAAATAGAAAAATATTTTCCGAATAGAACAACGCAGCATTACTTTAGACAATAAGAAATGTATGTAATGTCTTAAAATTTGTGGAAAATCTAATGAATTAATGCCGCAGTTTTTACAGCCTGTTATCGGGTATATCATCGAGACAATAAAATGGCAAATTACTGCAGAAAGTGGAATAAACAAACTGAAAATGAAGTTCCTTGGTTTTTGGAAACGCGTGATATACAAAACAATAATGGCTTGGAAAGATTGAAAATAGGACGAATGCATTTAAATCGTATGGACACATACGTAGAAAGAATAATAATCGTGCAAATTGGGAGCAGTGATTTTTTTATTTTTGTATTGATTCTCAGGCAACTAACAGGTGCTATGTCAAATATTAATTTCACACACCCAATAACAAGTAGCCACATTCTGGAAACTTACGATATTTACCGTCTCACAGATCCAGACTGAAAACACAATTAAAAACTGTGTCTCCACCGGAAATCAAACCCGGGACCTTTGGCTCAGCAGTCAGATATCTAACCAACCGAACCACGAAGGCACACGAAATGATGAATTGGTTCAGCGTCATAAATAAAATTAAGAAGAACTGTTATCCCTTAAATTGGGAATAATCGAAGAACGTGGAGAGGAGGTGCAAAAAATCCGATTTTTTACCCTTGATTTTAATAACGGATTTCAGGTTTAGAATTCAGTGCTTTTTTGATTTTTCTCTCAATGTGTCTACATTAATAAATAGAGGGAACGACCATCAGAAAGTCGTGTCAATTATTAGCATACGCAGATGACATAGACATTATGGCCAGAACACTGATGTATGTGAAGGTTGTTTTTTTGACCTAGAAGAGGCAGCAAATAATATCAGACTGGAGATAAACGCCTCTAAAACGAAATATATGCTGGCAATTAGAAATGCCCAACCACAGCATTCCCCAGAAATATCGCTAAGAGCAGGTACCCACAATATCGAGTGTGTTGACACATTTCCTTACTTGGATTCGGTCGTATAACGAGTTGTGATGAAACTAGTATTGTGGTCAAGAAAAGAATTGCCACGTTTTTTTTCAGCTTATTAGGCTGAAAAGACGACCGTTTCAGCTTATTAGGCCCTTATCAACTGGTGATAAGGGCCTAATAAGCTGAAACGGTTGATAAGGGCCTAATAAGCTGAAACGGTCGTCCTGGACTCAGGAAAAAATATATATGTAGACCAAATCATTTGTTTGATTTAAAATACCCATTATAGAATTGCCACGGATAACAGTGTTACTTTGGACTACATAGGCACTTTAGATTACGTGTACTGTCAAGAAACACTAAAACTCTACACTTTTACGACCAGTACTAATACACGGCTCTGAGTGTTGGGTTCTTGCTAAAAAGTATATGCATGCGTTACTGGTTTTCGAGAGAAACATTTTCGCTCCCCTATGCAATCAAGACACGTGGAGAATCCTGTACAACCATGAACTAGAAGTCTATTTAAGGAAACAAAGATTATCAAAACAATAAAAATAGAGAAGCTCCACTGGTCAGGACACGTGCATCGTATGGACGATGACCAGAAGCCGAAAAGATTCCTCACAACACATCCGGAGGGAAGGAGAAGATGGGAAGTACTAGACTGCGATTGATGGATGGAGTCGAGACGGACCTTCGGACAGACGGACGGAGATTGTATTCTGAAAGTTTCATCACAAATATTCACAATGTATCTGTGGCGAGGCTATACCTACCCCCACAATGGAAACATAATTCGTCCGATAGTCTCGCATCTCATTCACATTAACGAAGATGTCCGAAGACCATCAGATCCTGAACCGAATACGCAGCGCTGTTCGGCATTCGCTCATCAACCGACGAGGCGATTGCAGTGTCTATTCTTTAACTATACGCGTAAAATTAATATCGACCCAAACATCGCGAACATCTGTAAATTTAATCATGTATAATATTGTGGCTTATTTGAACTGAAAATAGAATTAAATTTTGTAAGTTCTCTTTTATTATGAAACCCTTCATCACTAAATTACTATTACCATTTCTACTAATTAACTGATTATTAAATTGCAATATCTTATATAGTGGTGTATGTTATTGGAAAGTAATTTGAACACGCACTATAAATCGCAAACTTCTGATGTATTATATTCCTTATTAAATAACCACCCCAATAACACACACACTTCTATAATTGGTGACCCCGACGTGATTATGTTATATCTGTGTGTCTACTATGTGCTATGTACGGCGTGTTTATAGATTATAGACTAAAGTACTCATTCGATTCTTTTCAAATTTTGCAAATTTGTATATCTAATACTCGCTTGGATCCCATAAGATTTGAAAGGGTATCTGATCAGTGGTTCTCAATTTTTGAACTCTCAAATATTTCAAAGTGACCTCAAGCTCAAAGAATTTACAATTTGGTATTATATCATTTTCATGAAATACATAGCATTGAAGAATTTTTAACAAACTTATTTTTCAAACGAATTTCTATCAAAAATAATTTAACAAACTCATTTTGAACATTTTGTGGAGTGACTTGGTAGTGGGTGGTATAGCGTTGGCCACAACCCACTCGTTTTTTATACTTCATTAAAATACTCCGTATTCGAATAATGATAGATCGGTATATAAGAAATTCAGAATTCAATATAATATTGAAAATTGGTGATTTCTGAAAACATATAGGACAGAATTGAAGAGCAAGAAGACCGAGCGCCACACTCTCCTAACTTTGCATACATTTATCGCCTCACATTCACACATCGTTTTATATAAACTCGTCTGTTATAAAAACTTTTACGTTTTAGTTTTACTCTCTCAAATTGTTGTTTACATGATCATGCCAATGTTTTCTTCGACTACCTTCTCACTTTCAAATATTTATAAAATTTTAGTTAGTCATTCTTTATGCATACTTTTCATACACACAAATATCACAGATAGAACTTACTTTTATCTACATAGTTGTACAGTACTAATAAAAATTTACAGTGAATTTCACAATTTCCAGTGTACTTTTATGAGGTAGGTATGTAAACTTTTTAATGAAGCATCATGAAACTTATTACGACATTTGCTTTATTATTGTTAATAAAACTAAAAAGCTTCGTAAAGTATAGAGTACCTACCTAACATTTAAAAATAGTTTTCATAGGTGTATTATCCGAATATATTGTAAAGGTAATACGTGAAATATTGTTTAAACAGATAATTGAACGATATTTATTTCATTAGAAAATTACTTACGTAAACGCCATCTACACTTAATAATAGTGGAAACGATTGAACACTCAAACCTTTTTATTATATACAAAGTATAGCCTCGCTGCACACAGATGTCACAGTTGGTGGTACGATGCAGCGCTATAAATATAATTAATTTTTGTTTTACTAAATTTAATCTGTATTGCGTAAAAAATTGACCATAATTTTGGCACTTTATTCTTGAGTCCACATAAAAAGTGTGTACCTGTGTTAATAATACTAGTAAGATATTAAAATAGTTTTCTAGAGATATTTTCAATATTATTGGAAAGCATTTTGTTAGTATGAATCAAAAGATTTCAAGTTGTTATAGTCAATATTGTTTGTCAGCTTTTTGTTGAGTGACAGTATCAAATAAATGTCACATTGTTTCAGTATTTCTTGAAGTTGAATTTAAGGTCTGTTTAGGAAACACTCAAAGGAAGAAATTGTCTATGGTACCTACATACAATAATACAGAGAATGTTTTAAATAAGAAAAAAAATGTTGTAAATTAAAATACTGTTTTGGGTAAATAAAAACAATTATAAGTTCCTCGTATCGTTCAATGGATCACCATATTCAGAGTGCGACAAGAGATAGGTATGTTGATGTATGGAGTTTGCATTTTTTTCGTTTATTCCTAATGCTACAAATTTTATTAAAAGCTTCGGAGGTTCATCAACAATATTTTTCGTCGGGAAGTTATTTAGTGATTCTTATTATATGTATTTTTGTATACTAACTCACTGGGAAAGAGCCCGTATTGAGACGAGAGCAAACGTATTCGGCAAATATAACAAAATAGATTAGGTACCTAATCGAAATTTAACAGAGATACCATTACAAAAATCGAATTAAATATACTAGTAAAGAATGGGAATCTTTCTATTTCTTTAAAGGATATAATTAAATATACAAGTAAAGAATGGGAATCTTTCTATTTCTTTAAAGGATATAAAATAATCCAATTTAATACAAAAATAGTACACGAAATAATGCAATTTTTAAAATAATATTTGGGGCTTACCAGTTTTAAATCTTTATTTTTTATGTTAGATTATATGCTCAAATACAATTTCGGTGGTTACCAGTTTACTGGGTGGTAACCATTGTGTTTTACTTCACGTTTTTGGTTTACCAGATTACTTATTGGTAACCAATTGTGATCAATTTCACGTGTTTTGGGTCACCAGTTTACCTGGTTGGGTGTACTCTCGTCACCTGTTTGGCTTTGGGCCCTCGGGATACCAAGTTACCTGTTCTTGGTTACCGAGGATTGGGTTGTGCTGCCGATCAAGTTAGATAACCTGTCGGTGGTCACCCAGGATAGGCTATGCCGGTCTATATAGGCTTTAGGTATTTCAACCTGTTTGCCTATCCCCAAGCGAAGGTATTGTAATGACTGTGTAGGTACTTACCTAACACAGCACTACGTACATATAGATATTTATTAATACAGTAAAACACAGGTAATTAGATGGCAGAAATCAAAAGATAATTGGTGCAATTACTTACATGAATTTATTTGGATAAGTGACTCTAATACATTGAAAATAGTTGACTTAATAAATAATTATATTTTAAATTAGAATAATATACGATGATTACGCGGATTGAAAACTATGGGGTCGCAAGGACAGCGCGACCGCGATAACTGGAACAGGGTAGATCGAATGGCCGCTCCCGGTCTGAGGCGTCTTTATATAGGGCTGAATCGTCCGGATTCAGACACTAGCGCGCGCCATAGGAGTTTGGATACCGCGAATAACTGATTTTGAACCCTAATTTTTTTAATCGAGAAATCAAATCACTCACATACGTAATAAAAACCTTAGTAAAACTAAAACTACAGCACTTAATGAATTGTGAACCCTCATTCAAAATAAGCGTTGTATGTATTATTAAGTGAGAAAAGTATTTATTTATAATCATCTTGAATCTTGATAACACTTTTCGTAGCCCCATACCGAATTCCCTGAAGTCAAGAGTGTTTGAGCAGTGCGTTCTGCCAGTATTCACTTATGGCATGGAAACAACGACCTTAACTCAATTGTCTGCCAACAAGCTGCGTGTAGCACAACGAAAAATGGAAAGGATAATGTTGACCATAAAACTAGAAGATAGGAAGAGGAATGACTGGATACGCTGTCAGACCAAACTGTCTGATGTGGTTGAGAGAATAGCCATGCAAAAGTGGAGATGGGCAGGACACATATTATCAGGAATGACCGACAATAGATGGACGAAAAGACTGGTGGAGTGGAGACCGAGAGGCGACAAGAGACCACAAAGGCGACCACTGATGGACGACATTAAAAGATTTGTTTGACCACAGTGGATGGGAGTCATACAGGAACGGGAGGATTGGAGAAGTAGAGGGGAGGCCTATGTCCTGCAGTGGGCAAATACAGGCTGATGATGATGATGATCATCATATTAATTTATACCAAGACTGAGTTATTGAATGTTTACTATGGCATGTTTATTGCTAAATGACTATGTAATTTCATCCAAAGAAACAGAATTCGAGTAAGAAAATATGAGAGTATGTACTTAGATGAATTGTTATAAAAAAAGAGAAAATGAACTCATACGTAAAACAGCAGAAGAACTATTATTAAAAAAATATAAATCATTCACTTATTTTTTATTTTCTTATTTATTACATATCACACCTTTCACATATTATAATGTAATCTCAGCGAAAGAGTCACTACGTTCAGAATGCGATGTCATTTTGCCTTATCAACTCAGTTGATCACATCATGATGATGAGCAAATGTCTGTCATAAATTATGTATAACAATAACAGAAATTTGATGTTTTGAATGAAAATAACAAAAATATTAAAGTTAAACAATCAAGAAACAGCCGGTTAATCAGTTTCAAGATTGGTTTCAGTGAAAATTTTGAACGAGTCATCTCTTGTGCTTTGTCTCAGTTGATTTAAATATTATTTTGTTAAATTTGGTATTGCGTAGGACGAGTCGTATGTGACTTAAAATTATGGAACAAAATATCTTCTTAAAATAATAATATATATTTCATCCGTAGGTAGGAAGCATAATATGCGAAAGTTTTTATTAATAAAGTTTATTTTTCGTTCCGACATTATATAATCGGTGATGATAAATTTCAGACTGAAGTCGATAAATTTTGTTTAGAAAAAAAAATATAAATTACAAAATGTACATCTTTATGAAGAAAATGAAAGAGGTTTTTATACAGAAGTGGAGGAAGAGGAGGGTTCAGATAGAAGAAGACAAAAAAAATATATTGGATATATTTCATTATTATTTTACAGGTACATATTATGTAATATGTTGGTTTCAATAAAGGCTTATCACTCAAGTTTAAGACAGGAAGGTAGGTATACATACAGTATACAGGTTCATTTTTCATATTACATTTTTACAATTACTTGTTTGAAAACTTGAACATATTGACAATGAAGAATTATTCCATAAATTTTATTTACGGAATATCTGATATATCAAGAATAGGAGAACTACAAGAAAAACGTGTAAAAAACAGAGTTGCGCTAAATACTCTATGTACGTACGAACGGAATGGAAGACCTGATAAAGATATTGAAGGAGGAATTATGGCAGGTAATAGAATAAACGGAGCATTTAGACTAGTAATGTTCGATCCAAGCATCTCAAAGGAAGCCAAAATTGCAGTACATAATGCAATTGTAGTGCCTGCTTTGACGTATGCCAGTGAAACATGTACCTGGCAAAGACACATGAAAGTAGAATAAATGCTGTGGAAATGAGATCACTAAGAAGAGTATGTAAATGAACCATATATGATATAATATAAAATGAGGATATAAGGAGAGAATGCAAGATAAAGAAGGATATTATATGTAAAATGAAAGTGAATGCCTTTAGGTGGTTTGGCCGTATTTTTAGAATGAACGATGAACGATTGACCAAAAAATATACATGGGTGTAAGAGATGGAGCGAATAGCAGGTGTCGTTACAGAAAGGGATGGCATGACCATGTGAATGATATTTTGAAAGAAGGCAACATAAGAAGTTTGAACAATCGACATGTATGTACGAGACGATGCATGGATGTAAAGGAAGCCAGAAATGTGTGTAAAAATAGATACTTATGGCGCTCGGTTTTCTCTGCTTACCCCGCAAGGGATATGGCGTGATGGAATGTATGTATGTATGTACATCAAACAGAACTACTGCATTAATGGAGTCACAATAACGGGACCATAATATTATGTTTATACATTCACGGATCTCCCCACTTACACAAGTACTACAGTGTAAATGATGATGTTTATTGTATATTTAAGTACTACAGTGTAAACTAAATGATTTTTACTGTATATTCAAGTACCTACTGAATATATTGAAGTACTACAATGTAAACTAAATGATTTTTATTGTATTTTCAAGCACTACAGAGTACCGAAACAAAACGATTTTTACTGTAGGTATATTTAAGTACCTATTGAATATATTGAAGTACTACAATGTAATCTAAATTATTTTAACTGTACAAATATTCAAGTACTATGGTGTAAACTAAACGATTATTATTGTATATACCTACAAGTACCTACTGAATATATTATTGAAGTACTACAATGTAAATTAAATGATTTTTGTTATATATTCAAGTACTAAAGTGTAAGCTAAATGATTTTTATTGTATAAAATTGTATGTTTTGTTCGTGTGAAAACTGGGCTATGCCTGTTGATTTTTCCCCCAAATTAAAAAAAAGAAAAATAAATACTAACACATAAGAAGAAAATAAACGTCTTTAGATGATTTCTTAAAAAGGTTTTTACTTAATTATTATTTCGTAAAATGCAACCATCGATAGAATCATTAGCATCAAATATAAAATACAACAATACGCCTGGTTTAAAATTATTCAAAATACAATAATATAATTCATACGCTCATCATTACACACTACACTACCCTTACATACGCACTACACAAACATATTCACGCACCACACACACACACATACACACCCTCACACACACATACACACACACACACACACACACACACACGCACACACACACACATAACACACCCTCACACACACATAACACACCCTCACACACATACACACCACACACACACACACACACAGACACACACACAGACACACACACACACACACACACACACACACACACACACCCACACATAACACACTCACTCTCGCACATAACACACATTATTCATAGTATGATGACACACAGATTAACATGTATCTATAAATTAATGATACCATTTATTATGACATTTATTGTAAGCTAATATTAGTTGATGTACGGAGTGGATATCTTTTTACTCTCCACACTATGGAATAGAGGACAGTCATGATTTCACAATTTTTAAGCGTGTTTTTTTACATCAATTTCTCAACGGGTATCATGTAGAGAGTGCACACTGTGAGTTTCTTCATGATGTGTTTGTATGTATGGCGTATGGCGTACGGAAAATCTTTTTTGTATCCTCTCTACAGCCCAAACTATAGGTCCGATCGACTTCATGTTAACATCATATGTGTAAAGTGCGTAGACCTAGAGCTGATTAGTTTTCCATAGACAAATTTTGATTTCTTCTCTATGAATTCATCATTTACGTTGTTTTTTTTGTGTCCTCTTTGCAGCCCAAACTATAAGTCCGATTGATATCAAATGTGTTAAGTCAATAAACTTAGAGCTGATTAGTTTTCCATAGACAACGGTTCATTTTTTCTCAATGTTTCTTTATGATTTCATCTATTAAAACTGAAAGAATGCTCTCACGACCTGGAAATTAGAGATATTTTAATTTGGTTTCAACTATTTATACAACACCAAGAATCTTCATAAAATTGTAAGTATTCAAAGTTGGTCAATGTTAAAAGAAAAATATTCAACGGATTGAAAAATTATATTTTATTTAATGGATTTTTGTATGAAATTTATATGTAACAAGAGAATTTTTTTATGTTTGGCATTGTTCAGTTCTTTGAGTTCATATTGATATAAGAGTATTAATAGCTTGAACTTAGAACTGATTAGCTTTCCATAGATATCATAAAATTTCTTCATATGATATCACGTGTCAAAATTTTTAAAATGCTCTCACGTTCTTTAAAACAAAATTTATCTGCTTTTATTAAAATATTTCATACAACATAAGCATTATTTACCATAATATTGAGATTGTCAACATTTCAAGAAGAAAAAATGAACGCTTACTATGGTGTGGAGAGTTTATTGTTAGCCACAACCCACTCGTTTTTATTTAAGTTCATTTAGGTATCTATACTCGTTTTATTTCATACATTGTTAGGCATTTAAATAAATAAAAATAAAGTATGTATTAGTCATTAAGCATTGGAGGTGCCGCATAAACAGAGGAAAAGTTTACCCTCAAACAATAGTTGTTAATTTATTCTTTACCTCGTGTGGTTTGTTGTTCAAATCAATTGTTAATTACACACATACCTAATATGTTATAGAAAATAATATTATTCTACTTACAACAATTTGGTCACATGTTACATGATTTACCGATTAAGTTATGGGGTGTTAATCTGAAATATTAGTTGTGTATAATCGTCATTGTTTAATCAATGTTAGTAATTTTTGATTGTATTGTATTTTAAATGCTTCCTTAGAACTTTGAGCAAATGAAGATTTAATAAGACAATTTCAAATTAATTTTCGATATACATACATAAATGGCAATAATTACGGAAATATTTAATCGGATAAATTTATCTAAACATACATAACATCACAGCGTATCTCCACATTGTGTGGTAACCAGCGACAGGTGTTCGGGTGTACATTTAATTATATAAGTAAGCACGACACGTGCATGTATAACTGCACACCAGTCTCGTCTCACCAAAAAAGGCACAACATTCAGGATGGGTGGTGAACTTCATTGCTGAGCTATGTAAGATGTTATTGTTCCCTGATGTATTTTAGATTACCCGACTGCGACACTCGAAAACGATTATAAATCATAATACAAAATTACTAAGTGAAAGCACTATTCTCAGCCGGTCCCTTAAAGCATAAATTAATCTATTGCAGAAATTGAACCCATTGTAAATCCTGGTATTTAGTAGGTAAACATAAATCCTGGTATATAGTAATTATAAAATATTACAATCAGGTAAATAACATAATTATTACACCATAATAACTATTAGTGAAGAATGTACTTTTTTGTTATATTCTACGTTAATGATTGTATTTTGTGACAAAACTCGGCTGCAGGGTTCAATTTTATTCTAAAGTAAAAATTAGTACAGTTTAATTACATAATTCACTATACAATATAGGGTTTTTATTTGAAGTATAGTAGGAAGGTATATAGTATTTTCTAAGGATACAATTTTGTGTAATAATCTATAAATATTTATCTATAATACTTCTTTAACAAAATTTTAATATAATAATACATACTTCCTCGCACCCTGCACATTGCTATATGGAAATTTAAACCAGCCCAGTAAATAAATTAATTTAAATAAATTTCTTCTCTCCTGGAGATTGAACCCAGGATGCCCGCAAAGAATCCTAACGGCTAACCAACTATGCCACGGCGGTCAGCAAATTAGGTATATAAAAATGCTAAATAAAATTTCATTAATACATATTTGAGAATGAGTCCATATTTAAGACTATTATTTTTTCTTTTATGGGTCCTACAGATTCAACTAAGGTCAAGTTGAAATTGTGTTAGTTATAGACAATGAGCCAACGACAGCCAAATTTACGCCATAGTATAAAGACTGATTTTCTTTTCTGTAAAATGAAACTACAGCAGGTTACAACGATTGGATAATATTAACCTCCAGTAGAAGAGTATTGTAAAATTTTTAACAAGTAGCTACACTCTGGAGTTTTTCGATATTTTTCGTCTCGCACATCGAGACAATGATACATAATGGCGTGTACTACCTACATTATATTAACTAACATAGAGAATTTCGAATACGATATTAAATATAGGCATAAGGCATAGGCATTTCCAAGAGATCGACATTTTCTTACTTAGCGCCCCCACATTTAAAAAATATATCAAACTTAAAATTTCATCCTCATAATCAAATTTAACACTTAATATACTGACACATTTATATATGCAATTTCACACATTATTCACACAATATCTCACCATAATAGATATGTAACCATTCCTAATGTATTTTAATATACCTACTACAATAACTTCAGCGACAACCTGTAATTGGCTTTATTATTAATCAAATCATCTTTATTTTATATAATTTATTATATGCTGTATGTTGTCCTCTAAATAAAATAAAAATAAATATATTATGTTTAAATAATTAGGAGGGAAGGTGTTAAATTTCATAGTTTTCGTATACAATAAGTATATTATTATAAGCAACTAAAAGGATTGAGTTTAGATTTGAACATTGAAACCGCGTGTTACTAAACAGAACGTTAACTAATAAAGAATCTTGCATATTCACTACATACTCATTTCATTAAATGTAACACTACAAAATTTATTTATTTATTTATTTATTTATTTAATATACAGAGACACCAACAGAACACTGAACAACACAAACAAAAAAAAACATGAAACAAAAAATAGAATCTCCAGTGCTCCAATAACAGGTATCTCCCGCATGGCTATTGTGCATAGTTAGGTATGTACAATCAACGTCTCCTGACCATTCATATTATAAAAAAGACATTACTTTGCACAGTTAAAAGAAAAGTTTAAAATACACATATACATATATGTAGGAAAACAGAAAGAAAACAAATGTTGAACTAATAAAATAAAACATAAAAAAAGAAGGAACAATTGAACTGAGACAAAAAAAACAAATAGATTTTACCCAGCATATTTTAAAGGATAAAAATAAGCAATTTATCATAGATCAATTTCTATGAAATATGAACGTCATTGTCATTACATTAAATTGTCACAACGATTCAGACGCAACGTCTGAATCTACCAATACAATGACACTCCGACACGGCAGAATGTCACTGTATTGGCAGGTGAATAAATTAATATACCTAGTAAAATAAATATACCTGATATATTATTTAGAAGCTGTTATTTTGTTTTATTTACTCTTTACTGGTTAATTTTTATAAAAAAATTTCTTAATACGATTATTTATTTTTTGTATTTTCATTTTTTATATTAAAATATTTTATAGTTAAAAATATATACGTATATTGAAATTTTCTCAGATATGTATCAGCAGGGTTACTCGTGAAGTTGATCAACATAAGTTTAAGATCAGTTTCAGACTTTAGAAATCTTTAAGCTTCAAATTAATTAAATACTTGAATAAATTTATTCAAAAATTAATGAAAATTTCATATTAAACGTTAACATTACAATTTTTTATGATAAAATGTAGAGAAATATTAAAATTAAATTATAATCGAGTATTGATTTATACATTATTTTAAGATTAAGGCAAGATAAGCACGTATTAAGATTGTGTCATGAGTAGCCCCCCTGACCAGTTAATCAAATTACCGTTCTCACGATACTTATGCAAACTCTTATTTAATAATAAATTAAAAAAGTATTTGTCTAATAATATATTCATATTTGCTCTAAAGTTATATTTTTACAGTTGAAATACTGCATTTGCATAAAAAAACTGCTTTTTTTTATAAAAATGTAATTTTGTTACTATTTGTGAATACAATATTTTGTATCAAATGTTTTTAAATCTTATCTACGCAATATATTTACCCATTACTAACAATTAATTGTATATCGATGAGATGAATCATATAAAAAATTATAAATAGTTACTTCCTTGCACCCTACACAAGCGGTGAGTTTATTGCCGTACGATAATTTCTTCTGGGCTGGATACACTGTTTCCAGAAGGAATATTTTCGTGAGAAATAAATTAAAATAAATTTCTCCTCTGCTGGGTGTCGAACCCAGGACGGCCGTACCGAAGCCAACAGTGCCGCGGCGGTCGGCGAATAATTAACATTTCAAATATCAATTGATTGGCTACCATAAAATTTTATGTCTTTCGTTAAAAATATTAACACTTTTGGTTTTTGTTTAATATTAACAAAATATACCGCAGTGAAACGCAAAAATTTAATTTTTAAAAAATATTGACTACAGTGCGCTTGGGAAAAAGTTATCGGAAATATAAAACATAATTTTCTTCGTCTTAATTATTAATTGATGAAAAAGATAATTTATTTGAATAATCCAAAAAGTTTATTCTGAACACTGTTTGGTTATTATACAATTATATCTCTATGTAAAAAAATATGAACACTTGAGTTATTAATATAAAACAAATATACCGCAATGAAACGTATTTATATAACTATTTTAAAAATATTTACTACGGTGCACTAGGAAAAAAGCTATCGAAAATACAAAAAATCATTTTCAGTCTTAATTTATTATCAATTGATGAAAAATATAAATCATCTGAATATGTAATTCTAATAGTAAATTATTAGCACTGTTTGGTTATTATAACTACAATAATTATATCTCAATGTTAAAAATATGAACATTTGACTTATACCGCAAAGAAAAGTATTTATATAACTTTTTCAAAAATATTTACTACGGTGCACTAGGATAAAAGCTATTGAAAATTTAAACAATCATTTTCAGTCTTAATTATCAATTGATGAAAAATATAAATCATATGAATAATTCACATAATAAATTATAAGCACTGTTTGGTTATTAAAATTTTATCCCTATTATTAAAAAATAAGTAGGTACAGTTGAGTTATTAATATAAAATATATCGAAATGAAACGTACCTACTTATTCAACTTTGTCAAAAATCTTTACTACGGAGCACTAGGAAAAAGTTATCGGAAATATAAGTTAAACTTTTCACTTACTTGGAAAACTGTCGTCGTTGGAAAAGTGTGTGAGGGAGTCCCTTATCGTCGACGGAGCACAAATTGTTGAATGAGCGTCTATAGAGAGGCGTCGGTTATATATACCCTACAGGATACTTCCCCCCCCTCTAACCCTGCAATTCCCCACACCCATATCTTCACAGTCCCGGCATAGTGCCCTGAGGAAAGTCTTCTATGCAAGGGAAATTAGAATTTTACTGTCACCGCGTTGAGTACGTTTATTTTGTAGTTAGAGTCGACAAAGAGAACCGTATTCCATATGTTTATCTTTTATAAACAGTTTTTGATTGAACAGTCAATTACGTTATTATTTTCATTTAGCGATAGTTGTTTATTTGAGCAGTGCACGTTAATTCACAGTTTTATTTGAATATTTGGGTTTGATGTCCATTGAATATGAAAAAAAAAGTAATTAATTTGTTACACAACCGTCCGCGATGTTTTGTGGCCATTAGATTGATATCTGTAGCGACGCCCCAGGTTCGATGTATAACAGGAAGAATTGAATAAAAAGTGTTTCAGAAGGGCGGACTTTATTTATAAGAAACAATGTAATTAAACGTTTTGTTTTCAAACATTTTAATAATAATGATTCGCGATTCTAAAAATTTTATTTATACTACTTGAAAAAATGTTCAATCATTAAAAAAAGTGAAAAAACAATTATAGACTCATGCTGATTCCATGTGAAACATGTTTGGTTCGCCTATAGTGCAAGCATTTTCGACTGGCATATATTTATTTCGTTCTCATACAACAGCCCTACCAGAAAAAAAATAAAATAGTTACGTTATGCCAATGTACAATATACCTTATCATAAATGTATGTTAAAAGTATAAATAAAAGAAAAATTGAATATTTTTTATTATTGCATATGCGCAAACATTGGATTTTTTTCCCTGTCGGGAGTTAAAAAGAAAAATTGTTTTGTGTTGAGTCAAATCGCCGATTTTTTTGAAAAATACATCGCCGATTTGAAAAAACCATATAAAAATCTTCCACCGTGTTCTTCCATAACTTTCAACCAACATACAGTAAAAATATGAAATCAATATAAAAGATTCAACGTACGTTTGTGTATTTTTATATTTATGTAGATTCTAATCTGAAATTATCCGAGAAGAGCTCCGATTAAGGAAGTTTATAAAATTTAATTTTCACAATTTCACGGCAGATGAATTTTGTTAGAAAAATATGACATACATTCGAATAAGTTCAACGTAAGAAGAATATGGAAGTGGATCGCAAAAGAACAAAGTTTTCAGGTGAATATGAAGAACTTCGAACATATTTTTTTCTATAGGAAAAGGGTGTGTATACAGTATGAGCACATATACAGTATATACCCGTGTCTAAAGGATGGAGTAGGTATTTTCTTATACATCCAATCCACTCACAACATATTCTCCGAAGTGGATATGCAGAGAAAAAGAGTTGTTTGCCATACTCCCTGAACCAGAAAATCACTTGGGATGGATCAAGTTAAAATGTACCTCGATATATTATATTATTTATATGAGAAATACTTTCAAATCGTTTTATATCCACATATAAATCTCAATCAAACGGAGAAAACAAATACTATTGTTTTTTTTGGTAAAATCAAACTTAATTATATATTCTACGAAATTCTATTTATTTTTTTATGGGATAACAAGACAGGACCCGACATGTTGTAAAGTTTCCTTTCAGTCCCCTCAGTTACTTCCGCCTCATATGTCTGGGATTGCACACCGCACCGGATCGTTGAATGAATTTCAACCAGATATTTTTTAATAAATTCCTTTGCAAGATCTCAAGTTGAGGTGCTGCAGCTCCATTAAGTGGCGAGCTACAAAAGAGTGGATGACCTTAAAAAATATATCAGTCAAAGGGTGTCGAAATCTCTACAAATAATTATGTCTTCTTCTTCTTCGTGTGCCGTCTCCTCTACGAATGTTACCATGGACCATCAGAGCTACATAATATCTCTAACTTTATCTAGTATTTTTTTCTGAGCCACTGTCCATAGGTTTCGAAGCCATGGAACTCTTCATTGTCCTCCTTATTTTAGGTGTCGAAGCCATGGAACTCTTCATTGTCCTCCTTATTTTATCGACATCTATTTTTTTTACAAATATATAATTTCGTTTGGTATGGGCTTTTTAAACCAATAAAGCATAAATATATGAATAATTATAAGTTTTTTGCTTTACTGTAATATTATCAATTTTGACATAGGAAGGTTTCAAACGAATGCAAGGACAGGCAGACTGACATGAATATAGCCGTGCGCTTACATGTGCAAACCCAGAACGGCAATCTTACGAGGTCTACTTTATTTATATGCAGATTTTAAAGTTTTTTCGTTCACACAGTGGAAGTTCCTAACATTTTAAATTATATTTGATATTTTTTTTATAAAAATATTATTTTATAAATATATAATTGCTATACAATGTCCTTTCTAATCGAAACTTACCTCAGTATGTTAAAGATTAATTCACTTATCTTTCTAGCCACGGGCGTCCACTCCGATCTACTGAACGTACTCTATTCCAATTCATATTTACTGATTTTTTTAGCTCTTCATTTGAAGTACAATCAGAATGGTCTAAGTCCTGATATTACGTCGGCTATCTCATTAAACATGTTCAAAAATGTCTGAGACAAAAATATCTATCTGATAATACCTGATTTCTTCTTCCTCTCCTTATCCTTTTGCTTTCCTATCATTGCTACGAACTTATTATATTCAATATTTTTTTGTCATTTTTCTGTTTTTCTTTTCGTGCCCTAAATACACCAATTTTAAATCAAATTTCTCAAATATGTGTAACATTTTGTTTCTAAAAAAATTACCATAAGTATTTTCAACATTTCTCTAGTGAATGTTTGTCACACAATTTTAAAATTCAGCATTGTTTCCCCTTTAATAATTATTTAAAATATCCTTTTACACAATATTTTTTTAAATATTGCCTAAATATTGTTTTGTATATTTAACATTTACTGTGGTTGGTTGGAAGAAATTGCCATTAGGCAATAAGCCCGCCAGTTAAATACAAAAAATTAGTGGTTAGTTATTATAATTAAAATTAACTAATCCTCCTAAAAAAAAGCAATATCGTTCTCGCAAAGAGTGGTGTTTAAATTGTATAAAAATATATACGTATTGCATAAAGATAACAGCAAAAAAACATTTTTTAGTTATTGAGAAAAATAATATTGGTTATGGAAATTTTAGAATAACATAATATATAATAAATTACTTTTGAGCAATTTTGATGATAATGATGTACCTAATTCAAATTATAACGTTTTAATATTTGACCAGTGATGCGCAAAGGAAATGATTATATAACCTTAAAAATGTTGTTTGAAGACTGGAAATAAATTTATGTTTCTTCCTAGAATCATAATACCATAGAAAAAAAGGAAGGAAATCGGTAGTTTGGATATTTAAAAAAACGAGTGAGATGTGGCCAACGCTAAACTCCTCACTAACAAGTCACTTCATAAAGTATTCAAATTATGTATGGAAAATTTTCAGCATTTTCATGAAACGACTTTGTTCAATTATTTTTTTATTCAAATATTTTATTATGAAAACTTGATAACTTCTTTTAACCAATTTGAAAATAAAAAAATAAATTTTAATTTTCCTGCGGCTGAGGTCACTTTAAAATATTCACATATTCAGAGCACTATTCAGATATCCTTCAAAATCTAATGGGGTCTAAGCGAGTATTAGAAATAGAGATTTGCAAAATTTGAAAAGAATCGAATGAGTAGTTTAGTCTATAACTGATAAACTAAAATAAACACGCCGTACATAGCACACACACAGATACATTGTGATGAAACTTTCAGAATACTATCTCAGCATGATATTAGTTGATTATCTGCAATAAAAAAATAGCCTTAAAAATTGCAAAATCATAACTCCCCTCTATATATCTCCTTGGGTTAGTGAGGAGTAAAAATACGATATACTTATAATGAAATTCTAAACCTTTAGAGATCTCGCAATAGAATCGATATAAAAAGGGCATATAACGCTTTAAAGTGACTGAAAAATTGATATTATATTAAAACCGTCTTATACACTATGAAGTGTGTTATAGTTTTCGTCAAACTTTTTGAGCCTTTTCGCCATGGAGAGGGGCGATTTGCAAATACACCAACCAAGTAAAAGACAAAAAGTTGCGCTCTGCGCTCCCGGAAGTCTGATTCAAGATATGATTATTATACTATAGTAAGGGTAACTATCGCGTGTGTTATAAAGGTTTTACATATACGTGATTTACTTTATCGGAAACCCAAAAATTCTTGATTTTTTTGCATTTTAAGAACAAAACTGACTTATATGAAAAATATATAACAATCATTCACTTTGATTTTATGCACTCTTTAAGCACATAATGAAAAAATGAAGCAATTTGAAAAAATGCTGTGTAAAAGGATAAATTTAATTATTTAGCAATAATTGCGCCAATTTTTTGGAAAAAAACAATTATTGCGCCAACTTTTACAACAATTTGCCATGTTGGCGTTATACATTTTTTTTCAGTGTGCACAATCAAAGTTGGGTAATATTTTTTTAAATTAAAAAACCGGGCCATAACTATATTATTTTCCGTCAAAAAAAAATTATTACTATTATTTTGGATTGCGATCAACAGCTGAGTTATTCAAGATTGTGGAACATAAATTGGAATTTCATAATATTGAAATTTGTAAATATGGCACTCGAAAAACCAATCTAAAGGCCCCCATTTACGATCGTGCCATTCTTCCATTTGGAATGTCAAAACCCCCGTAGCCCAATTGGCCTGACACACCAAAATGGAATTTCAAACGATCGAAACTCCATAGTGCCGCGACAAACGGCGCATCCCGTCGGTACGGCATGCTCGTGAGTGTGAAAACCAACGGTACATTGCGCCATTTCATTGCTCCGAGCTGTTTGACACTCTCGTGAATGCAAAAGGATGCTCTGAGGATGCCGGCTGTGTTCGGCGAAAGCGCTCAGGCTCATTAAAGTCTTACTCATTTGTGGATTAAAACTGTGTGTTTTTTATTTATTTTTATAAATATTTTATTTATATCAGAATTATAACTCATCGCTTGCGTATATTAATTTTTATGGCCCTGTGGCGCGATGTCTCGATGGTGCGATGGCGCGCCCGTGAGTGGATGAAAATTTTACAATGGTCCAATTGGAGCCGGTCCATATGAAGCGACGCCGAATGACACGATCGTGAATGGGCTGCTTAAGGCGGAGATTTTCGGGCACTTTGTAAAAGTGGCAATATCTCGAAAACTAGGGCACTTTTATAAAGGTCATATTTGCATATTCTGGCGAGTAATGAGTTGGTATAACAGCCCTTAAAAGGATTACGTTGGATTATGGGACACCCTGTATAGAAGGTATATATGCCCCATTATTATTTTTTTTAAATCGGCTAATCTTCTTCCTTCTTCCTAGCCTTCCCTCCACTGCTGGATGTAGGCCTCTTCCATTTGTCTCCATTTTCCTCTATTCTGTGCCGCTTCAATCCATTTCTTTCCGGCGATCGCAACAATATCGTCGGCCCATCTCTTCTGTGGCCGACCGACACCCCTTTTGTCTTCCCATGGCCTCCACTTTAAGACTTTGGGAGTCCATTTTGAATTTGGCTGTCTGGCCACGTGTCCTGCCCATTGCCACTTCAATTTTGCGATCCGATCCATGATATCGGCGATTTTTGTTCGGCGTCTGATTTCTATATTGGTTATTTTATCCCTCAGACTTATGCCCAGCATTTGCCGCTCCATGGATCGTTGTGCACATTTTAATTTGTGGACAGTATTTATGGTCAGGGACATTGTTTCCAAACCATATGTCATTACAGGCAATATACATGATTCATAGATTTTTCTTTTTAAATTGATGGGGATATCCTTATTTTTCATTATATAACTGAGTTTCCCGAAGGCTGCCCAACCAAGTCCAATTCTTCTGGGTACTTCTGCCACCTGATTTTCTTTTCCCATTCTTATTTTATGTCCGAGGTAAATGTATTCTTCAACAGTTTCAATTATTTTGTCATCAATTTTTATATTTCTGTTGGACGGACTCATGATTTTGGTTTTGCTGTGGTTCATTTCTAGCCCAAATCTCAGGGAAGCGTCATGGAGATCTTTAATCATAACAGTCAGTTCTTCCAGGTCGTTGCTAAGAAGTACGATATCGTCTGCAAAACGGAGATGAGTCAAGCATGTACCATCGATTTTTATTCCTCGGTTTTCCCAGTTTAGTGTTTTAAATATATTTTCTAAGACCAGAGTGAACAGCTTGGGAGAGATGGTATCTCCTTGTCTAACGCCTCTTTTGATTTTTATTTTATCTGTTTTTGTATTATTATCGATTTTCACATCCATTGTGGCATAGTCATATTCTTAAATCGGCTAATATTCTTTAAATATAATTAATATAACCGCTACAATGGCTGTGATTCATGTTAAAACATACATATTATGTATACTTATACACCATCATGCCGTTACCTTGTGATAAGCAGAGCTTTAAGCGTCATACAATCCTATCCTGGCATAAAAACTTCGTTGTTCACGTTTTTTTTAAATGAATATTTCCTAGTGAAAAGCACATATACATCCTCATACATTCCCTAAACTAAGCAATAATGCTTGTGCTATAGGTGAACGAAATCGATCGTGGCAGGATTCAAACTAGAGACCACTGGATTACTAACTCAGTGCACTAACCGCTCTGCCACCACCAATCGAAAAATGTTTAAATATTGTTGAACAATAGTGTGTATAACTAATTGATAGATGCAGAGGATGGACTGGGTGGGTCGGTGGAAATTTCTTGAGGAGGTCATGGCTCATGATGGACTGTAGCTCTATTGGTGGAGATCTAGTTGAACAATGCAATGATATTATTGTACATTTTTCCATAATATAATACAATACATTTAATAGAATTACGAGGCGAAGCCTGTTCTGAGATAAATCTAACAATAATTACGCAATACATTTTTGCTACATAAATTTTCAATAAGGTATAAAAGTAAAAAAAAGTATGTAGGTAAATATAAAGAGTACAATAGTATAAAGGACAAAATTCATAAAAAAACAAGTGTATTTGTGAGGGTGAGGTTGTGTTTCATGTGTAAGAGGACAATGTGGGAATATGTGTAATAAAGGATTATGAGGGCGTAAGAAAATATCTCTTTCTGAGTAGAAATATCATCTAAGAACAAACGTCGATTTTCCCTCTGACTTTTCTATCCCTTTCCGAATCAATCAATCAGTAATCAGCTTTCCAAAATCATGTCCACTCGGCTGTATCTATGTCATCTTCTTCTTCTTGTGTTCTGTCAGGTCTCCCTGACGTTGACGTTGACACCATAGAGAAAGCCTTCCTGTCCTGTGCAGTGCCAAACAGCTCACTCACAGTTTTCATACCGGTCCATTCCCGGATGTTACGCAGCCAGGATAGCTGCCTTCTTCCGACCCCTCTACGACCGTCAATCTTGCTGAAGGATGATATACTTTTCACCTCTCAGAATATGACCGAAGTACAACACTTTACATTGGTGAATAATTCTCTGTTGGTGTTGGCTCTACGTAGTACTTCAGTGTTACTGACCATCTCAGTAACACTGAAAGGTAAATTTGGCTTCGTCGAATACTGGAGAATAAC
Organism: Molanna angustata; assembly: GCA_963576475.1. Taxonomy (NCBI): domain Eukaryota; kingdom Metazoa; phylum Arthropoda; class Insecta; order Trichoptera; family Molannidae; genus Molanna; species Molanna angustata. The sequence continues at coordinate 15,376,749 of OY754975.1, forward strand.
ACATAACACGTATTCATTCTATTTCCAACAATAAACCTTTGCTTATTCAACCATTCATACTAATTTTACGTACTATTTTATACAAAATGGCTTTTCATGGTTCAATAACAAACACCCATAATATAGCGACATCGCAATATGTGAGGAGAATTACATCGCAGGTTAATCAATATTCTAGAATAATACCCTTATTTTTGAATCATTACTATTCTGGCAACGATACCCTTATTAAAAAATAATAAAACCAACATCCCACCCACATGCTATGAATCACTGATTATAATTGCATTTTTTATTTTAAAATAATATTATAGTCGACATGATGTTATTTTAACCTGGTAGTGCGCAGCTGAGCAACAGCCTATTTGTTGTCCATTGTTGTTCAAAATTATATATTTATTTATTTACAAATTATACCGCATAAGCCATTTAATTGTTAGAAATATACACTCACAATAATTAATTACACACAAAGATGAAATATAGAAACAAATAAAAATGTAGACATTGATGAAATATAAAAACATAAAATATAGATTCAGATAAAATATAAATATATAGATTTAGATAAGAACACAGATTAAGATAAAAATAGACAAAAAAGAATCAGAAACTTAGAATAAAATAATAATAATGATGAGGGAAAAAATCGAATGCGATAATAGATCGACTGATCGATATAAAAGATCCATAATTTTTTTTTTGAATACCGGTAAGCTATCTCCGAAAATATCTGCAACATCACGCAGTTCATTACCAAACCTATACAATCGCGGTATTGGTGAATTAAAAAAATATTGCGTTAAAGCTGCTACCTCTATTTGTATGTATGTGTGTATGTTTATATGTATAAGTTTAATTAATCCCATGGGTACCTACACATCGTTTAAATACACTCATATATTAAATGTATATATATATATGTGTGTATATTTTTTGTTTTTATTTAAAAAGTGATTTAACAATAATGGCAATAAATAAACGGTATATTTATTTATTTTCTTCTTCAGTCCTCAAACTGGCACTTGAAAGTGCCAGATAAAGCAATGGAAAAAAACGAGTGAGCTGTGGCCAACGCTTTACCTCGCACTACCAAGTCACTCCACAAAGTATTCAAATTTTGTATAGAAATTTTTCAGCATTTTCATGAAATGAGTTAGTTAAATTATTTTTGATTTAAATATTTTAGTATGAAAACTTATAATATAATTGTTCAATGACATTTTATAAAAGTGATGTGCCTTTTTGACCATTTGAAAATGAAAATATCGAATTTTAAATTTCTTGAGATTGGGGTTACATTGAAATTTAACAGTTAAAAAAATGAGAAGCACTGAATATAATTCAATATCTGATGGGGTCTATGTGGGTATTAGATACCTATACAGAGTTGCAAAAATTATAAATAATCGAATGAGTACTTTAGTCTATAATTGATAAAATAGAACACGGCGGGCGTCCATAGCACACAATACACATTACTCACACAGACACATTGTGATAACTTTCAGAATGCCACATATAACTTTCAGAATGCCACAGATAACTTTCAGAATACCACAGATAACTTTCATAATACCACAGATAACTTTCATAATATCACAGATAACTTTCAGAATACCACAGATAACTTTCATAATACCACAGATAACTTTCAGAATACCACAGATAACTTTCATAATACCACAGATAACTTTCATAATATCACAGATAACTTTCAGAATACCACAGATAACTTTCATTAGGCACTAACCCAGCGCGCTTACCGCTATGACATCACCCATCTATCATTATACTAGTTGCATATAAATATAAATCTCGGCATGATACTAGTTGATAATCAGCAATAAAATCCAGAAGAACCTTATTCGACCAATTAATGCTTCATAAAATTTTGAACGATGCTATGGACTCGCCTGAGCTGGTCAGTTTTGTGAATATTCGGGTTCCGGGAAGGTCAGTTCGCCAGTCAAACATCTTACATGTTCCACACTGTAGAACTAATTTGCGGATGAATGCTACGATCCCACACATCTGTCGTAGATTTAATGCATTATTTTCGATGCATACTTTTGACTCACCTATTAATCAGTTTCGCCGCGAGGTAATGCGTGTGATTTGCGACAGTGAATAGTGGTTTCGTGTTATTCAGCATTATTTCTGTTTTTGTACATATGTAGGTATATATGATTTGCTCTCCCTGTCCGTCCTCTCCCTATTTCCTATTCTCACTTTTTATATCCAAATATGTTTTGATTTTATGTGATTTAATATTATTTTCTTTTTTAATATGTAGGTACCTATGTACCGGTCTGTGTTATTTGATTTATTTAAATAATTGTGGAAACTGTCTTGGCAGTATTTTTATTGATTAAGTTTTCTTATAGTTTGATTTTATGTTTACTGCTGTATGTTTTCCTAATGAAAATAAAATAAAATAAATAACCTTAAAAAATTGCGAATTCATAACTCCCAACTACCCCCTTGGGGTAGTAAGGAGTAAAAATAAATAAAATCCGAAAGAAATATTTCTTTCAAGTACTTGAATTTTAATTTGTACAATACGTCATGTACTCAATACCTGTAATATAATATTAATTGGTGAATGTACCTACTCCATGGTGAGTTTTATATAACTTTTGCTTGTGTCACTAAATTAGAATTATATTACTTACAAGCTTCCGAATTCAAATTTAAAAATAATTTATATTGTTATTAGTATTCTTTTTTGTTGAGCACCTCAAGTCACAAAGTTGGTCACAGTTTGGGAGGATTGTCTAATTAATAATAAAAAAACATCTGATTTTTGACATTTCCCCGGGACAATCCATTCAATAATTCTTTAGGCTACGACTATTTACACGACTCAACCATAGACGAAAACCAAAAATAACCACAGAAAACGCAGATAAATCAAGTTATAAAAATATTTACCTTTGTTTATATTTTGTTATAATTGTAGATCTCGATGAAAAAATGATTTATAAAATTAAGTAAATGTAATAAGATGCCAATATTATATATTTTTTTCTTCAAGTTGGTTTCCATGATGCATTTTGATGACCATTGAAAAAATGACAAAGGTAAATGTTTTTGTATTTTGGTTTATCTGCGCTTTCTATGGTTATAAAAATGACCTAAAAACATAGACAACGTCAGAAAATTTGTCGTGTAAATGGACACTTTTTGGCGGGAAAACGCTTTTCCCGCCAATTCCTGTCGTAAAAATAGTGGCACCGAATTCTTTATTCGAAAATCGTCAAACTATTATTGTCAATAACGTGTCACTTCGACGCTTACAATTATTTTCAAAGCATGTCTATTGTCCATTCAAATATCAACGCTATTGTCAATATTCCCAATTTATTTTAAAAGTCCTTAGTAGGTTATATTATATTTTGAACATCGACAGAAATATAAATCCTTGACAGGTGTCTATAATATATGCCGAAATGTTAAAGATTTTTATTTTATTTATAAGAATAAAATAAAATCACTATATGGAAGAAAATAAGCATTAATTTATTCAGTACCTGCCATAAATATAATATGGAGAATTGAATAATTAGAAAACAATATATTGTTCAGATTTGTTCCAATTACATTGAATGGGCACATCTTATTTAAAGTAAAATTATTTCTGAAATTAGAATCAATCGATGAGTAGGTATTTTAGCCAGGACGGGCTAATTTATTAGCTCCGCCACACTTTCAGAAAACAATCTCAACAAGCAACTGGTTGATAAACTGCAATAAAATCATTACTCGCAACTGCATCCCTTCGAGGTATTGAGAAGTAATAACATTTTTTTACTAGTGTATATTATCATTAGTCAACACAGGAAATTGATAAAGGAACTTTTAGACCTTTCATGATTCACCTGAGTGGATAGTGATTTTTTTGTTTTACATAAACAAATGCGTGAATATGATGGGGTGAGTAATCTTTCAAAATTTACATTAATATTTAAAATAGAGCAATACCATTTCAAATCCAATGAATCATCTCTATTATCTATGATTTATAAATACATATTTTTTATTATATACCACAAAATCAATAATTGTCATTTAATAAATACCACAAATAGAAAAAAAATGATAAAAATATTTTAATTATTACAACAGTGACGAAATTGGGAAAAAAACTAACATGTCCTGTTTATGGCTTTTTTTGACTTTCCTTATGAGTTTTTGAAATGTTGTATACATCTCTATGATCCCACAGACAATAGAGCATCAACGAAAAACTCGATATTAAGGAATTGCATATACGACGATAGCAATTATGGTTGAATTTACACGAGTTTTATAACAAATGCTATTCAATAATATACGTCCCCACATTGTAAAAATTATACAGGAATTTTAACGTCGTGACATGCATTAAAAAACGATTAACACTCATCACAACTAGGTACAAAATGCAATTAGTTCTGAAAAATATACCTAATATTATGATACTACCCCTGAACAAGCTCGCTGGTAATAATTGATGTCTTCATTGCTTAAGACATAAAAAAAATAATACATTTATTTCAAGTTAGTCGATTGTTACTTTACTCACACTTGCAAAATACACTATTTACATAAGTATAATTTTTTTTCAATGAATATGTCTTTGTTAAATAGTACATATACATCTTCCTACATTCTCTAAATAAAGCATAAATCCTTGTGCTATAAGGTAGGATTCGAACTCGCGACCACTGGATTACTAACCCAGCGCGCTAACCGCTCTGCCACCACCCATCACTTTTTTCTTTTCGACTATATCTTTTAGCCCATTCCTAATTTGTCTGATGCTGGACGCGCTAACGAAGGATGCGCAAATGCAGTCACTATGGACTTTTATATACGCTGACGACATAGCAATCTGCACCGAAGACAAAGACTCCCTACAGCGAGCCCTTCTGGCGTGGAAACACCAGTTACAGAAAGGAGGCCTGGTGCTGAGTGTGAGCAAAACACAGTTTATGGCTTGCAATGTTCCCCAAACAGACACTGACCCGATTACAATTGATGGGCAGCAAGTCACAAGATGTGATAAATACAAGTATCTTGGGAACATGATACATGAGTCAGGAAGCCTGGAAACTAACATTCAGCACCGTATTGCCGCAGCCTGGCTTAAATGGAGAGAAGAGACTGGAGTGATCTGTGACAAGCAAATGCCAGTGAAGACGAAAGGCCATATATACAAGACAATGATCAGACCGGTGTTGACATATGGTGGTGAGACCTGGACCGTCACTCGAAGACAAGTTCAGTCAGTGCAAACAGCCGAGATGAAGATGCTTAGGTGGATGTGTGGCGTCACTAGAAAAGACAAAATACGTAATGAATATATAAGAGGTAGCCTGGGTGTAAGCGATGTATCCGATAAGCTGACGGAGAATAGACTGAGGTGGTTCGGGCATATCCTTAGAAAACCGCCAGAATATATAGGAAACACTGCACTGGACCATCGAGTGTCTGGCAAAAGATCCAAAGGGCGTCCCAAAAAACGATGAAAAGGCCTGGTGGCTGAGAACATGCAGGAATGTGATGTCTCTGAGGACGATGCTCAGGATAGGGCGAAGTGGAGGAGCGCAGTGAGGAGAGCGGACGCCACCACCATGTGGGATGCAAGCTAAGGAAGAGAGAGCATTTATGCTTAGTTAAGGGAATGTATGAGGGTGAGTATGCACTTGACAAGGACATATTCATTCTTTAAAAAAATATAATGAAAAATATAAACGTGCAGGCACATTGAAATAATTCTTATTAAATCGATCGCGAGATTATAAAGATAATATACCCAAGTATTACTTTTATCATTGGACATGTCGTAAGTATTTCTTACAGATAAACTTTTTATTGGATTTTTTCAATCAGTGTCAGATTTTCAGTGATCGCCCAATAGACAGAAAAAAACATTTTGCTGAACAAGGTATGGAATTTCTCAACAACGTTCAAAAGGTTAAACAAAGGTTTTTTCGTTCGAGAACTCGTATTACAAATATTTTGTGTTCAATTTGTTTTGTGATATTGAAAAAATATTTTCTTGATATAAAATATTATTATCTCAATTAAACAATATTTTTATGTGTGATTTTAGCTATTTTTTTGTTAATTATGACAATTACTATAACTGTCTATTTTGTAATGTATAAAAATTTCGCGTCACAATTTTAAACGAAAAACTAGCATTTTTTTGTCAAATTAATCGTATTCGAAAAAAACAATTATATTCTCCAATGATTCCTTTAAAAAGAAATTTTTTTAACTCGTTCTTATTCTCTGTAAATTCATCTCTATCTTTCGCACCAATCTGTTCCTTTGTATTAAATAGAAGGTACCTACCTTGGATTTAGTACAGAATCCTCTGAATTAAACTAGAATCCTTGTTTCTGGATTGTGTATAAAACAGAAATGAATTTATTTTGCTTCTACAACTTTTTTTCGTATTATTTTTTCACCGTTACCACGAAAAAATAGAAAAGAAAACAAAACGTTTCAATTAACATTGATTGAGAAAAAATATTGTTTCACCATGTCAACCTTTTCAAAAAATTGAACGAAAATAATAAAAGGCGCGCTTTCGATTACAAAAAAATAAGCGGGAAAAAATAAACAAAGTTCATTAAAAATACATTAAATTACCCGGAGAGATTGTAATATAAATGTGTTTCTTTTTCTTTCGCAGCTTATGAGGAGATTGCAAAATTACGTTTCTTTATAGATATAATATTAAAGACAATTTTTAATAACAATTAATTAATACTCATCATTGTCTGAGAGACAGCAACGTTTTCGACGAACCATTTTTTAATGAATTTTTTTTATATTTACTTTCTTATTGAATATAAGTATGAAAAAGGTAAATACCTTGGAGTGTTTGCGTTTACCAGTGCGCATCCTCTTCATATGTGAAAATTGCAGATTTTACCATTATTTCAATATAATTTGTACTTGTATGTTATTTGGAACTATAAAATCCGCACGTTTGTGAAATATGTACTTATTTTAATTGAAATATCTTGAAAAAAACATGAAAATTAAAAAAAAAATACAAATTTTTCAGAAATTTCCCCGGGTGTGCGCTGAACAATAATCATCAAGTTTCATTGCAATCAGGGGGTCAAGTCTGGTCCGACCGTCGAAATCAAAACCTAGTGATTACCCATATCATAGATATAATTATTATATGGAGTTCTACAATATCTTTAGATGTCATAGAACTCCATATAATAATTATATCCATGATATGGGTAATCACTAGGGTTTTGATTTCGCCGGTCGAACCAGACTTGCCCCCCAGATGGATGGTATAAGAGCACAAAAAGGACCTACAAAAGAAACAAATGAAACCAGCTATTAAAAATGCATTGTTTTTTGACGTTGCTCTCTCTCTTGACCATCAAAATTCATCAAGATATTTTAAATAATTTATAATAAGTATAATGTACTAGTAATATTTTTACATAAATTTTATATGCTTTCTTTAATTATATATTCGTATCATCGTGACACACTAATCACCCTTTTTTAATAAATCATGCATTCAACGATGTTTTGGTCCTACATAGTAGTACAACATGTAAATTACTAAATATCAATACTAATGTGAATGGAAGTGTCATTAATACCTAACGACATCCATTAAAAATAAAATACTTATCGTCCTTCGTGGCTCAGTTGGTTAGGTATCTGGCAGCTGATCCAAAGGTCCCGGGTTCATTTGTTTTCGTATTATCATAAGTCTCAAGAATGTGGCAACTTGTTATTGGGTGCGTGTTAAATTAATATTTTACATAGTACCTATTAGTTGCCCGAGAAGCAATATAAAAATAAAAATTAATTAGTCTGAAAAAGGAATAAGTTTAGTATCTTCGTCACCGATCACCAATATACTAAATGGTAATATAGTAACATGAAATTCTTACCAATATTAAATTCAATACATCTACTCGCCAGAAAAGGTATAAGCTACTTTTCTTCTCCATAATTTGTAAAATTTACCAAAAAACAAATAAAAAACAGTAAAATAAAAAATAAATTCTCAAAAAACTATATTCCGATTAACAATAATAAAACTTAATCAACTTATGAAAAAATGCAGTCTTAAACGATCCAACTGTTGATTTGTTCAAGAGAACTTTGTTCTCTTAACATATTGACCAAGTGTCAAGCCAAGATACGCGATATGTGTATGCAGGGTCTATATTTATCACGGTTTTTCAAACATTGAAATAAAAAAAATACCAACTTAGAGGCTTCGCAGCATATATGTTATATACACGGATTTACTTAGAATTTGGAATAGAACATTTAGTGTGTCTGTGTATCCCCCCACCTTATAACTTTTGATCCCCTCAATTTACAGTGCCTAAATTTCAGAATATATAAATAGTTATAGGTCTACAAAACTTTTATACTCATAATTTTGAATTTTTGTTTTAGTCAGGGTGTTATCAACTTTTGAATTTTTACTTTATTTTTCCATATATCTCAGAAACCATAAATGCTAAAACGCTGAAAATTGGTATAAACATAGACAAATAAAATCTCAAATTTGTTTTTTCAAAAAAGTTCCAGAGTTTCTCTAACATTTTTTATTAAGAAAAACATTTTTTAAAGATAAATTTATGTGTTTAACTGCCTATATTTCCAAATTTTTTGAACGTTGAATGATTTTATAAGATAAAAAAAATGGTGCTTAAGGTTTTATTAAAATTTAACGTGTTTTTATTTTGCTAAAGAGATTTATTTAATATATAAAACAAATTTTTTTCGTATATATTTTTTAAACTGACTGATTTGTTAGATACATACGTTACCAAGTATGTGATTATAGGTAATTCTCCGATGACTCGATGAAGTGATATATTGATTAGGAAACTCGGAAAATTGGAGATTTCTTCAAATGCGTGAATATTATAATATTACTCCTTTAGGAAAATGTACAGGTAGATATTATATTATTCATCCCAACATAATGAATGGTATCTAACGATGATTATTGTCACCCTCGAAACCTTTCAATGGCAATCAACAAAAATACCCTACCGTACCATCACGCTATTTCCCCACTTGGGAAAGGCAGAAGAAATTGAACGCCAGAATCCTCTCTCTTTACATACATTTCTAGCTTCGTTAACGTACATGAATCGTCTCATACACGATCTTTAATTATTCGCACTTTTAACGTATAGGTACCTACCTCTTTCAAAATTCGGTTTACGTGATTGTATAATTTTCGGCAAACATCTTGAATGAGCTTCCGGTTGCGCAGAGCGCAAAATTATGTTTTTTTGCTTCGTTGGATTACGTGCAAATCGCCCCCCTTCTCGGTTAAAAGTTTACGATGTTTGACTATAACTTTTCCTTGGCCGACCTCCACTTTTAGTTCCTTTTTTTCTTAAAATGAATATATCCTTGTTAAAAATTACTTATACATCTTCCTACGTTCCCTAAAATAAGCATAAATGCTCAGGGCCGAATAAACGTGTTTTTGCGCCCGTAGCAATATATTTAAAACCGCCCACCTTCCCCCCCACATTTTTTATTTTTTTTGGAATTTTACACCAGACATAAGAGAGAGAAAGAAACAATTATATATGAATGATTGAAAGAGATAGGTTAGTTTTGTTCCTAAACAGTGTCTGCGTCTGACACCAAGAAAATATGTAAGTAAGTCGAAAAGGAATCATTGAAATTATATTAGCATTTCAATGCAACGTTTTTTATCTTTACAAAATGACCGTGTTATAGGTTGATATCGGGTTTCGCATATTGTAAACGACTTATATAAGTTCCATCAACAAGTAAAAAGAGTTCTTAGTGTAATATATCATTAAAGTCACTATAGTGTGTAGTATCTGGAATTTCCTTAAAATTCTCTGTTACCATCTCGTGTGAAGTTACCCGTGAGCCACCCGGGCGATTTTAGTTGTAGGGGTCACTGGCTCCATTATGTAGATAATTTTACACTAATGCAAGTAAATTATTACAATGAATATTTTTGTGTGAGGGTGTGTAGGTATATGGTGTATGTTTATCACAATGTTTACGAATAACATGTTAATAATAGGCGGGGAAGATATTAACACGATGTAAAAAGGGATTTTTAAGCGCCCTTTTTAACAACCGCCCTGACTTCTTGTTCCTGCTTGTTCTATGATTTATCCGGCCCTGTAAATGCTTGTGCTATAGCTGAACGAAATCGGTCGAGGCAGGATTCGAACTCGCGACCACTGGATTACTAACCCAATGCGCTAACCGCTCTGCCATCGACCCATCTAACCAACCTTATCAACCCTAATCAATCTTTTATCAACCTTATGTACTTTTTTGTTAGATGGTCATCACTCATTCTTTCTATGTTGCCAAACCACTTTAGGGTATCTATTTTATCTTAACTACGAAAGCACTTTTAATCTTAAAGTGTTTTTTTCTAAATTTTAATAAGACTTTAAATTATTTAATATTACTGTGAGGCACTGGCTAAAAATAGTGCTTCCATTATCGTCAGAATCTCATCGTCAGAATGGTATTGTAATTGTATTTTATTCATTAAAGAAATGGCTATAATTCTCACGCAATTTTTTTTAATTAAAAACGAGAATTCCATTTAAAAATCTTTTTTTAAATGGGCAACGCACAATAATATTTCTTAACAATATAATAAATAATAATATAAGTAATTGCAACTTAATAAGCCCATCTTTGATTTCATGTTATATGTACTCACTGCTGATTACAAAAAAAAATATTCCTGTCTATTCAGTGTTTATATGAAATGAGTTATTGATACCGGGGGGTTAGAAATAAGGTAGAAGTCGCCTTCCAGATTTGACTCTCTCGCAAGCGGAGAGTACAAGATCCTGACGCTTCCACCTTCTCACCGTGCCGTATCGTAATGACAAGGGCTCACTCCAGTAATAAAAGAAATTTTAAGTTATTTCTCTCGTTTCTGTTTAATTATAGTTTTTAAATCAAAATTCAAATTGAGATAAAATAGGCATACAAAAAACATACTACAAAATACAATAAATTTGCGGATGCGATCCCAATCGCAGAATACAAAAAAAAAACAATAAATTATACAAATGGTGCGTAGACATGGCCATGACGCTACAAAAGGAACATACATGGGTTACACTACGATTATATAGTTTTTTTTAAAAATAAAATGTTCGTTGATTTTCACTTGAAGTTCTATTTGTTTTTTACTTGTTATTAAAATTCACTGTACCTTGTTTGCAGGGGTCGAAGTTAAGTTCGCGGTGCGACTGTTATTGTCTAGGCGCCCGCAACGTTTCGCGGTTCGCGATAACGCTGGGCGCTCGTTCTGCACAATCCTGGAAGATCGCGTTGGCTCATTCCGTGTTCTTCGGTGCGTGTTGTCCACTTGTTATCGTTCGGCGCTGAATATATTTTTAATTTATTTCTAATTCATTCTTAATTAAATTAATATCCATGTCGATTAGGCTCGTAAGCCCTAAATACGCCCCCACACTGCCATTTGGTCAGATGGATGGGTGGCTATATCCAGTCTTTTCTTATTCCCACACTGCCTCCTGGGTCAGATGAATGGTGAATAGAATTTTTCGATATCGACGACGTCAACTTGGTCTTGCCAAGGCCCGTAGGCGAGACTGGTTACTGATTTAACTTGAACTCTTGTTACTATAAAATTTTAAACTTGACTAAAGCTACCGAACGATTAATACGCAGATTCGACTCACTGGTTATTTTTAAAATAATAATGTTCCTTTATTTTCCTTTAAATTAACTTTGTTTTTTTTTTTAACTTAAAACTTTGAGGACGGCGGCCAGGGAGTAAGCCCTGACCGCCTCACACGGCCCTCAGGCCCACTACTTTTTGTTTCTCACTGTGACTGTTCGTCTGATTGACACTGTTCAACTATCTTTGCTATTGACTCTGCTACTAACTCTTACTGATTCTTACTGACTGTTACTGTCCAGGTAGTAGGATTCTACCTTATATAATAAAGGTACCCCTGTCTCGAAGAGAGGGGGTGTACAGGGGTATAAAATATTCAAAATATTCGCACGCAAATCATTTTTGCATATTTAACTAAAAAATATTTTAAATTAACAATTACATATTATTTGCATTCTGCGTGGGATCGAGACTAACATAAATACATTTACTCTAATTAAGTTAATTAACCCTGGCCACGCAACATTTTAGCTGGTACTATCGGTGACAGTGTTTTCAGTGTTTAAACCGTTTATTTTGATGTGAAATTATATTGAGAAGTATCACACGCGCAATTCCGTCAAAATTCACACTCGCGAGGGCTGTATGAAAGCACTATTGCGCGATGTGTGACATTTATCGGAAGTGACGCGCGAGATACAACCAACATGGAAAAAATATAATGTTTTTCGTGACTGTCTTGAAGTAATTTACAATGACGAGCGTCAGACACTGATTTATCAAAAGTCATACTCGCGAGAGCTGTATTAAAGCCCCTAACGCGCGATATATGACGTTTGTCAAAAGTCACGTGTCCGGCGCGTACATTGCAAACATTTTCATTGAAAAGTAAAATTGCCTAACGCGAATATGTCCTTTCGCGATTTACACGTTTGTTTTTTTCGGCAACCAGATCCACCCCGGGAATTATGAGCAATACGGCATCAGTGAATTCGTCGGTGGCTAGACCCGGATTGCGCAAAATCAACCTCCGTGTATCTCGCTAGAGGACAATACGACGTTAGAGCAACAATTGAGAAAAGAAACATAAAATTAACGGAAATGTAAAACTGAAACTATTTATGTTGATTATTTGAAACCGGATTTAAAACATCTGAAAGCACCGTCGGCTGGGATTTACATAACGATCGATGAGGATTAAAAAGGGTTCGATTTTTTTCAGGTAGCCTGAATCTATATTTGAATAATAAACATTGAAATATTTAAGTGCAGAAAAATCCAAATCTCTGAGACAATTAGTTGCTGACCATGTTTTATTGCAGAACCCAAATAAATGGTCTTTGCGCGGTATTGAAAAAAGGTTATTTTATATGATGGTGATGTATTGTGTTTTCGAACTGGGTACAGATTAAAAGAATAAAATTATGAAAGTTAAAACCGAAAATACCTGAACCAACAACAGAATTAATATATTTTAAAATATTTACGAAGGCCAAGGTTAATAACAATAAAAAAATGTTTAAAAATTATAGTCGGGGCTATTGTTAGGGAAGACAATTGATGTCACCAGGGTACCACCAAATATTATACCTGCATCATTATCATTAAGTTTATTTGATATAAAACCAGTTTTTTGGCGTTTGATTGGATGGACTTTTTTTTAATTATTTCATATTTATAAAATATTTTGAAAAATCCATCTCAATAGTTTCCTCGCTAATTTTTCGATAATCATATATTGTTATTTGTTCATCAACTGAGTCCATATTTTGTGAATAATTACTAAATCTTGGACGCCATATCTACATCTCTACGTAAAACTGACACTGAAATTTAAAAACGCACCTTACATCTCTACGCTAAGTAATGTTTTATACATGCCTCGTGCTGACGTGTATTTCAAGTACTGTAAAGATTTATATTATGTAACATTTATACCGCCATATTGGCAAAATGACTTTTTATAATTGGTACCCAAAAACGATATAATATTTTTTTTGTAAAATAATATAAAAATATTCCCTATGATGAATATAAATAAAAATCTTTTACACTTTATAATCATTTTTAACTCTTTATAATAGAAAGCAAGATATTATGTTGTTGAATCATTTTAAGATCAACATTTTGAAAGTAAATCTTGAATCCCGAAAGAAAATAAATATATATAATAATATTGCACTCCGCGCAAGTGACGACTTTATTGCCATATGACATTTTTTCCAACCAACCAGTGTTTCCTGCCCAGAGGAGCAATATTTGCGTGATAAATGATTTTAAATAAATTTCTCTTCTGCTGGGGATCGAACCCAAGACGTCCGCACAGAAGTCAAACGGTTTACCAACTCTGCCGTGGCGGCAGTCGGGTATTATCTAAAAAAACTATTTTTCGCATGGACACCAATTGCGAACCTCACTTTGGGAACCGCTGTCAGACAGATTATAACAAAAAATATCATACATACATTTGGTTGAAAGTCTTTACTGTAGAGAGTAATATTGTTGTGAACTGACTTAATGGTTCCGTTATGCATTGGGCATATCCCTTAGAGATATCAACTATTTTTATGGTAAAATTTTTAACATCATTTCTCTGAAAATGTATAAACCTTGACTAAATGATGCTATTTTTACTTAAACCTTGGTTTTGTTGTAATAATCAAGTTTTTCGAATTTTAATTTATAACTGCACTGAGAATACTGCCAACCGCCATGGCACAGTCGGTAAGCCGTTTGGCTTCTGTGCAGGCGTCCTGGGTTCGATCCCCAGCAGAGGAGATTTTTTAAGATTCATTTCTCATGAAAAATATTGCTGCTCTGGGCTGGAAACACTGAAATTGAAACACAGAGAGATTGCCATATGACAATAAACTCGCCACTTACATAGGGTGCAAGGAAGTGTTTTTTACGGCTATGGCCGATCTATTGATGATTAACTACTACAAATAATAACACTCAATTATCATTATTACCATTTATAAACTTCTTTTAAAGAATCAGCAGATCAATGCGTAAATTGTTAATTATTTAATTAAACAAAATAAAATGCAACAATTCTACCAATTAAGCTTTCAATTGGGAAAAATCCACCCATCTAGATACTTAACAATTCAAAGGATTAGGATCTGAGGAGGTCCTGATCAATCCTGATTAAAAATCTTTAACGATTATACATGAATTTATTATTACCGATATATTCATAATTTAGTATTATTATTATTAGAATACAACATATTTCATTCAAAACAAATAAATATTTACTTACACTTAAAGAGTTAGGTAACTTATTAATAGTTACTAGATGATAGTTAGGAAATTATTAAGAATCGAATAAAGTAAATATTGATATCTTTCGTAACATAGATTTTATTCTAAGGCATTATTAATAACTCCCCGAAAAATCTTAAGGGTTAGTTTTAAAGGAAAATTCCAAACATAATTCTGGAATGTACTATCATACCTACATACCAACTGTATTGATTAATTGATAGATTTCTATACGTGTTATTATATGATTGCTTTGATAGATGAATAAGTGGTGTATAAAATAATTATATACATACATGTATTGATATAATTAGTAAATTAAATGTGTACTAGCGTTGATTAGAACCGATTGTATTAAGTTTTCTTTGAGTGGCATGTGTAGGAAGACTATCCAAGAATTCTGTATTAGTTTTCATAGATTCAGGCTCAGTATTTATCTGTATTAGGAATTCGTAATTAAGTTCCTTTACAATTGCGCTGATCTGCTCGCTAGGAACTACAAAAATAATATTAAGTTGATTACAAATTTTATAGTAGATACTGAGACACCTAATTCTTCGTATATATAAAAACGAGTAGGTTGTGGCCAGCGCTAAACTCCTCACTAACAACAAGTCATTCTATAAAGTATTAAATTTTTATATGGAAAATGTTCAGCATTTTTATGAAATGAGTGTGTTTAATTATTTTTTCATTTAAATATTTTATTACAAAAACTTGATATATCTTCGATGTCATTCTATGAAAGTGATGTATCTTTTTACCTATTTGATAATAAAATTTTCAAATTTTAAGTTTCCCAAGTTTGTGGTCACTTTGAAATATTTAACAGTTAAAAAAAATGAAAAGCACTTTTCAGATATCCTTCAAAATCTAATGGGGTCAAAGTGAGTACTAGATATACAAATTTGCAAAATTTGAATAGAATAGAATGAGTACTTTAATCTATTATCGATAAAGGAAAATGAACTCGCCGCCGTACATAGCACATAGCACACACACAGATACATTGTGATGAAACTTTCAGAATACAATCTCAGCATGATACTAGTTGATAATCTGCAAAAAAATAGCTTTTAAAATTTTGAAATCGTAACTCCCAACTATATCCCCTTGGGTTAGTGAGGAGTAAAAAAGCGAACACTTATATCAGCTTAAGTTTATGTTAGTATTTCAACATTTTGATTTTATGATAAATTTTCTTAAAATTGAGCTTTTTAGAACTCTATTTTTTATGAGAAGGTTCTCTTTCATTATTGATATAGAGAAGGAATGCGACAACTTTTTAATTCCGTGATTCCTTGTTTTGGATGTGATAGGGTTACAGCTTATTGTTGTGAAACTTTTGTGTTTGAAACGGATTTATTGCCACAAGGCAAATTTTTTCAACCAACCAAAGCAACGTGAGGCCATAGATAGTATAGTGGTAGGTACATTAAATTTATAACAAACGGAAAGAAACACGTAACATTGTTAAGAGTAAATTCACAGAAACAAAGGAAGGAAGGAAATAGAGGTTGAGGGAGGGGAGGGAAGATGGATATGGGGTGTCAGTTAAGAATTATTAGACAGGTATAACAGCTTTGGTTTCTTTTTAAAAAGTTGAATCGATTGAGATGTCGTAGTATCATTACTTAAGGTGTTCCATAGTCTTGCTGATTGTACTTCAAAACAGAAACTGAGAAATTCAGTTGAATGAATGGGAATAGCTTGTGTGGTACGTGAAGCAGATCGAAGAGGCAGACCGTGATTTGACAAGAAAATAACCTTATTCTTGAGATATTTTGGTGAACAAGTGTTGTATACAGTAGAGAATTTAGGTAAATGAATATTACGACGTTGACGTATCTTAAGCCAGCGAAGAAGATTTCGGTAAGCGTAAACATGATCAAATTTTCTAAAATTGTAAATAAAGCGTATACAAACATTTTACAATAGCTCAAGTTTATTAAGGAGTTTTTAGTTGGCATCCAGATAACAGACGTCGTCAGGAGAAGTAAGGATTGTGCAAGCGTGATTTTTGAATGTGTCGAAAGAATTTTTTTAGTCTATAGAGATAATGACATTGCCCCCAAGTCAAATTGAAAACGCTGTTCGTTTTCGCCAAGCGCTAATTTTTTTTGTATGGGATTTGACGTTTGTTGTAGAAATTAAAATTGCCGCATTTTGGAGACAAAATATGTCTCCAAAATGCGGCAACATGTTATTGGATGCGTTAGCCTCATAGATCCAGACAGAAAACATAATTAAATCTGTGCCTCCGCTGGGAATGGCAACCAGGTCTTTTTTCTCAGAAGTCAGATGTCGAAAAACTGAGTTACGAAGGTCGACATTTCATTTTCAAAAAATTGTATTTATTAAGAAAGGCAATCCACCTAAATTGTGGGTGATTTGTGAATTTTTCAAACAAATAGGTATTCTGTTGTAGTACCTACTTTCCATGAAATGAACTCGGTATTTCAAGGTACCAATAACTAATGCATGGATGATTAGAAAACAAATATATTAGGATTGTGCCCCGGGCAAGACAGAATAATGAAAGTTTTCCTTTCTTCTGGTTTTATAGGTTGCATCTCGATAACAGAACGGAAAGGTTTGTACGTGTTTCATTTAACCTACATTTAAACCAAATACAAAATAAGAGAGAAACATCATTTTGAGAACGTAAGGAGCAGACAGCGAATTGCGACAACCATCTCTAAGTAGAACGTCGAACGATTTGTGTTTTTTATGAGGAATTAGAGAATATTATAATACTCATGATTTTTAAATGTTTTTTAAATCTATCTTTTCCCCACATCTCTCCACATGTAAAATGACAACATTTCTACAGGACTAATAGCAAAAATTAGCTAATTCATATAGAAAACTCATTCAGTAGATAGTATGTAACGTTTTAATTAGCACACATATTATCATTATTTGTTGATTTGAAGACCGAACTTTAGGGAAGCAACATCAACAAAACCAAAATCACAAGAAGATCCAACAGCACTATCATAATTGATAATTAGAAAATTTAAGTTGTTAAGGAAAACATGTATCTGGGACATAAGATTAAATTAGGAAAAGATAAACAGACAGCCGAAATACCAGAAGGATCGAACTAGGCTAGACAGCCTTTGGGAAACATATGTAAGCATGTCTTAATAAAAAAAGATATTCCCATAAGTTTAAAGAGTTAAATGTTTGAAACATGTATCCTGCCTGTGCTTACGCTTGGTCTGGAAACAATTATATACGTTTACTGGATAGACCATAAATAATCACTCAAAAATAAATGGTAGGCGTAAGCCTAAGATACAATAAGAAATGAGGAAATCAGAAGCCAGACAAAAGCTGTCGATATCATGGATGGAGTTGCAAAACTTAAATGGCAAATGGGCGGGTCATGTTGCTAGATTGGTAGACGCTCAGAATTCAGAAATGGAGACCATGGGATATGAAAAGGGGAATCGGGCCGGCATCAGAAAAGATGGACCGATGATATTGTCCCCATCGCTGGAAGGAGATGGATCAAAAAAGTTATAAAAATTAGAATGGAAGAGGCCTATGTACATCAATCAGCGGAAAGATGGCTGAAAGAAGAAGAAGATTATCATTTGACATGAGAAGATTTTCGAACATTTCGTAAAAGTATTTTGATTTTCCAGATGATGTATGTATGTATGCCGAAACTTAATCATGAAATCGACTGTTTTGTGATTTCGTAATGAATCAAAGCGATTGATTGTACTTCTTCTAGATTTAATTGTGTTACAACTAACAAATTATGCGAATCGGATTCGATGTTATCAAGAAATTTTGTTAGTTCTTTGGCTGTTTTGTAATACTAGTAGGTACACTGATACACTCTTGCTCTTTGTGATCTTTGCCTATTTGTGTCTAGATAATCCAACTGTCGATTTGTTCAGGAGAACTTTGTTCTCTTAACATATCGACAATGTTTCAAGCCAGAATACGCGAGAATTGTATGCAGAGGTCTACTTTTTTCACGGCATTTCCAACTTTGAAGTCAAAAAACACCAACTTAGAGGCTTCGCAGCATATATGTTCCATACACGGATTTACTCAGAATTCGGAGTAGAACATTTCGTGTGTTTGTGTGTGTGTGTGTGTGTGTGTGTGTGTCTGTGTGTGTGTGTCTGTGTGTGTGTGTGTGTGTGTCTGTGTGTGTGTGTGTGTGTGTGTGTGTGTGTGTGTCTGAGGGTGTGTCTGTGTGTGTGTCCCCTCCCCCTTATAACTTTTGATCCGCTCAATTTATAGAGCCCAAAATTTCAGAATATATAAACAGTTATAGGCCTACAAAACTTTTATACTCATAATTTTGAATTTTTGTTTCAGTCAGGGGTTATCAACTTTTGAATTTTTAATTTATTTTTCCATATATCTCTGAAACCATAAAAGCTAAAACGCTGAAAATTGGTATTAGCATAGAAAAATACAAAATCTCAAATTATTTATTCAAAAAAATTCCAGGGTTTCTCAAACATTTTTTATTAAGAAAAATATTTTTTTATGATAAATTTATGAGTTAAACTGCCTATATTTTCATTTTTTTTAAAAATATCGAAAAAAGCCGAAACACCCCAACTAGATAATTTAATTTTCTATAAAAAATATTAACATTGTATTAGCACATCTCAAACTTTTTTAACAATTTTTATAAATATTGAATTTAGTGACGACATTGCTTCATACAATTTGTATGTCAGTCGCCTATACACAATATGTAAGAAGTTTTAATTGTTTGAATTTTCAATAATTTGGATTTATTGGTTTATAGTTTGATTCTTATTCTTCAACTATACATACTATCGCTATCGACTGTTGGATCTCATGTGTTACATGCAACTAGTAATTATATTTTTATCCAAAATACACCTTTTATCGGTTCATTTGCTTTCTCTGAATCAACTTTGTAAGAAGGAACTCATCTCACACAGGTGATAATTTAACTAAAACAATTTTGTAGTTACAGCAACACTTTGTGAGTCTTTATACTTTTAGCTAATTCATTTGGCTCAGACAAGTTTGAACAAGCAGTTAAGATGTTCTGTGGTTTTCGTTGTTATGGTGAGTTGGCGTCACCAGAACCCCCTCAAGGTATTCTCGTGCCTTCATAATATGTAGGTATATCTTAATAATTTATTGTTTTTTATTCTTTTATTTTATGCCAAAATATAACCCGCATAGTATAGTGTAAGTAATGTTGTTGGTAGACTTTGATCATTTTAGAATATTTATAATTGGTATCAACATCAGTTGTCACACAGAGGAAGAAACATTTGAATGTTTTGAATAAAATAACTCATTTATAGTTTGAACAAAGTATATTAACAATTAACAAGCAGAAAAAAATGAAGAGTGTTCTTCGCGTATAATAAAATTCATAAAAATACTCCTGGTTTAATGCAATTGTAGAGTAAAAATGGATTTGCAATTTCATAACATATCTCTAGAAAATATTGTATGAGCTTTTTCTCGGAGGTTTCATGTTTGCAGAACATATACACAATTAACTATACATAGGTAGGTAGGTACAGTCAAATATTATTGGAAACAAGTGTGTAATGTATACAAAATCCCATCATTGTTGGACAATGGAAACTGGTTACAAATTCGATTTCGAGATTTGTTGCATACGAGATAGCAATCTTTGTAAAAAAAACATATAATTAGTAAACAATAGTTAGTTGGAATTGTCATTTGGCAAAGCAAAGACGTGTTATAAATAAATCTACAAAATGTTGTATGAATCAGCTAAGTATATAATAGTTTTGTTTCGCGTGTTTAGTGCAGCGAGCAATTTCTCACTTGGAACGGCCTCGATAGCGCTCTACTAGAATGTGGTAGGAACATAACACCTCCCCTCTCAACGTCTGTCGGACAATTTAATAATAAAAGTGGAAAAGAGGTCATAAAACGTTCCTTCTAGAACTTCATATTATCTCTTCATTGGCCAATCAAACAACCGCGTGATTCAAATGCTAAATGAAAAAGGCTATTCACAATTTGACCAATTTGTAAAACGATCTTCTTGTTTTCAAAAACTCTAGCAATGGATATCATTTTTATCACAAAAAATAATAAATCGACGTCATTTTTATGGTAAACAGCAACAATAGATAATACTTAACTTAATAGTCTTTAAATTAGTTCAATTTAAATAAAATCATTATGTTTTTGATTATACAATGAAACTTCGTATTTATTTCGGGTTAGACGTTCAGTTTCATACAAAAAGAACAAGATTCTGGAATTTCTCTTTACAGAAAAATTAGTAATTACACAATGTCTTGTTGAGTTGATGCATTCAAAATAAATTGTTTCACTATTATTAATTCTTCCGTACAGGTACAAGTGACGAACTTGTTTCCAAATGGCAATTTCTTCCAAATGAATTGTGTTCCTAGTCCAGAGCAGCAAGATAATTTTGAATTAAAACCTTCTCTCCTGAGAATCTAACCCAAGATGCCGTCACTATAGCCAAACGGCTATGCATTATCATATCACGGTGGTGTTCTATTGAAATGAGTAAAAAACTCTAGCTTTGTTCCTAGTAAAACAATCAATGTACATAGGTACTAAGCAATTGTTAGAGCATCGTTGCAAAATGTCTATATTATACAGTAGCAAGTAGGTAGGTATTAACTTAATTCCTGCGCAATTGAGATAAATATGATAAGTCAATATATACTGAAGTGATTCTCAGTCAGTCCATTAATTGATAATATGTTCGGTAGCTTTTAATTCTTGCTCTAATCTACCCACCTTTATCTATCATGTTTGTTGTCATTAATAACAAAATCCTGTTCAATTCATTTACCTAATATTATTATACCTATATCATCGTAAAGTATGTTTTCTTAGAATACATAGGTAGAACTGAAATATTCAAAGCTAAACTAAATATACTAAGTGTTGATCTAATTTTATTTCCAATTTTCATTAATTCATTATTTCGGAGAAGATTTTGAGGCATTTTTCAAATAATTTTATTTCTCTTCTTCTTCATTCCTCAAAATTAAGCATAATATTTTGTACTATAGGTAGATTTTATACTATACACTGTAAGCCCTGGAACAGACTTGCTAAGTTGGTCAGCTGTTATTTATTTTTAATAACGTATATGTGACTGGTGTGGCATGTAATAAATAAAAAAATGAGTGATTTATAATTATTAGTCAATACTTCACGTTAGTTTTACGCACAAGTCTATTTTCTCTGTTTTTATAACAGTTTATCGTTCTGGGTATCCATCTAGTATCCCCTTGTCTGGCCAAATGTTCTGGGTGCCCATCTAAAACTAATCAGCATTAAGTTTATGGACTTAACATATATGATATCAATATGAAGTCAATCGGACTTATAGTTTGGACTGTAGAGAGGACATTAAATGGAAACGGCATACGGCATACCTACATACAAACACATCACGACGAAACTCATAGTGTGCACACTCTACATGAAACCCGCTGAAAAATTGATTTAAATAAATACGCTTTAAATTGTGAAATCATGACTCCCCACTATTCCATAGTGTGGAGAGTAAAAATGTAGGTATATTTCACAGAAAAAGGTATATCTATATTTATTATTTATGTAGTTTCTCGAGCAACTAACAGGTACTATGCCAAATAATTATTTAACACGCACCCAATAACAATTTGCCACATTCTGGAGACTAACGATATTAAAAACTGTGACAACACAATAAAAAAATGTGTCTCCACCGAGAATCGAACTCGGAAACCTTGGATCAGCAGTCAGATACCCAACCATCTGAGCCACGAAGGCCGACTCTATCTACGAAAAATCAATGCATATATTTAAATGTCAAGATAATCATAACAATCTAAAAAGAGCATAACAAAGGGATGGAAAATATTAAAAAAATAAAAAAAAACTTTTGTGTATTTAAATAACTTTCTAATTGGCTGCTAGAAATGATTGAATTGCTAGAAATAGTAATAATTTTCTATAAGTTATTCAAGATATTGCTTATTGACATTATACCGCCAGTGAGCACTTGAACCTATTGAAAAAAAATAAAGTGTTTTCATGTTATGTTTTCTTACATGTTGTGTCAAAGAATACGTTTGTGAAGTGATATTCGCCATAATATCAATTAATAGAATGTACATAAAACCAATTCTTGTATTAGGTATACGGTAATTCTATTAACTGTTATGTGTTCGTTTGGCATTACTGTTATGGCAGATAAAAATGCTTTTTTGATTGAAAATGACAATAATTTTATATTTGAAGCCAATTTGTTAACAATAGTAAACAGTCAAAAGCTGACAGGAACGGAATAAGAGGTCGGGGGCGCCCTAGAAAAGGATGGCACGACCATGTGAACGATATTCTGAAAGATGGAAATGTAAGAAGCTAAACAAGAAATGTAATAAGATGGTGTATGAATGTCGACGAGGCGATAAATGTGTGTCAAGATGGAAATATGTGGCGTTCGGTTCTCTCTGCCTACCCCGTGAAGGACATGGCGTGATGGTATGTTAAAAAAAGAGATATCTTTAGAACTAGGTATTTGAGAGACCAGGGGGGCAAGTCTGGTCAACCGGAGAAATCAAAACCCTCGTGATTACTCATATTTTTTTTTTAACAAAAATGAATATGTCCTTGTTAAACAACTACATATTCATCTTCCTACGTTCCCTAAAATAAGCAAATAAATGCTTCTGCTATAGGTGAACGAAATCGGTCGAGGCAGGATTCGAACTCGCGAACACTGGATTACTAGCCCAGCGCGCTAACCGCTCTGCCACCGACCGATATAATTATCTTAGGAGTTCTATGACATTTAAAGATATTATAGAACTCAATATAATAATTATATCCATGATATGGGTAATCGTGAGGGTTTTATTTTCGCCGGTTGGACCAGACTTGCCCCCCAGGTGAAAAGAATAGACTCCCAAAGACACCTCCCCTTGTACGAAAAATCAGATGGGAAAAGAATTCCAGGAAGACACAGAGCGCAAATTGTAAACAGAGTGTAAATGGTTCAAGATATTTAGCGAAAACTATACCTATGACAATGCTTGCCAAAACCAGCTTGCTTCGTTTGATATTTTGATAAAATTAAACAGTTTCGTATTTCATACAAACTTAGTGTAATTGTTTAAGGACCATTCATATCGCTATACAATAGATTATGTAAGTTCTGTATATTATGTGTTTGACATTGGCAGTATCAATGTAAACAATCTAAGACGGACTGACGTGAAATATTTGTTATTCTTTATTTCAACGTGAAGAAAACTTTGAAAAGTTCTTCAAATGTGTTTTTATTATCTTATTTATAAATATTATAATATTTTGTGAATGACAAGATACAAAATAGGTCTTACGATTTAGTAGATAATATTGTACCAGGATAATATTGTAACTTAGTGGATAATATTGTACCAGGATAATATTGTAACTTAGTGGATAATATTGTACCAGGATAATATTGTAACTTAGGGTCGTATTACGCATGTTATATGAGAAAACGGTAAGATAATCTTTCCCTCTCCAAATTCTCAAGTCGTATTACACATGTTATTTGGTATTACAGAAGTTATCTTACCCTATCTGCATCTCACGCGACTGTCATTATCTGTCAAATTACGATATTTGTGAGATTTCGGTGAGGTAATGGTGAGGTACCAATTTAGCTACCTTATCCATACAAATGTGGAAAAAATAGTCAACAACATAATTTTTTGGAGACTTCTGTAATTTAAATAATTATATTTAAATACTAACTTACACGAATACGCGAACCTCAAGGCCATATTCGATAAAAAAGCAGTTATATATATACAGACGCACTGTTGAATTTGTTAAAAAAAATCTCATTGATTTGAATTTTATGACCTAAACAATGTCAGGTATCATAAAATTAACTCGATGCTTATGTGAAGAAAGTATTTAAAATCCATAACTACAAAGTTTTACATGTATGCTAATGAAAAAAAAACATAATAATTGTAATACAAGAGGAAGTAAAATGAACAATTTTAGGAGTGTGCCATTACTAGAAATATGTGTATGCTTAGGTTAGGTTTGGATATGGGTACTTTCATTGTACATATTTAACTTAATGAACTCTTGTTTTGACTACACTGGTTGAAGCGTCCAGCGCGAGTTGACTACATCATTTGTTTGACAGTGTTTAATGCTTTGAATAACCTGGCACCACAATACATTGAAGAGTTATGTCAGAGAAAAGAGCTAACTGGGAGGTATCTCACACTCAGGTCTTCTGGATCACAGAGTAACAACTCCCTAAAGAAGTTAGACAGAGACAACTAAGCGGCTTACAATGATCGATACTTAAGCGTGAGTGGTCCTATAAAGTGGAATAGATTGCCTCCAGATATCCGTAGTGCACAAAGCAAGAGCACATTCTCTAAAAGACTGAAAACAGCTTTGTTTCATAGAGCAACATTACACAGAATATAAGTGCCCTTGGAATGATCCTGAATCATTAAACGGCGTTATATAAATTATTTATTATTATTTGATTCTAATAAAAATAAAATTTGGCATTTTCTTAGCATATCCAAATTTTAATTTGATTATACCAATGAAATAAGTTTTGCATCAAAATTTCCTGACTACATACAATGAAATACTACAAGACGCTACATAATATTATATGAATTAAATTCTTTTCCTGATTTTAAAGTGTGCACTTTATATATTATAATCTAATATAGTGGACCAAGGTTTTAATTTTATCAGTTACCAATTTCATTCTTCTATACCACAAAAATTTACTCAAAGAATAATAAATCCATTTTTTACCCTTAAAACCTGATGCCATACGCCTCTAATCTTGTAAACATTCATGCATCGTGTCATACATGCTCGTCAATTGTTAAAGTTTCTTACGTTTCACATGGTCATACTACACTTTTCTAAAATGACCCATACTATTCACTCCCGTCTCGTACACCCTTGTATATTCTTTTAATATGGCCAAACTACCTCAGGGCATTCACTCTCATTTTGCTAATACTTACTTACTTAACGAGTCCGGAATTCAGATTTTGCCACTCCAATGTGTGGCGGCGGCAATCGCCCTGTCGGTTAATCTTATCAGGTCGTTCATGTGACAGCCTTCGTCCAGTTTTGCTATAATATTCTTCTTTATGTATCACAGATTATACTTTGTTTTTTCGAATACCAGTATCTTAGATTTACTAACATTTAAGTAATACTCAATTCGTTCTGCAGGCATCCTTCATACACTTTATTCACTAAATATTGCAATCACACGTTCTGCAATCAAAACTGTTTCATCTGCATAATAAATAATAAAACTGTTTAATACAAATAAATATATAAGGTACATATTTATTACAAAACACATGAAATGTGGACTTATACTATATACTTACATGCCATCACGCCATGTTCCTCACAGGGTAGGCAGAGAGAATGGAACGCCACATTTTTTCATCTTGACACACATTCATCACCTTGTCAACATTCATGCATCGTCTGTTGTTTATGCTTATTACATTTCTGTTTATCAAAATATCGTTCACACGGTCATGTCATCTTTTTCTTGCAGGCATCCTTCATACACTTTATTTACTAAATACTGCAATCACACGTAATGCAATCAAAACTGTTTCATCTGCATACATCAAATCATGTACGATTGATTTGTATCAAAACAACATTTACATACTTTAATGTTAAAGCAGTGCAACATTAACAGCGTGCAATTAAAAGACATTGTATTAAAGTATATTTGTTTATTTAACATCAATAAAAAACGAGTGGGTTGAGGCCAACACTAAACTCTCCACACCATGATAAGCGTTAATTTTTTCTTCTTGAAATGATGACAATTTCAATATGGTAAAGAATGCTTATGTTGTATGAAATATTTTAATAAAAACAGATAAATTTTGTTTTAAAGAGCGATAGAGCATTTTCAAAATTATAACACGTGATATCATATGAAGAATTTTTTTTTTTATTTATGGAAAGCTAATCAGTTCTATGTTCAAGCTCTTAACCTTATAACATGAAATCAAATTACTGATTTTTTCCATACATAAGAAATTTATATATTTCTATACATTTTTTCATACTAAATTTTACTACCAGGAATATATATTTTCTAACGATAGTATATTTTTATGTTAAGATAGCCAAACTATAAATGCAGTATGGTGTAGAATGATTATGTTGTATGAAATATTTTAATAAAAGCAGATAAATTTTGTTTTAAAGGACGTTAGAGCATTTTGACAATTTTGACATGTGATATCATATGAAGAAATTTTTTGTTATTTATGGAAAGCTTATCAGTTCTATGTTCAAGCTCTTTACATTATAACATGAAATCAAATTACTGAACTTTTCCATACATAAGAAATTTATCTAATTACATTTTTATTCATACTAAATTTTACTACCAGGAATATAAATTTTCTTCCGATAGTATATTTTTATGTTAAGATAGACAAACTATTAATGCAGTATTGTGAAGAATGCTTATGTTGTATGAAATATTTTAATAAAAGCAGACAAATTTTGTTTTAAAGAACGCGAGAGCATTTTCAAAATTTTGACACGTAATATCATATGAAGAAATTTTTTGTTATTTATGGAAAGCTAATCAGTTCTATGTTCAAGCTCTTTACCTTATAACATGAAATCAAATTACTGAACTTTTCCATACATAAGAAATTTATATATTTATATACATTTTTTATTCTAAATTTTACTACCAGGATTTCTTTCTAACGATTTATTCTCTAACGATAGTATATTTTTATATTAAGATAGCCCCATAAGCAGAATCGGTGGTGTTGTTTACAATATCAGATGTTGTCTTCTAAGAGGTTTTTCTTTGTGGTCATGGTAACATTTCATAACTGAAAAAAAAGGAAAAATAATAGTAACATAAAAATAATAATAGGCTAATTTGATAGGATTTTTCATAACAGTCATTGTATTAAATAATAGTAGAAAACCAAAACATATTTCATATTAGTATGAATGATGATACTAGCACAGCATGAATTATACCAAAGAAGTTAATTATAATGACATCTATGGATTTAAATTGTACCGACATATTCTATCTACAGTTTTGGCTTTACTGATGTATGATAATATAAAAAAGTATTTTAACCAATCTTGTCAAAATCAATTTAAAGTATATATAGGACTCGCCAAGCGAATGTATATGGGTGATATCACCTGTGTATAAACCAATTTTAACAATTTAAATTGTATCAACCAATAAAATCAGTTGGTGTTCGACGTTATTCAGCGTATTGAGGCACATTTCCCCTGACCTTTGCAAAAATGATTTATAAAACTGTCACCTACATCCTCTTATATGGCGAGCACTAATAACATTGTAATTGTTTCTATAGACACTCAAAAGATTATTTTTAAGTAAACATGTACGCTCAAAATTTTCTTATACTAGTCGTTAACGCCTTTATAAAGCATACTTTATGTACTCAAGATTTTTATGAATAATTTTAAAATCCAATACCTACCGTCGACTGTCGCCATAAGTCTTCTTCTTCTTTTTGGATCTGTTAGCCTGTTAAAGTCCTGTGTCAGTTTCCTTCCTGTGACGTAGAATGCCAGCTATCCTTCTATCTTTTGGGAGGACGTCCTGAAGGTCTGCTTTCTTGGCGAACATTATCCCTGGCTACTTTTGTTTGTTCGTGTTCATTCCATAACCTATGTTTCATTGTTCCAAGTTTTCTAGAGCAGAATGACAGTTCTCTGAAAATATCATTTTTGTTGGTTAAAATGTACTTATTTGCGTACAGTAAAATATAAATTGTGAAAAGTGCAAAGATATTATAGTAAAAGGCTTTATATTATGTATGGGAGTTATCTAGTTTACGGTTATGATAAGTAATTTCATATAAATCTTGTTTTTTTATAACTCTTGTTCATTGTTGTTTTTTTTTCAGAATTGTCAAATTCAACATCTTATAAAAGCAATAATGAACAAAATTAATAATCTTTTTTAGTAGATATAGCAAGAATACAGATTCCCACTATAATATAAATGCTTTCATAAGGTACGTTGTACATTATAAATCAATGTTTATAACTCATATGAAAATACTGTAAATACGTAATAAAATAACAAAAGTATTTAATTAACTTACCAGATTCCAAATAATTGTGCCCAGCCGGCAACGTTTATTTTGTTTTATGTGTTTATTTATCTAAATACCTACGAAAATAAACGAAGAAATTGCAATATAACCTCGCGAACTTTTATGACCAAACAACGAAACAACAAAATACAAAATGTCAAAATCGTACGGCATGGATTCACACGAACCATAGAAAATAGAGTTGCCATTAATTAAAAGTAGTGGCGCTCGCAGACGATGGCCAAAAAGATACACTCAAAGTAAGGTAAGATTAATCTTAACTTACTGTACATTATAGGTTATCCAAAATACCGTTGCCAAGGAAAGATAGATCTTTCCTTAAAACAATCTTACAGTGAGGTACCTCAACTTTTTCTTATTTTTTTCTCAAGATAACTAACGAAATACCAGCCTTAGTGGATAATATTGTACCAGGATAATAAGAACCAACATTGGTGGGATTTAATGAAAAGTTGTGTAAACTGATCCGGAAATATTGCTTTTGTTTACTCACTCAATCAATTGTCAATATACTGATTGAAAGTAGAAATATAACTCTATAAAATGAAAAAGGAAATTGCAAATAGATGGTTTATCTCGGTATAAGGTCGGAAGTAAGATTTCTGTTTTCTTTGTACATATTGGTGGCTAGGGCTGGGTTGATTCAACAAAAGTAACGGTAATACTATAGTTAAAGTATTTTGATTTCATAACATTGTTCAAAATTGTGTCGTTTTACGGAATTAGATTTCAATGAAACAACCAAATGTTTTGACCAATTTTATGAAATCAATGTATTTTAACTATACTTTTAATTAATCGTTGTTCGAGATACACAACCTAAGTGTAGAAGGTTTACTCGTCAGCATAATATCTATTCTTGTTCACATAGTTGTTGGTTATAAGAAACAAATAAAAAATATCACATCCTATTCAATGTTTTCATCGCGTAAAATGCAATTCATAAAAATACCGTTTAATGCAATAATTTTTAATAACACTCATCATTCGTCCTTTTCCTCATGACTGAGGATAGCGGCTGTAGTCTGTCGCCACACGTATAGCCCGCCTCCATGCCAATCTGTTTTGGGCTGAACGCAGAGCACCAGTCACCGAAGACCCCATTGTGGACTTAACTAAATCGCTCCATCTGGTCGGTGAGCGACCACGAGATCTCCGTCCCTCCAGGCTGCCCATCACAACAAGCTTCTCGAGGCAGTCTGATTCCCTTCTAGCAATGTGTCCAAAGAATTGAAGGATACGTCTGTAACATATCGTCGATAGACGATCCTCAATCCTTAGCTCGTCTAGAATTGACACATTCGTTCTTCTGGCTGTCCATGGGATGCGCAGCATACGCCTCCAGCACCACATTTCGAAAGCATCGATCCTCTTTCGCTCTGACTCCCTAAGTGTCCATGTTTCCACACCATACAGGAACATCGGGAATATCAGAGCCCTGATGAGTCTAGCCTTCGTGTTTTTCGTAATGGTCCTTTCCTTCCATACTCTTGTGAGCTTTCCCAGTGCTCCCTTTGCCATGGCGATGCGTCTTTTTACTTCCGCTTCACAACCACCGGTGTCACATATGTTGGAACCCAGATATGTGAAGTCATGTACTATCTCAAGATGGTTTAGAGAGTTTATTGGGGGAAGTTTACATGCTCTATCAATCACCATCAGTTTGGTTTTGCATTGGTTTATGCTCAGACCGAGTGATAAACTTTCCCTCTCAACACGATCCAAAAGTTGTTTCATATCGGTATCGTTTGTGGCTACTAGAGTTGTGTCGTCTGCAAAGCGTAAGTTGGAGATTTTCTTGCCACCAATGCTGAATCCGGCCTCCCAACCATCCAGAGCTTTCCTCATTATATACTCTCCGTATATGTTAAAAAGAGCAGGGGACAGTATACATCCCTGGCGGACACCCTTCTGGACTGAGAAGGTAGCAGACAAGGCATTATTTAATCTTATTGAGGCAGAACTATTTGTATACAAGTTTTTTAGGATATGTATAAGATGCTTAGGGACTCCCATCTCATCCAACACCATCCACAGCTTACTCCATCTGACGCAGTCAAAAGCTTTGCTATAGTCGATGAAACACAGAATAACTGGTGCATTGAACTCCCTACTCTTCTCAATTATCTGTCGCACATTCAGGATCTGTTCTCTTGTTCCTCTTCCACTCACAAAGCCAGTCTGTTCAGGTGGTATTTGCCAGTCAAGATAGTGTTTCAGCCTTTTATTCAAAATGTGTAATAGAACTTTGCTGGCGTGTGATATAAGAGCAATCATTCTGTAATTGTCACATTTGGTAGGTGATCGTTTTTTGTGCAGTGGAACAAAAACAGACTCCGTCCAATCCTTCGGCCAGATACCAGTTTTCCAGACCTTGTTACATAACAAGTGCAATAGATGTATGCCTCTGTCACCCAAACATGAGAGGATTTCTGCGTCAATTCCGTCTTTGCCTGGAGCCTTGTTCCATTTCAATAATACTAATAACACTAGTTGCATGTAATACATGATATCCAACTGTCGATGGCGATAGTATGTATAATTGAAGAATACGTACCAAACTATAAACACTTAAACACAAATTAATAAATATTTTCAGATATTTTGTTTTCTATATTTATAAAACATGTAGGTAGGTATTTATGTCAGGATAGGATAGTATGGAGGTCAGTCTGTTTTTCCTACCCAGAATATGTAAACAGCATGATGTATGTTCGTAGATTAAGTAGGTATCAAACTATTGAGTGAGATATTGTGTAGTGTATACTGCCAAACTACTGAAATAAAGGCAGTTTAACACATAATTTATAGACCTGCCATACAAATCTCGCGTGTCTTGGCTTGAAACTTTGTCGATATTATGTTAACAGGAAGGATGCAGAAATTAAAAAAAAAACGAAAAAAAAAAATTGTTCAAGAATCATGACTAAATTTATTTCTTAAGTTTTTTTCTGGAATATTTCTGTGACGAAGTTTCTAGTTATAATTGATCTCAATCTATTGTTTCATTGTCTAGCTTCTACTTGACGAGTAGGTCGGAAAATATATTTTTTAATTTATTAAGTTTGTTGACGGACGATTTTTGGTGAAACTCCATTATGAAATAGAAATAAAATCACATTTGTTTTAGTTTCACTTGTAATTTATGCATAGTAACTGATTGGTATCAATCTGTCAAAGACTATCTTCATAGTGCATATCCCAAACCCTTCTGCAATGCTATATGTAGGTTCAAAAGTTTTTTTTAACTAACTATAACATTCATAGAACTTAAATAGAACTTGGTTATTGGCGCTATGAATAAATGTCAATTTTATATTATGTTTAATACAACTTAAAGCTGTAAAGTTCATTCAAATAAAAAATGAAATTAAAAAAAGTGCAGAGTGTTCATAATGATAATTATTTATGAGAAGCACTTTAATGAAATACAATTCATGACCTTTTGTTTATGTACTTCTAATATGATCCTATAATAAGTATAATGTACGATCCACATTGGATTACTTATTTATGTAGGTTCAATTTACTATAGGCTAAGTGCAGTCCTCTCTGCTACTGTCTGTATTCACCACTTTTCACCCAGTTAACCCGATAACGAATCCTCTATCGTTTCAAATGTATTGACGTCCATTGAAATACTTCCATCAACCAATCCATTTCGTGTTGAAACGTTTAGCGGAAACGGATTTCAGGGAAAATTTTTTCACAAATGAAAGATACGTATTTAAGGTCTATGGAAAGAATCACACATCAAGGAAGTTATGTAACATTTAACAATGTTTGAAACAGGAATCTTTGGCTTAGAATTCAGATGGTTTATTTTTCGTCAGAAAAATCTTGACAAATGCTAAATGAAAGAGAATTTCATTTGGCATGAATTTTTCCTTTTTTTCGTAATTTGTGACGACTCCGAGTGCTCTTTTTGGGAGCCTTTGGAAGATTAGTAAATACAAATGATTGTTGGCAGAGCGGTTAGCGCGCTGGGTTCAGTATTCGCTCACCTACACCACTAGCATATGATTAATTTAGGGAATGTGTGAAGATGTATATGTATTTGTTGCAACGACACATTCATTAAAAAAATACTAAGGCACAAATGCCTAGAACTATATTAGTCATTTTATTGTAAAATACTTAGCATATATAGTACCAACAATGTAATTGTGAAGAGTTTTTATATTACATTTTAGGCAAATTTTTTTAGATGCATTTTTAGATGACTTTTGAGGGCAGTATACTTTGAGTTTCATCTGTGTGTATAGTGCACTATCAAATATTGTGTCTTCTGTGCTGCTCAACTAATATAATCAACGAAAATTCATTCGAATTGTCATAAATAACGAATGCTTTTGATGAATTAAATAAGGTTAGGAATGGTATACTGACCTACAATAGCTTTATAATGTCCTCGAGTAAGGAGTTCTCAGCCGTGTCTTCGTAATCCAGTTTCTCCAGACATTTGAAAATATAAATTCTCGCTGTAGATTCCTTGAATGGGTTTCATTATATTTCTTTGGATTAAAATTCCATAAGAAATGCACTACTTGGTGTGACTAAGGCTGCAGCGTGGCGTCTGGAATATCCTACTTTTTAATATCATAGTATCTACATATTAGCGCAATATTTTCCAACATTTCAATTGGCAAATAAACACACTCGGCTTGCCTTGAAGTCTCGTTCTCGATCTTTAAATTGTATTCTGAAAGATTTCTTCACACACAAATACCAAATCATGAATGTACATTTTGTAGAAATCATGAATGTACATTTTGTAGAAAGTTTCAAATGTATAACTCGATCTCAATTACTTATTTAAAACTTATGGTCTTATTGTTTATTAAGCTACACATAATTAAGAATATACAGAGCTGATTTAAGGCCCTTGTATACATACACTGGGTATACGGAAGTACACACAAATGAACCCTAAATTACCATCTAATGTATGAAACACGAAGGTATATTGTATAGGTATCACCTAATATGTGATATACAACATTTTTTTGTGAAGGAATGGTAAAATTTTGAGGTTTTTTTCAAATAACAAGAATAGTATTAAAAATATTATAATATTTATTTATTTTATTTATTTATTTTATTAATAAAGAATATAATTACAATAAACATATTATTTTGCCTAATCCCTTAAGGGGATTTTTGGCTGTGATCTTAATTGTAACAATTTTATAATATACACATATATACATATAAACTTCAATTAAAAACTAATATTGTACCTACATGTATTTATATGCTACATTTTTCCTACAAAGTCCGGAACAACCCGCGCTCACCCCTTAGATCAACCATCGAGGATTTTTGTGTAATATATATCCTTTGGCTTTCTTTTTGAATTCCTCGATGGATCCACACTGCTTCAAGCTGGCAGGCATGGGGTTCCAGACCTTGGGCAGCAGCACATCTTCGGTCCTACGTCCATAGTCATTGTTGAATTTGTTTGTACGTAAAAGTTTGTTGGTCACTGATCTAGTTTGTCTGTCGTGTGTTATGAGTAGTCTGTCTTTAGGTCTCAAAAAATGCTCAACTAGAATGCTATACTCCACTCTCCTCTGAAGAGACAATACTTTAGATTGGTCGAAAAGGCATTTATTTTTCCTTTTTAACTTTTTAGCTATTTTTTTAGTTATAATAATTTTTAGTAGTCTTCTTTGTATCTTTTCAATCTTATTTAGAGTAGTTTTATATGCCAATCCATATGACGATATTCCATATGATATTACTGAATCACAGAGGGCCATATACAGCAATCTGGCCGAGCAGAAGGTTAATCTAGGTCTTATTATGTTGAAAATTGCTGTCATAGTTCTTAGTTTACTGCAAACATAGTCAACGTGTTCTTTGTAGTTTAAGTGTTTGTCAATGATAAGTCCTAAATACCTATATGATGTGACTTCTGTCAATGATGGGCAGTTACAATTATTCTGAGAGTTACTATGCAAACATTGATGATCATGTGATAGAATTTGTAATTTGTGCGTGGTCTTGTTGTTACAGGAATGGATATGCAGAAGTTGTGTTTTGTTTTCACTTATTGCTAACCCTTTATCATGAGCCCATGCGCAAAGTCGAGTGTAACATAACTGCATTTCATGTTCGGCATCGATAATATTTTTGGAGGATGTAACTATTGCTGTATCATCGGCAAATTGATATATTTTACAATTATTATTTTTAACTATATCAGTCATGTCGTTGACGTAGATAAGGTATAATAATGGTGCGATTATTGACCCCTGTGGTGTTCCGATATCTAAATTAAATGAATCACTTAACCCTTTATTTACCTTTACGATTATTTTCCTGTTTTAAAAACTTAGCCGGTAGATTTTATATTATTTTCTTTCGATTGAAGTAAAAATCTTCTTCAAATGCCTTGCAGTTTTTTTTAGTTACATACAATAAAGAATTAAAAAAGAGTTTTACTAAAACTAATTTTACAAGAAAAAACATCAATTTAAGTCGCACCCAATAACAAGCTGCCACATTCTGGAGACTGACTGAAAACCCAATTTCAAACTGTGTCTCCACCGGGAATCGCACCCAGACCTTTGGATTAGCAGTCAGATACCTAACCAACTGAGCCTGAAGGCCGACATTATGCAACTTGTATAGCAGTCACTATTCAAGTTTAGAAATACAAAACTGGTCGATTTCATCAAATGAATAATAGCTGAAAAATAATTTAGTTGACAGTAAAATCATATTTAGAAATGTATATTTTTATGATTTTAACTGTTTTTACATTGGAAACAAGGAAAACAGTAAGATATTATTGATTTATCAACCGAAGAAAATTCATTTTTTTACATTGGAAAACAGTAAGATATTATTGATGTATCTTACCGAAGAATATTCATTATTTTACAACGGAAAACAGTAAGATATTATTGATGTATCTAAACGAAGAAAATTCATTTTTTTACATTGGAAAACAGTAAGATATTATTGATGTATCTAACCGAAAGAATTATTTTTTTTTACATTGGAAAACAGTAAGATATTATTGATGTACCTAACCGAAAGAATTCAATTTTTTTTACATTGGAAAACAGTAAGATATTATTGATGTACCTAACCGAAAGAATTCATTTTTTTTTACATTGGAAAACAGTAAGATATTATTGATGTATCTAACCGAAAGAATTCAATTTTTTTTACATTGGAAAACAGTAAGATATTATTGATGTACTTAACCGAAAGAATTCAATTTTTTTTACATTGGAAAACAGTAAGATATTATTGATGTACCTAACCGAAAGAATTCAATTTTTTTTACATTGGAAAACAGTAAGATATTATTGGTGTACCTAACCGAAGAACATTAAATTTTTTTTACATTGGGAACATGGAAAACAATAAGACACATATTATTGTTGTATATATTCGAAGAAAATTCAAAATGTTTTAACGCTTAGCCAAAAATGCATAGCATGTTCAATTTTAACAAAATATCACAAACTGAAAATAGTTTTAACGTGCATTGTCATCGGCAATATACATTATTCTGAAATTATATAGCGCTCAAAACGTTCGTGAAGTTTTTTAAAAACCGATTGCAAAATTCCAGTAAAGACAGTCAAGTGAAGTTAAAAAAAGGATGTTATAAAAATAAAACAAGGTTTTTACAAAACCATATATTTCGGCAGTAATAAAGTACTATTTAGATATCCTATCTATAAATATCCACATAAACGTGACAAAATATATTGGAGGTTAGATTGACAAGATAAACTAATAAGATAATATGAAAATAGGTACTAGGAATACATAATGTAGGTAGTATGAGTGGTATATGAAAATAAATAAATAGGTAAAAATGGTCCCATATTGTCACATAAGTTTATTATTCCATGTCATAAATTACAATAGATTGATACTTGCCAACTTAATTGGCCATGTACTTTTGTACAGGGCCGCACCTAGTAAGATGAAAATGGGATCAAAGCAGTTATTTTTTGGAGAACAACTAATGCTCGCAATTCAATTACATACATTAGACCCAAAGTTCATCACAATTTTTACCCTCCACTACTAAACGGAGAGCTATGTATGGTCTCAAAATTTCCAATTTTATTTTCAGCTTACATCAGTTTCTCAACAAGTATCATGTAGAGAATGCCTATTATGAGTTTCGTCATGGGAAAACTATATGTTCGATCGACATCATTCGAGAATTGTCGGAATGTTCGGTTCCTATTTATTTATAAGCTTTAAAAATTATCTGTGTACATGTTAATCTTATATAAAGACGTTATAAAGCAATATTGCCTTATTATGTTATTATGAATAGCGAAAAGTAAAAACCTAGAAAAAACGAGTGGGTAAACTCTCCACACCATAGAAAGAGTTCATTTGTCGGAAAGAGTTTGTTGCCGACCGCTGCTATAGAGGATACAAAAAGAATAATCCGTACGGCATACGGCGTACGCCGTACATACAATCCACACTTCACGACGAAACTGACAGTGTGCACTCTCTACATGATACCCGTTGAGAAATTGATGTTAAAAAAATACGCTTAAAAATTGTGAAATCATGACTCCATTATTCCATAGTTTGGAGAGTAATAAGACGAAAACAAAAACGCCAAACTTACAAAAATATCATGACGAAATTCATAGTAGGTAGGTACCTATTCACTTTCTACGTGATACCTGTATGTTAAAAATACTTTATAAAGACTTCGTGAAGTGAAAATACTTTTGCCTGATACAGCTCTGTGTATTGATGGTTGTATTTTGTCGCTTGATAAAAGCTTTTATTACGTCATCAGTTTTATCGTTACTTTATTGAATATTGACAATTAATAGGCATCAAATACTATTATAGTCAGGATAAAAATGTATCTTAATAATGCTTACATATAACACATCACATTTGTATTACGATAAACCCAAATGTCTACAGGTAATCCCAAAAAAATATTTAAAACTGTAAAATAGGGCGCTTTGTTCTCTCTGTCGAACCCAATAATAAAAACATTGCGTTATGTTATTGTATAATCTAATTTACTTAAATATTGGTTCTATAAAATGTCATTTTAAGCTATTTATTAATTTATTTAAACATAATATGGAATTGACACTACTTCATAATTGTTGTTGCTGTAATGCTACACTAGGTTAAAAATACCTGTAACAGGGCAAAAATATTGACAAGCGCATAAAATGATGAGTGAATACCAAATATCAATCATTCATAATGTTTGAAATAATGACAAGTGAATGCCAAATATCAATCACACATAATATTTGAAATAATGACAAGTGAATGCCAAATATCAATCATACATTATATTTGAAATAATGACAAGTGAATGCCAATATTATCAACCATACATCATAATATTTGATATTATGTATGATTGATAATTGCAAGTGAATAATATAATAATGATAAGTGAATGCAATTATCAATCATACATAATATATAAAAAATAGAAAAAATATTATAATTTAAAGCTTTATAAGAGCATCACAAAAATGAATGCCTAATACAAAAAAATGTAAGTACCTACATATAATACGAATACTCTTTCGTAGAGATTAATATTTATTCAATAAACTATACATCATCGAACACCCAGAAACATACAATAAGCAATATTTGTGCTGTAGGTGAATAAATTAGGTTAAGATAGAATTCAAACCCGATTTCAGTAGATTACTAGTCCAGTGCATAAATATTTATAAGTACCAATCAAATATATTTTGATCTGTCCTTAGGAAGTCAAGTTGTCATCCATACCGAAGAAGAAGCGGTCGTTCGTATCTATCAAATATATAATTCATATATTTTTTATATACATCTTCTTGTACATAATATAAACAAACATAATTGTACACTGGCGGGCTTATTGCCATTAGGCAATTTATTCCAACCAACCAGATAACATTAGATATTTTAACTAAAGTGCAAACATTGCAATGAAATTAGGCTAGATATCGTACGTACGAATGAATTTGTCAAATTTAAATATTTTTTAACATTCTGATGACGTGTACGTATTAGTACGTATAAGTGTTTTCCTTTCTTATTATACAGGTTGGTGCTCCAGAGAAGAAGACATCTGCGAGTGTGGCGCCAGACAGGACAACGTGCAATTACTGTCATGTCCCATGTCATTCCATGATAGGAGCGACATGCACGCACCAAGACACAGTGATAGCAAACACTAGTGGAATCCGAGTGGCCGAATATTGGGGGCTACGAATATAATGGTGTTCCGGACACGGAAAGTAAGTAAGTATAACATCAGGAATAAAATCGCTCCAATTGATGTAATTCACTTCTGTTACATTGTTTTATTATTCAGCATTCCTACAATCTAAGTGATTTCTCTATACATACCCAAAATCCGCGAATTTCTTTGCTTACCTACTAAATTATTAAAATACGATTTGGTAGGTACCTACTTGACAAGGAACTAAATTGCCCTTACACGTGTTTGAGAAGTTCATATATTATGTTACTAACGCATGGCATAAGAAGCTCACATAACTTACGCATAAGAAGTTAACCTAACTCACGAGCATTAGATTTAGGTACTATAAGGTTTAAGTTAACTCGTAATATTGTTATGAATATACGTTAGTTTGTTTTTATGTATACTGTAGCTACACACAACAAATTCTTAAATGTTTTGCATTTAATGCCTTGTCGTAAACGATAAAAATAAAAATATCAATATTATTTGTCGCATATGAGAAATATAATACACCTGATATACGAAGGAAAATATATTTTATAACACAAAATATATTTTCTATTAGCAATATATGTACGTTAGAATGTAATACTGTTTATGATCATAAAATTGTACATAAAATCAATATTCTCTTTTAACTTTGTTGGCCTTTATGGATCAGTTATTTTGATATTTGAGTGAAGGCTTTGTGTTCGACTCCCAGTAGTTTCTTAAAAGGTAGATGATTAAGTCCACGCCAAGAAATGTTTAATGTGATTATTTAATTATTATTAATCAATGTTATTTTAGCTCGTTAGCTGTGTTAATGTTTAAAAGTTGTCAAAAATGTTTTTTTTTTTTATCAAAAAAGTGACTTAATAACATTCATACTTACACACCATCACGGCGTATATCACAATGTGGGGTATCCAGCAACAGGTGTGCGGGTGTGCATTTGTGTGGTGTATTTAGTACCTATACGTGGTATTGCCCCCTTCCCAGATAAAGGATATAAATACGGTAGTGACGCGATTCGCGGCGTCTTATCGCTTCCACGTGCTATACAGATAGTTAGGTATAAAACAGTGTAGGTACTTGTTTGGACAAGAGCTCTGCTACGGAATAAACCAGACAGTATAAAGTAATATATTATGTGTTTTAACATATAATCCCCACACCAGGACATCGAGGGGGATCGCGATCCACTTCCACGCCGGCGACGCTATAGAGCTCATTGGCCCTGTTCACCACCGGACGCAGCCGCAACATCGGACAAACACAAAATATCCACCATCCATCGGGTTCAACCACTGCCCCCGAGAATCCAACCACACACGTCAGGGCCTCCGATTGGTCTCGAAATCGGCCGCTAAGTACACTCCGTTTCAAGTCGGAGGGGCTTGTACCCCGACCCCTCGGTCCTCGTGTTGGCGTCCGAAGGTTCCGCGGGCTAACACCGGGGGCATCCGACGCAATCATCACCTGTCAGATTTGACGTCTCGTTGTCAACACAGGATGTCTGACCCGACGTCTGCGCCGGCGGTGTGCCCGAACCACACAACAACATTCGCCACAGTTGACGAGTAACTGCCGAGCGAGACTAGAGGCGTCCGTCCTGCTCTTCTCTAAGTATAGAATGACGAGGGCACAACAGCGTCGGCCGCCCACCCCCGCCTTTACTGCCTGGGCCCTTAGAGCCGCAACCTAGGCTTATATCCCGACGCATCGGTCCTCGTGTTGGCGTCCGAAGGTTCCGCGGGC
This sequence comes from Molanna angustata, assembly GCA_963576475.1. Classification (NCBI taxonomy): domain Eukaryota; kingdom Metazoa; phylum Arthropoda; class Insecta; order Trichoptera; family Molannidae; genus Molanna; species Molanna angustata. Next base: position 15,417,844 of record OY754975.1, read on the forward strand.
TAACACCGGGGGCATCCGACGCAATCATCACCTGTCAGATATGACGTCTAGTTGTCAACACAGGATGTCTGACCCGACGTCTGCGCCGGCGGTGTGCCCGAACCACACAACAACATTCGCCACAGTTGACGAGTCACTGCCGAGCGAGACTAAAGGCGTTCGTCCTGCTCTTCTCTAAGTACAGAATTGACGAGGGCGCAACAGCGTCGGCCGCCCACCCCCGCCTTTACTGCCTAGGCCCTTAGAGCCGCAACCTAGGCCCAGACAATTGCCCACACCAGGACAAGACAATTTGCTTATAAATAATACCCAAAGTTTATACCCACACACCAGTCTCCTCTTACTTAAAAAGGCACTACATTCAGAATGGGCGGTGAACCTCATTGCTGAACTTTGTGAGATGTTATTGTTGCCTGTTGTATTTTCGATATCCCGCCTCTTATGGGACACCCGAAACCGATGATGACAAAAAAGAGTGGAAGAACTACCTATTCTAAGCCGGTGCCTAACAGTAACTAATAACTTAATAAATAGGTCTTAAATATTTGGATAGGAGAGTATTGCAAACATGTCCTTGCACCGTTTGTACACAAGTTGCGAGAATTACTTATGTTTCAGGCATTACTTATGTTATTTGTCAATCCTTATGTTTCAGACATTACTTATGTTTCAGGCATAACTTGTTTCTGGTATTTCTTTAATTTTTTAGCATCACTTATGTTTTTTGGCATTACTTACTTATTTTTTTGGCATTACTTATTTTCTGGAATTACTTTTGTACTTTTGTTTTTTAACATCACTTCAGTTTTTTTGGCATTCCTTATTTTTCAGGCATTACTTATGTTTTATTGGCATTACTCATTTTTCAAGCATTACTTGTGCTTTTTGGCATTGTTTATGTTTCAGGCATTACTTATGTTATTTGGTATTACTTATGTTGTTTGGCATACTTAAGTATCAGGTATAACTTATGTTATTTGGCATTACTTATGTTTTTTGGCATTACTTATGTTGTCTGGCATACTTAGGTATCAGGTATAACTTATGTTATTTGGCATTACTTATGTTTTTGGCATACTTGTGATTTTGGTATTACTTATGTTTCAGGCATTACTTATGTTATTTGGCATTACCTACTCATGTTTCAGACATTACTTATGTTTTTTTTTTGCATTAAGGTAAAGTAGCCATATACCGTCCCCTATCCTAATTCCGTCCCCCAGTCTATCTTGAAAAGTGCGAATATAAACATCTAGCGATTATCGATATTAATAAGTACACGTGGTCTAAGTTCATTTGCGGTATTCAATCAAGTGGTCACGCTCAGAGTTGGCTTTCTAAATAAAATAGAAAATATTTGATGGAGGTGAGTTTTTTTTTCATACTAAGTCACCAGCTATTTACTACTCTATCCAATGAAATCAGAACTAGAATTATTTTTTGTTTTTGAAAAGTTTTGTCCAAGATTCGAATGGATTAAACAATTTTCTTATAAGATATCTCGTATTAGTGAGTAATATTTGTCCAGTTTAAAATGTTTGTTTGCCCAAATACCGTCCCCTGATGTATTCCTTATATCGTCTAGGGGATGGTAATTGGCGCAGGTTGTTGTCGAGTATAAAAATTTTAATTTCTATTTATATACATGTATTTTTAAATATTGTTTTTTTTTAAATTTAGATGTCCGAAAGACCGTTATATACATCTTCTTTGTTAGATGCCAAAGAAATCGTGGGAACAGAAGATGATTATGAAAGCAGTAGAACTGGTAAAAAAGAAAGAAATAGGAAACAAAAAACTGTATTCTACCGTATGTGTAGGCGTTTATTCTGCCGTATTTATTTGCAAATTTTATTTAAATAATTTTTTAATTGTTTTATTCTGATGTTATAACTACTTGATTTCTTATATATAAAAAAAACCCAAGGGGACGGAATTTAGGCACGAAAACTGAAATTGACAAAATCGAACCCATTTACCATTTCCGTGTTTGCATCATTGTCACTTCTATTTTCAATGTGTTTTATTTTTTTTATGGTAATAAACTAAATTACTTAAAAATGGGTTTAATTTGCGAATTATTTTTTTCAAATTTGCTATTAAATTGTTGAAAAACAAAAAGGGGACGGCTACTTTACCTTACTTATGTTTCAAGCGTTACATATGTTTTTCTGCATTACTTATGTTATAGGATGTTAAATCGTATGTTGTTATTAAATTAATTAATTATTTTTTTTATTTTTGTAATTGATAATCGTATTTTTTATTAACAAAAGAAACACGAAAAATCATAATACTGTCCAAAATAAGAAACTTTTTAAAATGTCAAAATATTCTGGTACTAATACTATGGATCTTACCTGCGCATGCTTAAAGCTCCTGAAATTATTCCTTCAAAGTTGTATCAAGTTTTGAATTATTTATGACAAACCAAAGTTTTTATTACAATAATCCTTACATTTGTTGTAATTTGTTTAATTTCACTTGAAAATCTAAAGGTTCGAGGTTAAGTTATGGATTTATACATTCAGAAAATAACTCCTAAGGGATTTTTATTATACATAAAATATCTCTTTGTTTGCGAAACACTATGGTTCAATAAATTTGAAAAGTTTTATGATAATATTTTAATCTCTAAACGCGTCCGCTATCAATGAATATTTTCAAAGAAAAGTATTAGTTTTGTTGTTTTGCAATGATTTTTGGGTTCATAATAGATACTATGTCAAATATTTATTTAACATGCATCCAATAACAAGGTACTTTCCGGAGACTTACGATATTTTCCTTCTCAGAGATCCAGACTGAAAACACATTTGTTTAAAATTAATTCCACTATTTATTTGAGGACTACAACCTACGACCGGTTTCGTGCTAAGCACATTTTCAAGTAGTAAATATACATAAGTTTAACAGAGTATTTATACAAAGACAAGTTAGATTTTTTCATGGATAGCAAACAAGTGAATCTGGAGCTAGGTTATAATTAAAACAATAAGTTAAATACTATGTGAACTAAAAACAATTATATAAAACAAATACACGTAAAAAATGAAAAAGTTATTTACTTAAAAACAATTATTATTATTATTATTATTTTTTCCAAATAAGTTTAAATGTGAATAAATATGAAATAGAAAATTATATAAAAAACAAGTAAATTAGTGGAACCTATATAAAACTAAAACAAGTAAATTAGTGGAACCTATATAAAACTAAAACAAGTAAATTAGTGGAACCTATATAAAACTAAAACAAGTAAATTAGTGGAACCTATATAAAACTAAAACAAGTAAATTAGTGGAACCTATATAAAACTAAAACAAGTAAATTAGTGGAACCTATATAAAACTAAAACAAGTAAATTATATTAAATAAGAAATTATATAAAACAAGTGAAAAAGTTTAACTATGAAATGAAAATTATATAAAACAAGTTAATAAGTAGAAACTATATAAAACAAGTAAATAAGTAGAAACTATATAAAACAAGTAAATAAGTAGAAACTATATAAAACAAGTAAATAAGTAGAAACTATATAAAACAAGTAAATAAGTAGAAACTATATAAAACAAGTAAATAAGTAGAAACTATATAAAACAAGTAAACTAAAAACAAGTTTGTTATATAAAACAAGTAAATAAGTAGAAACTATATAAAACAAGTAAATAAGTAGAAACTATATAAAACAAGTAAATAAGTAGAAACTATATAAAACAAGTAAACTAAAAACAAGTTTGATATATAAAACAAGTAAATAAGTAGAAACTATATAAAACAAGTAAATAAGTAGAAACTATATAAAACAAGTAAACTAAAAACAAGTTTGTTATATAAAACAAGTAAATAAGTAGAAACTATATAAAACAAGTAAATAAGTAGAAACTATATAAAACAAGTAAATAAGTAGAAACTATATAAAACAAGTAAATAAGTAGAAACTATATAAAACAAGTAAATAAGTAGAAACTATATAAAACAAGTAAACTAAAAACAAGTTTGTTATATAAAACAAGTAAATAAGTAGAAACTATATAAAACAAGTAAATAAGTAGAAACTATATAAAACAAGTAAATAAGTAGAAACTATATAAAACAAGTAAATAAGTAGAAACTATATAAAACAAGTAAACTAAAAACAAGTTTGTTATATAAAACAAGTAAAAAAGTTTAAAAATGAATAAATATAAAATAGAAATTTTAGTAAAAACTATACCTATAAAAACATGTAAACTAAAACAAGTAAATTATATAAAACTTAAAATAAATATAAAACCAATATATAGAAAATATATAAAAACAAATAAATTTGTTTAAATATGAATAAATATGAACTAGAAATTATATAAAGCAAGTATATTAACACTGAAAAAATAAAAAATTATATAAACCAAATTTATTTATTTATTTATTATTTTTAAATTTATTTATTTAATTTTAGAAAGGACCGCTGGTTGCTTAATCCTGGTATACCGTGTTGTTAAACAAGATAGGGGTCTGGAACAAAAGAAATTGAAAGGCAGTTTATTGTTCATAAATACCATACCATACCATCACGCCATTTCCCTATTTGGGGTAGGCAGAGAGAACCGAACGCCAGACTCCTCTCTCTTGACATACATTCCTCGCTTCATTCACGTCCATACATCGTCTCATACACGCTCTTTTATTATTCTTACTTCTAACATCTCCATCTTTCAAAATCCCATTTATGTGATCGTGCCAACTCTTTCTTGGCCGACCTCTACTTTTCATTCCTCTTTTATCAGCCTTGTATACTTTTTTTGTCAGACGGTCATCACTCATTCTTTCTATGTGGCCGAACCACCTTAGGGCATTTATTTTCATCTTACTTACGATGTTTCTTTCAATCATACATTCTCGTCTAATATCCTCATTTCTTATTCTATCATACATCGTTTTACCACACATTCGTCTTAGTGACCTCATTTCAACCGCGTTAATTCTACTTTCATGCGTCTTCTGCCATGTCCATGTCTCACTAGCATACATTAGAGTCGGTGCGACGATACCATTGTGTACCGCGAGCTTTGCTTGCCTCGAAATAATTGCGTCAGCCATTACCGGTCTTTATGCACCATTCACTCTATTACCTGCCGTTACTCTCCTTTCAATATCTTTTTCCAATCTTCCATCACGCTGAAACATGCTTCCTAAGTATAAATATTCATCCACTTGTTCTAATTGTACATTCTCCACTCGTATCTCGCATTTTGTTCGTCTTTCGCTCTTCTCAAATACCATAACTTTAGATTTAGTTGCATTCATTCTCAATCCATTTTGCATGCATCCATCGAATACTATTTTAACCAAACATTCCAAGTCTTCCACGCTTTCAGCCATTAATACTTTGTCATCCGCATACATTAGATCACATACAGTCACACCTTCCAGTTTCAGCCCAATGTTCTCATTCTTTAGTGCTCTCACACAGTAGTCAATGTATAGATTAAAGAGCCACGGTGATAGTACGCACCCTTGCTTCACTCCCATATTAATGGAGAACCATCCTGTGAGAGAGTTTTCAATTCTCACACAGGCTTGGCTTTCCTCATATAGAGATGATATTGCCCCTATCAGCCTGCTCCCCGCTTCATACACTGATAGCACGTTCCAGAGTCTTTCACGGTCTACTTTGTCATAGGCCTTTTCCAGGTCTATGAAAGCTCAGAAAAGCTTCTGGTTTTTTGCCAGAACCTTTTCAGTCGCCATTCGAAGGGAAAAAATTTGGTCGGTGCATCCTCTACCTCCAACAAACGCTCCTTGTGCATCCCATACCTTGCTTGCTGTAGCCTTTCTCAACTTTTGATCTAGTATCCTAGCATACAATTTTCCAACTGAACTCAGCAGACTGATAGCTCGGTAGTTCTTGCAGTCTAATTTTGACCCTTTTTTAAAGAGGGGCACAATCACTGCGTTTCTCCAATCTGACGGAGTATGTCCTGTCTCCCAACATTTGTTGAAGAGGCAATGACACCATTCCATCGTCTTTTCGCCACCATATTTGATGAATTCAGTTGGTATGCAATCAAATCCCGCAGCCTTTCCTGTACGTGCATGCTTCACTGCCTCTCTGACCTCTTCTATTGAAATTTTCTCGCTGTCATTCTCACATTCATTTATCGGTATTCTGTTGTTCGTCAGACTTTCGCACTGTGTACTTTCATATAACTCTTCAAAATATTCCTTCCATCTTTCCTTGACTTTTTCCTCGTCTATAACCATACATCCATCTTTATCATGTATACATTTTGATCCTCGCACTACTCCTTGTTTTCGTCGATTTACTCTTTTCCAGAACATTTTTGTGTTCCCAGAAAAATCATTCACAATTTTCACGCTTTCCTTTTCTCTCAATGCATTCTTTTCTTCTTTTACTGTTACTTTTGTTTTCCTCTTGCACTCATTATATATATTTTTAGCTCTTTCTTCCTTCTCGTTTCCAGATCCTTTATATGCCAGCCATTCCTTCCACGCTTTCCGTTTTTCTTCCACTACTTTCTTTACTCTTTCATTCCACCAGGCATCTCCTTTCATTCGACCTCTTTTTGCTTCGCCACACACACTTTTAGCCACACTGAGTACAGTGTTTTTGAGTACACTCCATATGTCCCTAGTATCCATCTCTGTCACTGCGTGGGGACTTAAAGCACACTCGATCTTTCTTTCAAATTCTTGTCTAACACTTTCCTCTTGCAGCTTCTCTACTTTGATACGCGGTGGCAGGCTTCCACGATTGGTTTTAGAGCGCCAACCAGTTAACAGGCGTATTTTTGTGACAACCAAAAAATGGTCTGTCTCTAGCTCGGCACCTCTGTAGACCCTCGTATCAACTGTCACTTTTCTCAAAGCAGAGTCCACACATACAAAATCTATCATGGATCTTTCATTTTCTCTTTCCCATGTATACATATGGATCCTTTTGTGGTCAAAAACTGTGTTTGACACAAAAAGGTCCATTTCCACACATGTCATACGTCTAACAATCTTTTACCGTTATCGTTCACTCTGTTGTCACCGTAAGGTCCGAGAGTTGATTCGAAATCTTTCCTCCGGATTCCTACCCAGCCATTCAAATCGCCTGCCAGAATCATTTTTTCACTGTCTTTTTTCTTGTTCATTTCCTCTCTTACACTTGCCCAAAACTCATCTTTTTCATTCTCCAAGCTAGATTTCACAGGTGCGTATCCTATAAGCAGAAACACCCCTGTAATTCCCATCTTAAATCTGATCCACATGAGTCTTGAGCTTACTAGCTTATACTCTTTCATACACTCTACCATTCTCTCATCTAAAACCGCCCCTACTCCCTCGCATGCAAAATTATCTTCATTTATGCCCGACCATAGTTCCATTCTTCCATCGTGTCTTTCGTTCATGCCACTACCTTTTCTTTTCGTTTCGGTCAAGCAAAGTATATCTAATTCTTTCTTTATCATCACATCACACAGTTCATTCATCTTTCTTTCCATTCCTCCTCTCACATTCCATACACCAAATCTGCATTCGGTTCTCTTCTTATCGCCTCCCCCGTGGACGTGGGTATAATGGATGGCGGGTCGCATTGCTACCTTTGGTAAGTCCTGGGGTTTACTTATACTAACACTTTTTGATACTTACATACATCACACTTTTGCATACATTACCTACACACAAATACACACATTCATAACTAGGAAACTTATAACTAGGAAACATTTATAACTACACACAAATACACACACAAATATAGAAACATTACCTAAAATATACTTATCGCACTATACCTACTATATCTTAACAACTATACACTTATGAGAGTCACTTAAATTCCGGCACAACATTAGTCTTAATCACTTAAACCACTTAAATCTAGGCGCAGTTAAAATAAAATTGGTCAGATTCTTATAATAAATCACTTAAATCTAGGCACAGTTCATACAAAATTAGTATTAATCACTTAAACCACTTAAATAAATTGTTCATAAATAGTTGTTTTAATAGTTCCTATTAATCATTGGAAAAACCAGAAATATTGGATTTTAGTAAATTATTTATTTAATTCACAGGATATAGTAATGGAGATTTAGGAAAGTCAGTTTGAATATTTAAGAGGGTTTTATTTCCATTATTTTTAATACGGTTTATTTCCAAAGCGTCTAATTTTTTCCCTTTTAATATGCCTTTGTGTAATAATTTTATATTTTTATTAATATCAAATTCATGATTATTTTCAACTACATGAGAAGCAAAATTCGATGTATCTTTATTTAACCTAATACAGGATATATGTTCTTTGATTCTGGTTTTGAATGACCTTCCTGTTTGTCCGATATATGCACCTGGGCAAGAGTTGCATTTTAATTCATAAATGCCACTCTTGTCCATATTATCTTTATTATTGATTAACATTTTCCCTGTGGTTTTTGGATTATAATATGCGACTTTCTTTCCTGTTTTGTTGATTATATTTCCTATTTTTGTAGAGATGTTACCTATATAACAAGCTTTTACCCATTTATTTTCATTTTTTATAGGTGTTAGTCCAGGTGCAATTTCTTTAAGTAAAAGGGTCTTTTCCTTACGATGTATTAAGTTAGTAACCAAATTGATATTATAACCATTATTATAAGCTAACGTTTTAATTGTGTGTATTTCTTTATTATAATTGACTAATGATAACGGAACATTTAATAGACGAAAAACTAAAGAATGGAAAGTAGCAAATTTGTGTGAAAAGTGATGTCGGGAGCTGTTGTGTATGATATTGTCACTATATGTGGGTTTTCTAAAAATATCAAAAATAATTTTGCTGTCTATTATTTCCAATTTCAAATCTAATAAATTGATTTTATCTCCACCAACTTCCATCGTAAACTGAATATTAGGGTTTATTGAGTTCATATTATTTAAGAATAAATGTTATTGTCTCATCGTTCCACACCAGACTCCGATAATATCATCTACATAACGGTGATAAAATAATAAATTATTAAATCCTGTCAAATATTTAATTTTATCTTCAAAATAATCCATATAGAAATCTGCCAGAATAGGTGACACTGGACTGCCCATAGCCAAACCATCTAATTGTGTGTAAAACTTATTATTAAATTTAAAATAATTTTCATCAATACATAAGTTAATTACTTGAAAAAGTTCACTTGCTAACACAGGGTTTAAATTTATTTTTGACATGTAATCTTTCAGAGCTGATTTTAATTCAATTATTGGAATACTTGTGAATAAACTAACAACGTCGAAAGAAACTAAAATACTATTGTTTGGAATGTTCACGTTTTTTATACTTTTGATTAGCTCCAATGAATTCTTTATTGTAAATTTTGGTTTAAAATTAAGTAGACTTTGAAATAAAAAGTTGCAATATTTGGCCATCTTATAGCAAGGTGCTGTATTGTATGACACTACCGGTCTGAAAGGCATATTTGTTTTATGTACCTTTGGTAATCCATATAGTCTGGGACAGTAAGGATTCATTTGCGTATAACGTATTTTATCATATTGATTGTTAAAAATTGTATTGCACTCATTTATTATTTCTTTAACTTGGGATGTATATTTCAAAGTTGGGTCTTTATTTAACTCCAAGAAGTTATCTGTTGACAAAACCTCTTCTACTTTTGTTATATAATTAGAACGATCTAAAATAAATAAATTTAAAAATAATAAATAAATAAATAAATTTGGATTATATAATTTTTTATTTTTTCAGTGTTAATATACTTGCTTTATATAATTTCTAGTTCATATTTATTCATATTTAAACTTATTTATTTGTTTTTATATATTTTCTATATATTGGTTTTATGTTTATTTTAAGTTTTATATAATTTACTTGTTTTAGTTTACATGTTTTTATAGGTATAGTTTTTACTAAAATTTCTATTTTATATTTATTCATTTTTAAACTTTTTTACTTGTTTTATATAACAAACTTGTTTTTAGTTTACTTGTTTTATATAGTTTCTACTTATTTACTTGTTTTATATAGTTTCTACTTATTTACTTGTTTTATATAATTTTCATTTCATAGTTAAACTTTTTCACTTGTTTTATATAATTTCTTATTTAATATAATTTACTTGTTTTAGTTTTATATAGGTTCCACTAATTTACTTGTTTTAGTTTTATATAGGTTCCACTAATTTACTTGTTTTAGTTTTATATAGGTTCCACTAATTTATTTGCTTTAGTTTTATATAGGTTCCACTAATTTACTTGTTTTTTATATAATTTTCTATTTCATATTTATTCACATTTAAACTTATTTGGAAAAAAAAAATAATAATAATAATAATTGTTTTTAAGTATATAACTTTTTCATTTTTTACGTGTATTTGTATTGTTTTTAATTATAACCTAGCTCCAGATTCACTTGTTTGCTATCCATGAAAAAATCTAACTTGTCTTTGTATAAATACTCTGTTAAACTTATGTATATTTACTACTTGAAAATGTGCTTAGCACGAAACCGGTCGTAGGTTGTAGTCCTCAAATAAATAGTGGAATTAATTTTAAACAAGTGTTTTTATTTTTATTTATTAAAAATATAAATTAATTTAAATGGAATTCCATCAAGAACTGACGATCAAAAAGTTAAATTTAATTAAATCAGCGAATACGGCTAAATTGATCGACTTATATAAGAAGTTAAAGTTTAAACGGAGTATGGCCTCACAACATCTATGGTTCATAAGAGAGTGTAGAAAAACGAATGTTACTCCTAAATTCGTAAACATCAAGACAAAGTTAAATTTAATTAAATCAGCGAATACGGCTAAATTGATCGACTTATATAAGAAGTTAAAGTTTAAACGGAGTATGGCCTCACAACATCTATGGTTCATAAGAGAGTGTAGAAAAACGAATGTTACTCCTAAATTCGTAAACATCAAGACAAAGACAAAAACTGCAGTGGCAAAGAAGGTTCTCCAAGCTGCCCAGAAGAATTGGTTGATTTTGGAGAGTCATAAGTGGTACAGCATCAGAGAAAATGTGAGTGTTTATTTATATTTTATACATTCTAGTTTGACCTCACGTTTGCATAAAGTTGAATTTGATGTATTAGATGAGGAAGTTAATACGTTTATAAAAGATAAAGTTCATTCTCATTTTATCATACAAAATAACAAAATTAATAGACTGTTAAAAACTAAAAGAGATACAGACAAACAATTTAACAATTTTGTTGACAATGATATTACCTTTTACGACAGAATTATCAATACGACTGACACAATTTTTGATACAGATGAAATTGATTTACTAAACAAAGGCTTAAAACATAGCCCAAATATTAACCTCACTAAAGCAGATTATGAAAATTTAAACATAGATGCAGAAATAGCATTAGAATCAAATAATTCTTCGAAGTATGTTTGTTCAAAATTAATTTTGAAAGATTCAAATTTAAAATTACCTAAATCTCATGATGTTAATTTAATTAAACAGATAAAAAGTAACATACAGAATAACAACCTCGTGATCTCAAAAGCAGATAAAGGGAATAGTATGGTTATTTTAGATCGTTCTAATTATATAACAAAAGTAGAAGAGGTTTTGTCAACAGATAACTTCTTGGAGTTAAATAAAGACCCAACTTTGAAATATACATCCCAAGTTAAAGAAATAATAAATGAGTGCAATACAATTTTTAACAATCAATATGATAAAATACGTTATACGCAAATGAATCCTTACTGTCCCAGACTATATGGATTACCAAAGGTACATAAAACAAATATGCCTTTCAGACCGGTAGTGTCATACAATACAGCACCTTGCTATAAGATGGCCAAATATTGCAACTTTTTATTTCAAAGTCTACTTAATTTTAAACCAAAATTTACAATAAAGAATTCATTGGAGCTAATCAAAAGTATAAAAAACGTGAACATTCCAAACAATAGTATTTTAGTTTCTTTCGACGTTGTTAGTTTATTCACAAGTATTCCAATAATTGAATTAAAATCAGCTCTGAAAGATTACATGTCAAAAATAAATTTAAACCCTGTGTTAGCAAGTGAACTTTTTCAAGTAATTAACTTATGTATTGATGAAAATTATTTTAAATTTAATAATAAGTTTTACACACAATTAGATGGTTTGGCTATGGGCAGTCCAGTGTCACCCATTCTGGCAGATTTCTATATGGATTATTTTGAAGATAAAATTAAATATTTGACAGGATTTAATAATTTATTATTTTATCACCGTTATGTAGATGATATTATCGGAGTCTGGTGTGGAACGATGAGACAATTACATTTATTCTTAAATAATATGAACTCAATAAACCCTAATATTCAGTTTACGATGGAAGTTGGTGGAGATAAAATCAATTTTTTAGATTTGAAATTGGAAATAATAGACAGCAAAATTATTTTTGATATTTTTAGAAAACCCACATATAGTGACAATATCATACACAACAGCTCCCGACATCACTTTTCACACAAATTTGCTACTTTCCATTCTTTAGTTTTTCGTCTATTAAATGTTCCGTTATCATTAGTCAATTATAATAAAGAAATACACACAATTAAAACGTTAGCTTATAATAATGGTTATAATATCAATTTGGTTACTAACTTAATACATCGTAAGGAAAAGACCCTTTTACTTAAAGAAATTGCACCTGGACTAACACCTATAAAAAATGAAAATAAATGGGTAAAAGCTTGTTATATAGGTAACATCTCTACAAAAATAGGAAATATAATCAACAAAACAGGAAAGAAAGTCGCATATTATAATCCAAAAACCACAGGGAAAATGTTAATCAATAATAAAGATAATATGGACAAGAGTGGCATTTATGAATTAAAATGCAACTCTTGCCCAGGTTCATATATCGGACAAACAGGAAGGTCATTCAAAACCAGAATTAAAGAACATATATCCTGTATTAGGTTAAATAAAGATACATCGAATTTTGCTTCTCATGTAGTTGAAAATAATCATGAATTTGATATTAATAAAAATAAAAAAATATTACACAAAGGCATATTAAAAGGGAAAAAATTAGACGCTTTGGAAATATTAGAAATAAACCGTATTAAAAATAATGGAAATAAAACCCTCTTAAATATTCAAACTGACTTTCCTAAATCTCCATTACTATATCCTGTGCATTAAATAAATAATTTACTAAAATCCAATATTTCTGTTTTTTCCAATGATTAATAGGAACTATTAAAACAACTATTTATGAACAATAAACTGCCTTTCAATTTCTTTTGTTCCAGACCCCTATCTTGTTTAACAACACGGTATACCAGGATTAAGCAACCAGCGGTCCTTTCTAAAATCAAATAAATAAATTTAAAAATAATAAATAAATAAATAAATTTGGTTTAATATTTATTCATATTTAAATTTATTTATTTGTTTTTATATATTTTCTATATATTGGTTTTATATTTATTTTAAGTTTTATATAATTTACTTGTTTTAGTTTACATGTTTTTATAGGTATAGTTTTTACTAAAATTTCTATTTTATATTTATTCATTTTTAAACTTTTTTACTCTTTTTATATAACAAACTTGTTTTTAGTTTACTTGTTTTATATAGTTTCTACTTATTTACTTGTTTTATATAGTTTCTACTTATTTACTTGTTTTATATAACAAACTTGTTTTTAGTTTACTTGTTTTATATAGTTTCTACTTATTTACTTGTTTTATATAACAAACTTGTTTTTAGTTTACTTGTTTTATATAGTTTCTACTTATTTACTTGTTTTATATAGTTTCTAATTATTTACTTGTTTTATATAGTTTCTACTTATTTACTTGTTTTATATAGTTTCTACTTATTTACTTGTTTTATATAACAAACTTGTTTTTAGTTTACTTGTTTTATATAGTTTCTACTTATTTACTTGTTTAATATAGTTTCTACTTATTTACTTGTTTTATATAACAAACTTGTTTTTAGTTTACTTGTTTTATATAGTTTCTACTTATTTACTTGTTTTATATAACAAACTTGTTTTTAGTTTACTTGTTTTATATAGTTTCTACTTATTTACTTGTTTTATATAGTTTCTACTTATTTACTTGTTTTATATAACAAACTTGTTTTTAGTTTACTTGTTTTATATAGTTTCTACTTATTTACTTGTTTTATATAGTTTCTACTTATTTACTTGTTTTATATAGTTTCTACTTATTTACTTGTTTTATATAGTTTCTACTTATTTACTTGTTTTATATAACAAACTTGTTTTTAGTTTACTTGTTTTATATAGTTTCTACTTATTTACTTGTTTTATATAGTTTCTACTTATTTACTTGTTTTATATAACAAACTTGTTTTTAGTTTACTTGTTTTATATAGTTTCTACTTATTTACTTGTTTTATATAGTTTCTACTTATTTACTTGTTTTATATAGTTTCTACTTATTTACTTGTTTTATATAGTTTCTACTTATTTACTTGTTTTATATAGTTTCTACTTATTTACTTGTTTTATATAATTTTCATTTCATAGTTAAACTTTTTCACTTGTTTTATATAATTTCTTATTTAATATAATTTACTTGTTTTAGTTTTATATAGGTTCCACTAATTTACTTGTTTTAGTTTTATATAGGTTCCACTAATTTACTTGTTTTAGTTTTATATAGGTTCCACTAATTTACTTGTTTTAGTTTTATATAGGTTCCACTAATTTACTTGTTTTAGTTTTATATAGGTTCCACTAATTTACTTGTTTTAGTTTTATATAGGTTCCACTAATTTACTTGTTTTTTATATAATTTTCTATTTCATATTTATTCACATTTAAACTTATTTGGAAAAAATAATATTAATAATAATAATTGTTTTTAAGTATATAACCTTTTCATTTTTTACGTGTATTTGTTTTATATAATTGTTTTTAGTTCACATAGTATTTAACTTATTGTTTTTAATTATAACCTTGCTCCAGATTCACTTGTTTGCTATCCATGAAAAAATCTAACTTGTCTTTGTATAAATACTCTGTTAAACTTATGTATATTTACTACTTGAAAATGTGCTTAGCACGAAACCGGTCGTAGGTTGTAGTCCTCAAATAAATAGTGGAATTAATTTTAAACAAGTGTTTTTATTTTTATTTATTAAAAATATAAATTAATTTAAATGGAATTCCATCAAGAACTGACGATCAAAAAGTTAAATTTAATGAAAACACATTTTTTTTTAAATCGTGTCTTCACCGGGAATCGAACCCGGGACCTTTAGCTTAGTTTAGATTTCCAACAAAGCCACAAAGGCCGAAAATGGAAACTGATCATGGAAAATTTGACTAATTTCTTAATGTTTTTAAAACGTTAAATGTTTTGATTAAGATTTTTGATTACAATTTGACTCATATTATGTCAAAGATCTGTTGAAATCTGCAAATGATTTGTGATCCATAAATTAACTGTAGAGGGCATATAAAAACGTTAAATCTATAATGACTGAAAACATGAAAGGCGTATTAAAACCCGTTTATACACAATGAAATTACGTGTTATTAAGGGTAGCTATTATTATTAAAAGTTTCAATCCTGCGGATTGGTTTGCAGAAGAAGTATACATCTCGCTTTCCACTTCTCTCTATCCTCTGCAGCCCTCTTCAGCTCAACATAATATGTGGCGCAGTTCATGTCCTCGCACACCTGGGCCAAATACTACCGTCGGGGGCGCCCCCTGTGGTTTGTCCCCTCAACCATTCCCTCCATTAGGTCATGTAGGAGACCCTCGTGGCGTAAGATGTGACCAATCCAGCGAGCACGTCTCTTAGATAGTATGAATTTGTCATTAATTTATACAAAAAATAATGACAAATTCATACTAAACGTTGATATTAACAAAATTTCATGATTAAATGTAGAGAAAGATTAAGATTGGATTATAATCGAGTACTGATTTATACATTTTTAAGATTAAAGCAAGCTTAGAACGTACATATTGAACGCGTCATGAGTAGCCCCCTGACTTGAAATTAACACACTTTACCGGTCATCCACTTTGATTTCATGCACTCTTTTAGCACATAAAAGATTTATATCAAGCACATGTCGTTACTAAGAATAAATATATGTGTGATTTAATTGTCTGTCTTAAAACAGGAATTTTTCTTTGTTTTATAGACGAAGAGGAACTCCAAACATTTTACCAAGGATTACTTTGAATTGCTGTGATTTAATAGCAGTATATTTTTTTTTTCTCATATTTTCATTATTAAGTTTGTTATTATTTATTTGGTAGAATTCCATTCCATTCCATTCGATAGTCTTGATAATGCCCCTAGTAAGGCGAAATAGCTATCGACATAATTATAAAATATATTGTAGAATCCAAACACAGTGTTTCATTTTAAGGTCTTTAAAGGGGTATACGAGGTAGCCTATATAATATATACCTCCACCAATCACCACCTGAACAGTTGTGTTCAGTTCTCATCAAACATTCTCTTGGGCTAGTCATATTTTACAAACTTCAGCAGTTTTCATAATGTCCCACTATAGGTACCGACCTTCGTTCCTATAAAAGATATATTATCCTTTTAGCAATATTTATATAAAATTTATTTATATACATACCATCACGTCATGTCCCTCACGGGGTAGGCAGAGAGCCGAACGCCACATATTTCTATCTTGACTCACATTCATCGCCTCGTCAACATTCAGACATCGTCTCATACATGTTCGTCTGTTGTTCATTTTATACACTACCGTCTTTCACATGTTCATGCCATAATACCAACTTAAAATATTTTAACTACTAATTGAAAAATATTGATAAACAGCAAACAAATATGCACTATGTTTATATAGATCGTCAACTTGTTTTATTGTAAAAAAAGTATTTATATATGTAGGTACGAGTATGATTTACCGACAATGAAGTGGAGAATTTGCAATAATTAAATCATAATAAACAACCTTATGATTTTTTCACACATTTTCAAAAATAACTAGGGAATTAGAAATAAAAAATATACACAATGTTTTATTAGTGAATAAATAATATTTATTTGTAGTTAATGTCTGCTATTATAAAATATGTATATTGATGAATTAAATTGATATAATATTAAATAAATTTTTATTTCTACATAATATATCTAAACAAAATTTATATATGATATGACTTTGTGATCAATTGTCCGTCTATTATTTAAATATTTCTCTAAAATACAATTGTTTAATCATCCATGTATCCAATTGTTCTTCAATCTTTAATCTGTTGAGACTGGATCAAAGATATTTTGAACTGCATCAGGACGATGAGATAAATGGCGATTGTTGTAACAGACTGAAATTAAAAATAAATAGAAAGAAGCGTTTTTATAAAGAAATGGACGAGAGATTTATACATACATATACCGTCCAGTTGACTAATAATTGAGGTGGCTGAAGTTTGAAATGTTCTTGGAACGATCGAAAAACGTTCGTACCCCGTTATAATGAACCACATTCGCTAAAAGCGGGAAGGTCTATATTGTGTCTATTATTTAAATTTGAATTAATCGTGTATGGCGCTCGGTTTTCTCTGCCTACCCCATCAATAGGTACGTAATATTGATGGTATGTATGAATAATAGAAAAAAAAAATTTTATTTTGTATTTTAGACCGTCCCGCTTTTAGCGAATATGGTTCGTTATAACGGGGTACGAACGTTTTTCGATCGTTCCAAGAACGTTCCAAACTTCAGCCACCTTAATAATTGAAAGAAATAATTTCTTTCCCCTAAACAAAACAAACAAATGTAAGACTAGAATCGAATCTCATTCGACATTCAAACAAAGTTATTGAAATTTAAATACTGTGGAATTAAAGCACCAGAAAAAAATAATTTTAATTGTAGGCAAATAATATTGTATATTATAAATGTCTTTTTTTAATTATTGCTGTCGTCGAAAGAAGATTCAATATTTGTATAAACGTTTCTGTTGATAACTAAAATATAAAGCACTCTCTTTGTGCACTTAACTTATTTATTGTTTTTATTATTTTTTTAGGTACCTAAAAAGGTATGTACGAATACTCCTGTACAATATTTGGATGGACCAAATCACAAATGATGAAGTTCATATAATCCATTTTCGATGAATACTTTGTAGGTGGAAATTGTAGATTTTAGCATTTCAATATAGTTTGTACCTATAAAATCCGCTGTTTTGTAAATTATGTATTTACTGTCACTGAAATATGTAAATGAAATAAAATAAAAAAAAGAAGAAGAATAAGTTTTTTTTCAGAAATCTTCCTTAATGTGCGCTGAACTAACCACCCAAGTTTAATTGTAATCAGATGGATGGTATAAGATAACGAAAAGGACTTACAATGATACAAATGATGCTGAAATCTGCATTTTTACCTATGCGAATGGGGATGCGCATAAACGAAACCAATCTTAGGTACCAGACTTTCCTTTTTCATACATATATTCAATAAGGAATGAAGTATACCAAAATTGCTATCTCTTAGACGAAGAAACCAAATACCATGCAGGGCTGCTGCGACACAATGATCTTTTGCACGTGGTATAGCAGGGAATGCTCGACGGATCGACTGAGAGAGGGCGTCCTTGTCGGGAGTACCTATCTGGAACAGGTGTGCTACGATATGGACTGTACCTCCTTGTATGATCGCTGAAGACCGAGCGAAGTGGAGGAAGATATGATGTATCGCTTTGCTATCATTCAATGACGGAGAAGGAAGTTCTAAAGTTTTTGTTTTATTTTATTCTAAATATCTCCACTGCATACGGCATACATATTTTATGAGGGTGACTGCTGCCAACGTACCTATTTTTTCAATTTGATATACCATCATTATTACTAAACGAATCATTTTGAAAAAAATAACCTAGTTAGTTTGGATATTAATAAAGAGAAATATACTTTAACTTTTTGATTATGTTCTGTATATATTCTTATAGGAAAATAATAAGCATACCCCGATTTTAGACATTTATCTTAAATTTCTTAAAAAAATATAAGGTATAGAGCAATATTTTTTTTACAAATTAAAGAAGAACAAAATACTTGGAAAAATATAATATGACGTTGCATTAACGTTGGTTAAGTAAATAAACCAAAAAAACTTTTATTACGCAATGCCGCTGAATGGAAAATAAAGGTTTTTTTAGGTTTATTTACTAAACCTGAAGCATTAATGCAACGTCACATCATATATTTCTAGATATTTTTGTCTTCTTTAATTTAAAAAAAATATATTACTCTACGCCTTATAGTTTATTAAAAATATATGATAAACGTTGAAAATCGGGGTATGCCATTATTTTTCTACAACAATTTATACAGAACATTATCAAAAAGTTAAGGTTTATTTATCCAAACTATCTAAATTATTTTTTTCAAAACGATTTGATAAGAAATGATGATGGTATATCAAATTGAAAAATAGGTACGTTGGCAGCAGTCCCCCCCTTAATGAGAAAATACTATTTTGAAAAACGTACTTTTACTTCTAATAATAATAATAATAATAATAAGTAATTTATATAGCGCCGTTTAATGATTTAAAATCATTCCAAGGGCGCTGGTAGCTCAATTATGTAATGCTCTGCGAAATAAAATTGTTTTAAGTTTTTTAGAGAAGGTGTCTTTGCTTTGAGCACCGCGGACATCAGGAGGTAGTTTATTCCACTTTAATGGACCGTTCACACTAAAGCATCGATCATAGTATGCCGCTTTGTTGGCTCTGTCCACTTCCTTCAAGGAGTTGGTACTCTGTGATCCAGACGACCTAAGTGTGAGGTGCCTCCCAGAGAGTTCTTTTCTTTGACATAGTTCTTGTATGTAATTCGGTGCTAGATCATTCAAAGCATTAAACAGTTCTAAGTTTATGAATGTATGTTTATTTTATTTAGGTGTAAAAAATAAGTACATTTTCTTACACCTCGTATAAACCAAAGAATATAAACAATGTTGAAGAAAAAAAATAACAAACAAGAAAATATTTCAATATCCATATTTTTATTGACAAACATTTTTTCAACATCTCAATAGAGACGAAGTTGGGATATTGTAGAAGAACCAGGAACTCGCACCTACAGAGCTTACGACCTATCATCGGCTGATTTACGTGATCACTTTATGCACTTGCGCAACATTCACAAATTGTGCCTTCTTATTGAGTTCCCTTATCAACGTAATTTTTGAAAGTTCTATATATTTGAATAGTGTGTAATATTTCACCTGAAAATAAGCCATCTATGGAGTAACGGAAAAGCCTTTTTGTAACGCCATCTATTGAGAAATTGAGAAATTAATTTATTTGTAAACAATGAAAGCAACAGTCCTTATAAATGAGATGACGGTGTCACGCACAGATGTCACCCCTGAATCCAATGTTTCGTATATGCAATTAAAAAATCCAATATTCATATTCAGAAAACAAAGGAAGCACACAATATTTTAAAATATTTTTTTCTTTATGCATTCAATACCTAGGCGACGAAAAGAGACAAGACCAGATGCTTCCTTCACACATGGTATTTGAGAGAGTACAATTGGAAAAAGTTGACGAATATCTTTATGGATGACGAGGGAGGTATGGTACAGAAAAGGATATTGTATAAAGAATTATGGTAGGAAAAATAGTGGATGGAATACTATTACCAATTAAGAATGATTGCAATATATAAAAAGAAGCCAAAGTTGCCATTAATAAAGCATTTGTAGTCCCAACCCTGATATATGCAAGAGAGACTTGGACATGGCAGAAGACACATGAAATTAGGATACCTAAATGCACTTTAAATGAGATCGCCGAGAAGAATATTATGTAACAATGGAATATGAATATGGAACACGGCGTGATGGTATGTATTTTTTTTTGTTTATGGCAATTCACCCTTTATCACATAGTTGTTTAAAAGTACAGTTATAATAAAGTATTATTCTACAAAATAAATAACTTACCGATGTAAGTAATTCTCTATTGACATCAGCATATCCCTTGAGACTAACAATAGCAGGATTCATCTCAATCGCTTGTATGAATTGATCAACCTAAAATGTAAAATTATAATTGACAATTCTGATAAAACTGCAATATTCGTGTTTCTTCCAAATTATTATTTACCTAAGTTGATTTAGACTACACAAAATCCTCGGTGAAATTAGACAATAATAATGAAAATGTTTACAATAACAATATTTTAAAATGATTAATAATTATAAATAATTAATTGAATAATAAATCTCATAGGATTTGCTCAACTATATAACTGCCACCTGTTCTGCAAATGTTAGAAATTAATTTACCTCAAAAATTAATCGACTTAATGTGGAAATCTAATGAAGGTTGGTATACCTATGACAGAATCATTGAAATTCTTTATGAATATGATTTATAACCAAGTATATACCTCTTTTTGTGTTGGTTGGTCTATGGACATCATATTTATCGACAATAGAGTGTCTTGAATACCTTGCGCCACCTTTAATAAAAAGAAACGTAATGATTATTAATTTTTACATTAATCAAAACGATTCGGGGATATGGTCCAAATTCACAGGAGGCAAGGTAGAGTTAATTTTTATTATAAAAAAAATCAATGACTCTCGGTTCTCCAGGACGAGATGGGAAAGAGTTATGGTCAAAACGACGTTTTTTTGTTCATTTCTTTGTAAACGAATCCAGTCTTTTTCTGCCATGGTTCAGGCTGGGCGTCATACAAGTAAGCATTTTATTAATTGTAAGAATGAACTGGATAATTAAAGAAATTTATACAATGTTTTAAATATAAATAAACCATTTACTTTCTGTACAATGTTATTTAAGATCGTGGGACGAAGTTAACAGCGATTCAAGGTAAGAAACGAACACTTATTATTAGATACTAGAGTCAATGGCGATAGTATGTATAATAGAAAAATACGTATCAAACTATTAGCACCTGAACACAAATAAATAAATATTTTAAGATGTTTTGTTTTCTATACAGAACATGTAGGTATTTATGCCAGGATAGGGGAGTATGGAGGTCAGTCACACATAAATTTATCATAAAAAAAATATTTTTCTTAATAAAAAATGTTAGAGAGTCTGTGGAACTTTTTTGAAAAAACGAATTCGAGATTTAATATTTGTCTATATTTATACTAATTTTCAGGGTTCTAGCTTATATGGTTATCTTATAAATACTTAATATTTTATTTAATAGATCCATTTCCGAAGGAATATTTCCCAAAAAATTCAAAGAAGCTCTTATCATACCTATTCACAAATCTGGCCCAAAAAGTGATATTCAAAATTATCGTCCAATATCCATTCTACCGGTTTTTAGTAAAGTCATCGAACGTATTGTATATGACCAAATTTATCACACGGTTAAACTAAATATTCAAAATCATCAACACGGTTTCCTACGTCGTCGCTCTGTCCTTTCAAATCTTATTACACTTACCGAGTACGTCACAAGTAACATGGATAAAAGACGCCAAGTGGACGTGATTTATACTGATTATGCTAAAGCATTTGACAGAGTAAACCATGACATACTGCTATCAAAATTACATAACCTAGGCATACATGGAGACTTGTTCAGGTGGTTTACATCATACGTTCGGAATAGAATGCAGTCAGTGATGGTCGAAGGATTTAAATCAAGCTTCTTTGTTCCTCCTTCAGGTGTCCCCCAAGGATCTCACCTAGGTCCTCTCTTATTTAACATCTACACGTACGACATTCACAAATGATTTACTCATTCGTCGTATCTCGCATTTGCTGATGACATGAAGGTATACTACGCAATTAACTCCATAACCGACTGCCACAAACTTCAAGAAGACCTTGACAGATTATACTCTTACTGTACATTAAATAAATTAAAGCTGAACATATTGAAATGCAATAAAATAACATTTACCCACAACATAAACAAGATAAACTTCACGTATACCTTCAATGACTCGAACATCAATGAAGTCAATTATATAAGAGACCTGGGTGTGATACTTGATTCTAAGTTAAATTACATTGAAAATATTAATAATATAATTAGCAAAGCAAATAATATGTTGGGATTTATTATCCGCATAAGCAGGCCTTTCAGAAATATTAACACTTTTTATACTTTATACACCACCTATATACGTCCCCACCTTGAATTTTGTACACAAATTTGGTCCCCTTTATATGTAACACATATCACTAGAATTGAAAGAGTACAACATAAATTCATTAACTATTTAAATCATAAATTTCATTTAAATTTTACTGAATATAGGGAATCATTACAATATCACAGACTCGACACTCTCGAATCTAGAAGAGTCTTGCACGACCAATCGCTACTGCATAAAATTCTGAACGGTGCCATCGACTCACCTGAGCTTGTTAACCTAGTGGGTATCCATGTTCCAGGTAGAATGGTTCGCCGATCTGAACTTTTACATGTTCCGGTATGTAGAACAAATATCAGAAAGAATGCTACAATTCCACGCGTATGTGATTCTCATAACACGTTGTTCTCAGCCGGGGTGGACATCTTCAATGTGAAATATGATAAGTTTCGTCGCGAGATATTGAAGGTGATACGCTCCTAATTTTCCTCCCTCGTACCCTCCTATCCATCCCAAACAAATTGTATATGTGCATGTGTGTGTGTCTGTGTGTGTGCATATGTATGCGTGTGCGTGTGTGTGTGTGTGTGTGTGTGTGCGTGTAACATGAGTTGTTTACAGTATTTTCTTGTTATTGATGGAAAGCTTGTTATTGGCTCTGAATTCTATGTTAAAATTTGTATAAAAAATGTAAATGAGCTGTTGGCTTCCCAAATAAATAAATAAATAAATAAATAAATAAATAATAACAATTTATAGATCTTACCATTAAAGTTGTTTTGTGAGAGCAATCGCAGAAGATGAAGAACAAAAAAGAACAATAAGCAGCATCAACAAAGAGACCAATTTCTTTAAAACTGAAACTGAAACCATGATCTACAATTTCTGAAAGAGCTCCATACACTGCAACTGTGATGTTAACAAACCTACAATAAATAAAAAAAACACAATTGAAGAAATAAATGCGGGATAATATGATTATTATTCTTTATTTATTAAAAAATAAAAAAAATATATTAGATGCAGTTACTTAATTATATAGTATTGTTGAAGGATATCGTATTAAAAAAAACTTTGATAAACTACGTGTCTCGTATTATTGGTAAATAAATATGAAAATTGCATAAATTACGGTTAATTTCTAAACTCCGTAGATAGTTAGGTGGGTATATAATATAAAAGACTTTTAATATTGTATGTAGTATGTTGTGATACCTACATATACACCTGAGTAATTTGATTTAGTAAAGTTTCCTACACACACACACACAAACTTGAAGATCCACAACACAAAACTTATCAATATCCAATTAACGTAAACGTGAAATGAATAACTTACCTACGTTAGTATATACTTTCATAGAGGTATATGTATTATTAAACATTATACCCAATACCCATACATAAACTTAACACGTAAAATAAAATGTAATATTACGAATATTTAAACACAAATAAGGATTTCCGTGGAAGACGTGTCAGTGGGACACCACCTACCTTATCCAACATGGAGAGCGCTCAACAGGCTCTGGGTTGCGTTCACAACGAACGCCGAGCGCGCTTAGTGAACGCTCCAAGCCGTTCATAATGACCGGAAACAGACGATCGAAAGACACTCTGTGGCGTTCAGATTGAACGTCGAGTGTACCTACGCACCAAATGCTCGGTAAAGTTGTCGGGTGAAAAACGCTCTGACAGTTATAGTATCTGTTGACTTCTATTTTATCTGTGGAATGATGACTTCTATTTGTTTCTGTGGTATCTATTATGTCAGTTGACATTTTTTATGATGACAATATGCATTCACAAAGAGGTTAATTTAAAAAAATATCATTCAACAATTTCCAATAAAAGGTCAGAGATCATTATTTAGGTACACCACTGCCCAATTGTTGTCTTTCGATGAAATAATATAACCTTAAAAGAGACATGTATGATAAATGACATTTGACATTTAAAACACCCGATGTAGCGTTCATATTGAAACGCCGCTCGAAAGCGTTCAAGTAAGATTGGTGTGAAAAACGCCATAATCTGCAACTTCAGGAACATTCGACGCCCGACGTCGAGCGTTGTATCTGAACACAGCCCAAAATAAGTGTCTCCTGCCGTTACAGAGAAATAATGTGGTTACTGCGAGTGTGGCGCCAGACAAGACAACGTGCACCAAATGTCATGTCTCATGATGGGAGCAACATGCACGCACCAAGGCACTGTCGTAGCAGACACTATAGAAGTGGAATCCGGATGACTAAATATTGGGGGTTACGAATATGATGGTGTTTTTTTTTTGCTTTATATGGCAATTCACCCTATTAAGAGTGCTATATGCCTTGGATGAAAATATAAATAAAAAAGGGGGGATAGGAGCAGATTTAGGAGAATATAAAAAAGTTCAAGATTAAGTTACAGTTCGATGTTGTGAGTTTTTAGAAATTTTAACAACAGGACATAAATTTTTGAATTATTAACCGTTTCAGTGCTAATCTCGATACGTTATCGTGATGAATCATGCGCTACACCAGTGCGGATCACGATAGGTAATCGTGATGGACAATGCTCCACTTTAACTCGCTGTAGAAATCTTATTTATCGACATATCCAAAAAATAATAATTACATCGTGTAACCGAATCATTTATCTAAGTAAATACGTTTTTAAAAAAAATTTAAAAAAATTCGGTAGATGGCAGTAGAGTGTTTACTTTTTATCTATTTCATCTCGAGACATAATCGAGACCCGCACTGAGATACCGCTTTGTATGGATATTATGTTGCTTATAACCCATATCCGAGTTCGTAGAGATTGTGCGCCGGTTTAGAAAAATAATTATGTTCGGTTTTTATTTAGTTTATAAAAGCAAAGTATTTTGTTGTAAATTTATATGTTTTTATTTGTGTCTTAAACGTTGATTCATATTTCAAAATAACTCTTTTTTTAAAGTTCATGACTTTTTAGAGTAACTTCGATTTTTTGTGTTACCGACTTTGAAAATTTTACTAGGTGATAGACAAAATACATTTAACATTTTTTGCTATTATGAATGAATTTTGCTTTTATAAATGTTCCGAAAAAGTAAGTACTCAGAGCCTGTTGAGTTATTTCAGTATTATTTATAACAACCAATGATTTTATGACTATTTTCTACTATATAAGTTGATAAAGTCGCGGTGCAGCGGCGCATATGTAGGTCATAGCGTTTACAGATAAACTTCATACAAACGTATAAGGCACTAAGCAATTGTTGAAAACTGTGTTTGTTTTCGAAGAAATACTTAAATATTCATAAATTTTAAGCTGATTTTTATTCACTATATACTTTCCTATATCTTTTTTTACCTGTGTGATATTTTTTGCTAATAAGTCATGGTTTTGTGAGCTGGAATGTTGAAAAAATCAGTTAAATAGTATGCAGAAAAACAAAATAAACAAAAAAATGTACTCAACATTTAAAACAGCTAAAAACGAATATTCTCGTCGAAGATTTCAAGTATCTCAGGTGAGTACCTAGTTATTGAGATATGACGATATTAATTTTGTCCGAAAATTGCGCCGCACTGAGGTGTTACATTGTTTCGCATACGCTTAGCACGGAAAAGGTTAAGAGATAACAGGTAGGAGATATTAATTGGAGATGTATGAACAGTGTCGATAAAGAATTGATACAGACCACTAATATTAGACCGGTTATTGCAATTAAAAAACATATGGTCTAAAGTCTCCTCTTCTAGACCACACTCACAGATAGGAATGATGGTGTTCCAAACACGGAAAGTAAATAAGGATATGCGTTGCAACGTCTCGTCAGACCCTCATTATGTAAACGATTGGTTTGATTCACAATTTGAACATTAGCTATGAAACTACATTTTCCTCTCATTCTCATTCGGATTGTTGCTAACATTTTGTGTGATATATTTCCTTATACAAAAGATTTAATATACCACGGGATTATTGTGGACTGTATGACTTAAGGAAGGTGAGTCTCACCAATATTGACCTGTGTTTTTCTTATATGGTCTTGATGAGTAACCACCCGCCGAATTTATTTCCTCCGAAATGTACATATTTACCGAGATATAATATAGACACACCGCAGCAAGATAATATTCTCCACACCATTTGATGGTCGTATTGTCACGACCGTTGTATGATTAGATCACTGATCGCAGGTGAGTCAAGGTAAGGAGACGGAAGTAAGAGGAGGGTTTAAATCAAAATTGCAAGAACGAATAGGTATACTATACCACAGAAAAAAAAACAAATTATTTATTTATTTTTTATCACACCATTTATATGATTTGCTTCATAACAAATAGATAACGGCTGCCCAACTAGGTTTACCTGTTCTGAGGCTAAAGTGTAAATATTATTATAATTTTTCACAGGAGACACAAAGGTTGTATTTACATCTTTAAAAATTAACTTGACTATATAAACTAAACTATTTTACACAGATTATAAAAGTGAATTGGAGTCATCATGATATGCATATACATTTTGTGTCTGTAGGTATATTGTCATTTTTATTTGTTAATTGCACAAATCAGAAATAGTATCTTTTAGGAATAGTCATATCTTTATCCAGTCGAGTCTCAGATCAAACCAAGACAGCACAAAAGTTATAAAACAATCAACATTTTAGTACGAAAGAAAATAAGAAAAATAGGTATAACAATATTTAACACATTTAATGAAAATTGCCAAAACGGTCCAGCAGTTCTCAAGTGTTGATTCCCAACGAACATCATTTCATTTTTATAGATAAAAATTAGGCACTCCTTACTCGATGGGCACTCCCTTGTTCAAGTGGCAATCCCAAATAATATACGAATGGTCGGTGCAACACGACTTTGAATAATATAATCACTTACTTGCGCTTCGTCAGAATACAGACACGGGGGGCAAGTCTGGTTCAATCGGCGAAATCAAACCCTCGTGATTACTCATATCATGGATATAATTATTATATGAAGTTTTACTAGATGTCATAGAACTCCATACGATAATTATATCCATGATATGGGTAATCACTAGGGTTTTGATTTCGCCGGTCGAACCAGACTTGCCCCCCTCATTTTTATTATCTTGGCAATCAATTTGTGAGGTCTACCTCTTAATAAAATCTTCACTTGATGCATAGAAGTAATATTTTGTTTTACGAAAAACATAAAACAGTAACCCACTCATGAGACATTTTTATAAATGAATTGGGATACTTACATGAATAAAGAATATGTGGAGTATGTCCTGGCATAAGCATTTCCCAAAGTTTGAAAAAGCTCACTGAGGTTCAGCCATAAAAATCTGTAGTTGGATACCATGCACATAGTGCAGGCTGCTTGCACTTCCTTTAAATTAATAATATATCATCATAATTAATAAAAGATTACAAAAGCAGTAGTTTGTAGGCCGAATCATCAGCTAGCTTTCGTAAATGATAATATTATTATTAGTATTACTATCACCGTGAATTAACAGACGATACAGTATTTATAAGAAAAACTAGTGAGTACCTACAGAGAGAATACCTGGCAGACGTTGTCCAGCCACAGAGCGCATTCTGTGTAGATTGAATTTTATATAGACCTCATTTTGCTAAAAATTATTTTATCTATTTTATTCGTACATTTGAGCGTGGTATATTCTCTAGTTGCGTAATCTAAAGTAATAAAGCAATCAAAATGTTAGTGTTTGTGTGTGTGTATGTGTGTGTGTGTGTGTTTGTCTCACGCCTTCTGAAAAACCAAGAGCATCTAAAAATCTAATTTATGTGCGAACGTGTACCTGTATACCTGATGCAGTGTCACGCTAAAAATAATGCGATAAAAATGCTGAATTTTAAAAATATTTCAATAATTATTTTTTTCATACAAAATTTTCCAAGTCGTATCTGTCAAAAAAGTATACATTTTGCACGCAAATATCTGTTAGTTTAAAAGTTAGAAGTACGTATTTACACGAAAAAAATATATTTTCAAGTATAACTTAGCGTTTGAGTGAAAAACATGGTGAATATTTTGTATAATTATAATGTTTAACTTATTTTTAAAGTAAGCGTTTTGTACATGAACGCCGCCATTTTAATATCTTTTCATACAATATTTCATTTTCCTACCGAATGAATATGTTCTTGAAAATAATAAACCTTTGAATTAAATGTAATTATGAAATAATAAAATGAAACACAAGACATTACAGCAAGTTTTAAGACATATATTGTAAAAATGTGTTTATTATTAGTAAAGATATAGGCATAATAAAATTGAATAATTTGTAAATAATATTTGATTTTTCTGACAATCTTCATTTTTATGGCATCGAACAAACCAATGTATGTAGGTACCTACATATTCAAAAAATGTCTCAAACCATTTGATATTTTTTACGTATTGGAATGGTTACTATGGTAACGGAAAGATTCTGATATTCAAATAAAATTTGTTATGAATCGAATTTATTTAGAACATTGTTGTAGGTAGGTACCTAACTATTATTATTTACTTACATATCAACAATATAATGATTTCCTATCGGAAAATTACTTTATTTATTTATTTATGAATGTATGAATGTATGCAAGCGATGTGCTCCTAAACCGTATGTCCGATTACAATGAAACTTTGGCGAATTGTCGAGCGTGTGCCCGAGGTGGTTTCTGGATTTAAACTTTTTTTTTATTCTTCTTCTTCTTCGTGTATTTGGTCATTTAACCAATGAAAGCGGAATATCCTG
Source organism: Molanna angustata (assembly GCA_963576475.1). Classification (NCBI taxonomy): domain Eukaryota; kingdom Metazoa; phylum Arthropoda; class Insecta; order Trichoptera; family Molannidae; genus Molanna; species Molanna angustata. The sequence goes on from OY754975.1 coordinate 15,447,688, forward strand.
GGAAAAGAAGGTCCGACTGTCCCTCCATCTCTTCGCAGGTCTTCCAGGACGGTTTCTGGATTTAAACTTTTTTCTTCTTCTTCATCGTGTATTTGGTCATTTTACCTATAAAGGTGGAGTATCCTGGGAAAAGAAGACCGTGCTTACATCTCTTCGCGGTTCTTCCAGGATGGTTTCTGGATTTAAACTTTTCTTACCCGAATGAAGGGACGGGATGTAATTGAAGGGAAGGGAGGCACTAAAGGGCCTGAAGGGACGGGAGGTATAAAAGGGCCTGAAGGGACGGGAGGTACTGAAGGGCCTGATGGGAAGGGACGTGATGAGGGATTGAAGGGACGGGATGTACTGAAGGGCCTGATGGGACGGGAGGTACTGAAGGGCCTGATGGGAAGGGACGTGATGAGGGATTGAAGGGACGGGATGTACTGAAGGGCCTGATGGGACGGGAGGTACTGAAGGGTCTGAAGCGACGGCTCCTGGAGTCTAATTATTTTTCTTCTTAATTTTATGTAGACCTTTAAGGACAGTTTTAATACAAACTATTTCCTATAGATTAATCTTCTTCTTCTTTTATGAAGACCTTTTGCTCAGTTTTTATACAATCTATTTCCAATAGTCTAATTCTTCTATTTTATGTATTTTTTCTTATTTTATGTAGATCATTGGAATAGTTTTTTATACAAACTATTTCTTATAGTCTTATACTTATTTTTCTCTTTTTTATTTAGTCTTTTGGGTTAGTTTTAAGTCTAATAGTCTATTGTGCAGAAATATTATTAACGATATGCACACTTGATGAAAATACATATGAAATGAATGGGATGTGGGATGTGACGATGTTATAACCTGCACTAGAATCTTTTCAATACTTTTGTTTAATCAAATTTAAACCATTTATATCATCCTATTTTGAATAATTTTCAACACCTACATAATATATTTGATTTCGTTGACAATATTTAAAGAAAGGGGGTTGTGGCCATTACTGAATTCTTCACAACGTTTATATTCAAATTATTTACCATAGTTTAAGTCTTCTTCTTCTTCGTTAGTGTAGACTTTTGTGTCAATTTTAAGTTCATCAGTCTAATTGTGCAAAAATATAATGCACACTTGATGAAAAAATATAAAACGAATGGGATGTGACCAACACTGGATCTTTTCAGTACATTTGTTTAATCAAATTTTAACCACATCCCAACATCCAAAATTACTAAATATTCAATAGGTAAGTACATATTACAATTTGTTTTCGATGATAATATTTAAAAATGGGGGTTGTGGCCAAACCAATCTCTTTACAACGTTGATAAACAGTCATATTTAAAACCATTTCGCATAGTCCATGCATGCAGAAATTGTATATTATACTTCATTCACACTTTATAGCAATATATAAAAAATAATGGGTTGTGGCCATCACTTGAACATTTTACAATCAAATTCAATCATATTTCAAACAACTTTTCATAGTCCGATTTTGCAAAATAATTGGGTGACAATATTATAAAAACGATTGCTTTTTCCTTCACAATTTTACATTCTTGGCCAACGGCGGGACATAAAAGCTAGTACATAATATGTCGAAGATAAGATTTTTAAAAAATTAAATAGAAAATTTTCATTAAAAAAAATTGACCTCGATATCAGCGCCGCCTATCGGATCCAAAGCTTAAATCTCATCTTTCAAGTTGGAACCAAGCATAAAGATTATTACACTAAAGAGTATAATATAACCGCCAATCTTACCATTTTATATTTCATTGATATTGCCATTTCTTTTAACTATTATGGAATGTTGAACATGGCAAACCTACGGAATATACGTCTTTATATTTGTTTGTAAACTACTTTTCGTCTCAATAAATCTTTATTTATTTTTTGTTTATTTTATTCATAGTATAATAAACAAAGAAAAACTAAAAAAAAAACAACAATGACGTCTTTCGGCGTCAATTCAATGATTTGAGCTCAAAATAGAGACTTGTTGATATTTAATTTGATGTACCTTGATGAAAGCGGCCGTTTATCACTTATATTATATTAATCTTCAATTTATTTAAACCTAGAGAATTTTTTTTTATTTATTTTACTACTAAAAATATAATTAATTATTGATGAATTCGTAAATACCTTTCTGAAACAAACCGAAAGGCTGTGTGAAGCAGTGTTAATGGCTCTACAATTGATGTACCACAGAGCACAGTTCATGTTGAGCATTATGATGATATGATAATAAGCTGATGTGTGCCACAAGTAGAAGCCATCCATCAGAGCACAAAGAGTCAACAGAAATCCAACAGCTAGTATCAGACATCCAGCACTGATTAAATAAATTAACACCTTCAGATGAGGAAACTGAAGAGATTCGCCGGTTATTTTGTAATAACGTAACTGAAAAGTATTAAAACAGATGAAATTTTGTTATTTCTTTCTCATTTATCAATAATATTTGAAAGAACATTCTCATTTCTTAAAATAATTCATAATAGAATTCTCATTTCTTAATCGAATTTTGAAGAATCTTCTCATTTATCAATTAAATTCAATTTAGAATAGCCTTTTCATTTACCAATCATATTTGGAAGAACCTTCTCATTTATTAATCGAATTCGGAAGACCATTCTCAATTATTAATCGAATTTCGAACAACATTCTCATTTATCAATCCAATTTAGAAAAATCTTTTCATTTATCAATCATATTTGGAATAATCATATCATTTTTCAATCATACTTGGAAGAACCTTCTCATTTAACAATAACATTTGGAAAAACCTTCTCATTAATCAATTATATTTGGAAAAACCTTCTCGAAAGAGAAGGGAAGAAAGAAACTTGGTTTCGCTGTTATTTTGAAAAGGAGTTTTAGTCTTGTCTTGTCTATAAGTCGAGATTGCATTTCTACAGCATATGATTAGATTATTATGTACTTTTATAGATAGTCACGTCCTGATTTCACTAGATTGCTGCACTACAATATTGTATCATGATTGGCGCTTTTGGTTTCCTCGAAAAAAATTTTTTGTTATGTTTATTGATTTTTTTTATTTACATATTTAAAAATAATGGGCAACATACAAAATAAAATTTAACAATATAATAAATAAGAATAACACGAGTAATTGTTACTTAATCAGTCCACCTGTTATTTTATGTTTCCGCTGGCAACAAAACAATGAATTATTCATGTTTAATGTGGCTCCTGAAAAGGGTTCTGGACATACAGAATATGTCCACGGATCTGATCCTTTCCAGATTAATATTTTTTTTTGTCTACATAAAAGGGACGTTGAGGTGTGCTTTGTTCAGAAGGAATTTTCAGAAGGTCTGATCAGTCAATATTCAATGTCATTGAGGTAGGTACATAAGTCTGCAGAGATGCTTCGTCTTTTAACCAAATTTGTATTTCATGTGTCTCAAAAATATGTGTTGAATTCGTTCTATAATGTTAATATCTAAAGTAATAAAGCAATCAAAATGTTAGTGTTTGTGTGTGTGTGTGTGTGTGTGTGTATGTGTGTGTGTGTGTGTGTTTGTCTCACGCCTTCTGAAAAACCAAGAGCATCTAAAAATCTAATTTATGTGCGAACGTGTACCTGTATAGCTGATGCAGTGTCACGCTAAAAATAATGCGATAAAAATGCTGAATTTTAAAAATATTTAAATAATTATTTTTTTCATACAAAATTTTCCAAGTCATATCTGTCAAAAAAGTGTACATTTTGCACGCAAATATCTGTTAGTTTAAAAGTTAGAAGTAGGTATTTACACAAAAAAAATATATTTTGAAGTATAACTTAGCGTTTAAGTGAAAAACATGGTGAATATTTGGTATAATTATAATGTTTAACTTATTTTTAAAGTAAGCCTTTTGTACATAAACGACGCCATTTTAATATCTTTTCATACAATATTTCATTTTCCCACCGAATGAATATGTTCTTGAAAATAATAAACCTTTGAAATAAATGTAATTATGAAATAATAAAATGAAACACAAGACATTACGGCAAGTTTTAAGACATATATTGTAAAAATGTGTTATTTATTAGTAAAGATATAGGCATAATAAAATTGCATAATTTGTAAATAATATTTGATTTTTCTGACAATTTTCATTTTTATGGCATCGAACAAACCAATGTAGGTACCTACATATTCAAAAAATGTATCCGAACCATTCGATATTACTTACGTGTTCGAATCGTTTCCATGGCTACAGAAAGAATGTGATATTCAAATAAAATTTGTTAGGAATCGAATTTATTTAGAAGGTTGTTGTAGGTAGGTACCTACCTAATACTATTTACTTACAAATCAACAATAATATACCTATACTGATTTCCTATAGGAAAATTATTTTATTTATTTATTTATCAACCGTTTGTCCGATTATAATGAAACTTTGGTGAATTGTCGAGCGTATGCCCAGGATGGTTTTTGGATTTAAACTTTTTTCTTATCCTTCTTCTTCTTCGTGTATTTGGTCGTTTTACCTATGAAGGGGGAGTATCCTGGGAAAAGAAGGTCCGACTGTCCCTCCATCTCTTCACAGGTCTTCCAAGACGGGTTCTGCATATAAACTTTTTTCTTCTTTTTCTTCAACGTGTACTTGGTCATCTTACCTATGAAGATGAACTATCCTGGGAGATGAAGGTCCAATTTTCCTTCCATCTCTTCGCAGGTTTCTGGATTTAAACTTTTTTCTTCTTCTTCTTCATCGTCTATTTGGTCATTTTACCTTTGAAGGTGGACTAACCTGGGAGAAGAATGTCCAATTTTCCTTCCATCTCTTCGCAGGTATCTGGATTCAAACTTATTTCTTCTTCTTCTTCTTCATCGTGTATTTTTGGTCATTTTACCTATGAAGTTGGAGAATCCTGGGAGAAGAAGGTCCAACTGTCCTTCCATCTCTTCGCAGGTATCTGGGTTTAAACTTTTTTCTTCTTCTTCGTGTATTTAGTCATTTTACCTATTAAGTAGAGCATCCTGGGAAAAGAAGGTTCTTTCATCTCTTCGCGGTTCTTCCAGGATGGTTTCTGGATTTAAACTTTTCTTAACCGACTGATGGGACGGGATGTAATGAAGGGAAGGGAGGCACTAAAGGGATTAAAGGGACGGGAGGTACTGAAGGGCCTGAAGCGGCGGGTCCTGGAGTCTAATTCTTTTTCTTCTTAATTTTATGTAGACCTTTAGGGCAGTTTTTATACAAACTATTTCCTATTGTCTAATTCATCTTCTTCTTCTTTTATGTATACATTTGGGTCATTTTTTTATAAAAATTATTTCCTTTAGTCTAATTATTATTCTTCTTCATTTAAGTACGTAGACTTTTGGGAGAGTTTTAATACAAACTATTTCCAATAGTCTTATTCATTTTCTTTTATGTAGACCTTTTGGTCAGTATTTATACAAACTATTTCCAATAGTCTAAATATTCTTCTTCTTCTTTTTTGTAGACCTTTGGGTGAGCTTTTATACTATCTATTTCCAATAGTCTAATTCTTCTATTAGGTATATGTATTTTTACTTATTTTATGTAGACCATTGGAATAGTTTTTTATACAAACTATTTCTTATAGTCTTCTACTTATTTTTCTCTTTTTTATTTAGTCTTTTGGGTTAGTTTTAAGTCTAATAGTCTATTGTGCAGAAATATTATTAACGATATGCACACTTGATGAAAATACATATGAAATGAATGGGATATGGGATGTGACGATATAACCTGCACTAGAATCTTTTCAATACTTTTGTTTAATTAAATTTAAACCATTTATATCATCCTATTTTGAATAATTTTCAACACCTAATATTTAAAGAATGGGGGTTGTGGCCATTACTGAACTCTTCACATTTATATTCAAATTAAAAACTATTTACTATAGTTCAAGTCTTCTTCTTCTTCGTTAATGAAGACTTTCAGTCAAATTGAGCAAAAATATAATGCACACTTGATGAAAAAATATAAAAACGAATGGGATGTGACCAATCTTTTCAGTATCTACGTTTGTTTAATCAAATTTTAACCACATCCCAACATCCAAAATTAATAAATTTTCAATAGGTACACATTAGAATTTGTTTTCGATGATAATATTTAAAAATGGGGGTTGTGGCCAAACCAATCTCTTTACAACGTTGATAAACAGTCATATTTAAAACCATTACGCATAGTCCATGCGAGCAGAAATTGTATAAATATTATACTTCATTCACACTTTATAGCAATATATAAAAAAGAATGGGTTGTGGCCATCACTTGAACATTTTACAATACTTAAACTCAATCAAATTTCAAACCACTTTTCATAGTCTGATATTGCAAAATAATTGGGTGACAATATTATAAAAACGATTGCTTTTTCTTTCACAATTTTACATTCTTGGCCAACGGCGGGACATAAAAGCTAGTAAATATTATATTGTGGAATAAAGATGACTGACGCATGTTGACTTCGAACAATTGTGTAATATAGTACATAAGCTAAATATGTTCACTTGAGTAAATGGTTTGCATACTCTCAACAGGACAACATTTTATAAGCTATCAGGGTAATTGCGTCAAACAAGAGTTTCCTGTCCAGTTGTATGCCTTAGGCTGGGGTGTTTCAACTTTAGTATAATATTGAGATACAAAAGTATAATTATACTATAGAAAGCGGGCCGTTTACACTGAAGTAAAACTTCGGTTGTTTCACGCCGAAATATACTTTAGTTAAAATCTACTTCAGTTTAAAATGTTGCAGTTGTATGAGTCGCTTTATTCCACATTTACTGTCGGGATTTACTACAAAAACATTTTTTGTACTGGTAACATTGCTGTTAATATCAAGCGAACATTGTGTTCTATGGCGAACATCTGTCAGTCAATGACCAAAACAAATATGGCTAATATTATTTTCGCTGACAAATTATAATAATTTGGGATATATACGGTCCCTTTTTTCACAAAAACCAATGGAAAACACTTATGATGTTTTGATCAAGTAAGTATTTTATTGATTCACATGTTTTTTAAGTAAATAATTTGTTTAATTACGTATTTCATCGGTAATACCATTATTGATTCAAACTTTGCATTTTCTTACCGTATTATTAAATTGTTTGTATTTTTTACAAATTCTGGGAATAATTTCATGTTTTTGCTATACTTCTAAAGGTTGTCCCGCTTCCTGTTTCATTGTATTGTTGTACCAAGGACAAATTTAAAACTGTATATTTCGGATAGAAATCGGCGGATATTGGGAGTGGCCGAGTTTAAACCAGCCGGACACATAACTAAGTAATTATGAAGATGGCAAATATTTTGATATAATGGGAGTATATGTACACAGTTTATCATTTTATACAGGTACGAATACTTATTGGTCTGACCAAAAAAATATACATGGGTGCAAGAGATGGAGTGAATAGCAGAGGTCGTTCCAAAAAGGGATGGCATGACCATGTGAATGATATTTTGAAAGAAGGAAACATAAAAATTTTGAAAAATCGACGAGCATGTATGAGACGATGCATGGATGTTAAAGGAAGCCAGTAATGTGTGCAAAAATAGAGAAGTATCGTGCTCGGTTCTCTCTGCTTATCTCGTAGGGGACATGGCATGATGGTATGTATGTATTTAAAATATTTTTTTGAGCGTTGAGCGTGACTTGAGTCATTGGAGCCCCTCAATTCCGCATACATGGTCGCAAGCCCATGTGGCTCGCCTATTCTGACTGGTACTCTAGTCGCCTGTGCTCGTGGGCCTGGATTCGTGAACCCACAATTCCCTTTCTCTTTTGTATCTTTATGTTTAGGAATATTAAGTTTATACAATATTACAAAATATTATAGTAGAAATATAAAATGTCACATAAGTTAAAAATAGTAATATGTATATAACCACGTTTTTATTTCATAAAATTATGTGGTTAAATACAAATATTTTAATATTATAATTTTAATTATTTTTTTGGGAAACTAACAGGTACTATGTCTAATATTAATTTATAACACACACAATAACAAGTTGCCACATTCTGGATACTTACGATAATGATTGTTCCACTAATGGAGTGTTTTATTATTCATGTATAACTTTTTATTAAGACTGTATGTTTACAAAATAAAAATAAAATAATAATTGTCTCACAGATCCAGACTGAGAACACAATTAAAAACTGTGTCTCCACCGGTAATCTAACCCGGGACCTTTGTATCAGCAGTCAGATACCTAATCAACTGAGTAACGAAGGCCAACAATATGTGTATAGTACACCAAGAAAAAATGTAGCGGTTTATTTGTATGAGATAAAATACTTTTTTTTAGTACAATTATGCATTGTAAGTTATATTTGTAAAAGCCATGTACAATTGATACTACCTGCATGAATATCAATTATTGGCATTGATGAGTCTAAAAACAAATATTTTACAGCGTAGGATAAATTTATCTTAAAGAACAATCTATATTATGTACTTATATAATCCAAGTAGTTTTCAAGTTTATTTTCATCAACTATCCATCATTTACCAGATGTCCCAAAGCAGTTTTACTTATTTGAAAGTATAATTAATTCTGTACCGCCATAATCAGACATAATACAAAATAAAGTTCTATCCTAATTTACCAAAATGTGAAATTTTTAGCCTGTTTTATATTATGCTTTTATATTTTATCTATTTTAAATGTAAAATATAATTCAATAAAAAAGAAATAAAAATGTACAAAAGTATTAGCATTTTAATTCTATTTCAAATTTGCATTATTATCTTGGTATATCATTTTTTGTTTATTTTCTTTACAGATTCTGGTCATCAAAATGAAAAACAAATACCACACCAAATGAAACATGGAAGGAAAAATTTATTGAAGAGGAAAATTATTATAAAGACAATGTTAGAAGTGGAGGACAATAGATTAAAAAATCAGAATTTTGATATTTAAAATGAGTTGTTTAAAATAAAATTGAAAAAGAAAAAATAAATAAATATATTATTAAATGCCTTTTGACATATGTATGTCTTTTTGATTTAATTTTTCTACAAATGTATTATATATTTGATATTGATTTTATTATATTATGGTTTAAACATGTTAATACAAAAATAAAATGATTGTGAATACATTTATTTTATTTTAATACATACAAATAATTAAAGGAATGTTTAGAGCAAGTGAAGGAATACTGTATTTATATCTGGGCAATGTGTATTGACAAGATAGGTAATTGGATAATGATATTGAAAGATAAATTTTGGCTGAAAATAGAGTAAATGGAGCACTAACAGTGATTATGAATGATCGTAATGTATGATATGATAGGAGGATACCATGCCACACATAATGCAATTTTAGTAACACATTGCACAGTGAGAATGTAAGTGACTGAATCCAAAATTAGGTTAATTGATTTACATAGATCCACTTAAAAAAACATTTTACCACCTAAAAATTAAAAAGTCTTCCGTTAAACAGAAATGAGTCTGTTTTTCAATTTTTGATGATAAAATATGTTTTTTTAAGTTGATTTATTTACCTATGAATCTCAATTTTACTAAATTTTAGATTGAATCACTTCAATTCTCACCGTGTGATATGCGATAAGAGAATGATGTATAACAGAATAAGGAACAAGGATATAACAGCTGAGGGAAACTAATCGAATGAAAGTAAACCCACCTTGGTGGTTTGGTAGCATGGGAAGACTGAAAAAAAAAACAAAATGCATAGAGCTGAAGGATAAGAAATATTAGAATGACCTTGTGAAAAATATTTTGAAAGAAGGAAAAAGGAAACATAAAAAATGTTAATAACAGTATGAATGTTAGCGAGACGATAGATTTACAAAACTTATGTATGGACATTCACAATCCATTTGTAGTTCCAACCCTGAAGTAGGTAAGTGAGACTTAGACGAGGCAGAAGACGCACGAAAGCAGAATAAATGAAGTTGAAATGAGATAGCTGAAAAGCATATGTAACACGACAGGTTAAGAAACGTAGACATTAAGAAATAATGTATGTATGACAAAGGAAATATACAGTATTATCATCGATATAATGGAAATTAACACCACGAGATAATTTGGCCAAATGGGGTGAATGAATAAAGATATGAAAGGTGGAGTCGTCGAGAAATGTTTGACTCTTGGTTTGACTAGACAATGTGAACGATGTACTGGAAAAATGGTAGAAGCTCAACAAGTATGATACAATCCATGAATGCAGATAAGGTATTGGATGCGTGCCAGGATAGAAAGATATAGCTTCAAACTTGTCTGCTTACTTTGTTAGGAACATGGTACGAATATCATCTATCAAATCGACAAGCCAAAATGCCGTGCCTTTTGACATGTCGCATTGTCCAAAAAAGATCTTGTCTTCCCAAGCCAAATTATCCAATCTAGGCCGAAATAATTTAGGTTTTCGCACCAAAGCATATTCCCTAATCAGTTCATAATCAGATTAACTGCTACAATCACAAATATAACTTGTAATATTCAAATTAATGATGCAAAACACGAAGTAATCGTAGAAATGTCATCTGTCAAAATTTCAAGATGGCGGCTTACTATACCTTCGATTATACTTATAGCGGCCGAAAATCTACAGTATAAATTTCAACTAAAGTAAGACATTTATACTTTTGATTTAACTATACCAGAGATGAAACTACCCATTTTTACGAAAACGTAGACTTTTAACTATACTATAACTTATACTTTTGTTGAAACACCCCAGCCTTAGTCTCTACAGCCTAATTTCTTAACAATTTATCATAAAAATGTTCGAGTTGTATTGTAGGCTATTTAAATGGCAACAGATAAGACATTCTTTGATTAATTGATTACAAATATACCCAAATAACAGTGTGATTTAAATAATTTGTTTAGTTTCATTGAAAAGCCTTGCCTGGAGTGACTTTTGACATTTTGTAATTTCCCGTATCTCAACTGAGATTATTTCCCTTCAAACTTGAGGACTCCTTTGTAATAATTATTATCTTATCTCAGTTATTTGAAATCTTGCGATTACTTTTTGTTTTATTTTGATTGGAGTCTAAAGAGACCGAAAGGTCATAAAAACTCATGTTTAAATAACAAACATAATCGTCATATACATATACTTACTCGAACCGAAATATATACTAGAGACTTAAAATGCAAAGAAAATAAGGTAAAAATATTATACATACATTCCAACACGCCATGTCCCTCACGGGGTAGGTAGAGAGAACCAAACACCACATATTTCTATCTCGACACATTCATCGCCTCGTCAACATTCATTCATCGTCTTATACATGTTCGTCTGTTGTTCACGCTTCTAAAATTTCCGTCTTTCAAAATATCTTTCACATTGACGTGCCATCCCTTTCTTGGACGTCCCCAACCTCTCATTCCATTCCTGTTCGCACTGTATATTTTCATCGTCAGGCGTTCCTCGTTACTTCTCCCCGTCTGGCAAACCATCACTTTCATTCTATTAATATTTCTTCATCTGTAAGATGTAAGATTTATATGTCTAAGAATAAAATATATGTAATAGGAATGCATATCGTTCGTGGATAAACAATGAAATAATAAGGTATAAATGAGTAATTTCAAAAAATAATTTAAGATAAATATAAAATGACTATTTTTATTGACAAACATTTGAACATCTCAAGGCACCTACAGACATCAAAATGAAATAAATGTTTCAGCAATAAAAATGTCGTTCTACTCTATGGGCCGCATTACAAGAGTTATTTGAGAAAAATGTAAGAAAAAGTTAAGGTCCCGTACTGCGAAAATACTGTTTACGGGACCTCAACTTTTTCTTGCATTCTTAAATAACTCCTGTAATAGACCCTATATTGTGTTTTTGGTGGTTATTTTTACTGTTTTTTTTTATCATTTAATATTTTATTATTACGATTTTTATTTTCTTTTTCTTGTTATTCATTTTATTTTGTTGTATTTTTTGTATAATATGTATGTGTAATGTTTTGAATACATTTAAAGTTAGTAACATGTAATAACTATGCAAACTATACAGGTAGTTGCTTCGGAACAGGCTGTCTAGTGAAGCATTAACTTTAATATATTTTCTCTGTAATATTATTATTCAATAAATAAATTAATAAAATAAAATATTGCAAGCATTTAAGTACACCAACACCTACAGGGCTTGCGACCTGTCATCGGCTGGTTTACATGATCTTTTTATGCGCTTGCGCAACGTTCACCAATTATGCATTTTTAATGAGTTCCCTTTCAATCCAAATTATGAAAGTTCTGTAAATGTTATTCGTCAAAATTCACTTGAGAATAAGCTGAAAAACACCATTACCATCTATGATGTGACGAAGAAACTTTTATGCAACGCCATCTATTGAGAAATAATTGTTTTTTTATAACCAATCAATCTTATATAATAATTAGCATAACTTTCAGTTGATGTGGCAAAACCTATGAATTGAAAATTGATAAAAGTTAAAGCTCACACTATTTTAATGACATGTATTTATACTATCATAATCCTGACACTTCATGATAGACCACATCTTGTTCTTCTATCTTGGCTTCAACAAGAGTTATAAAATTACAAGAGTTATATAGATTGAAGATAGACTTTGATTCGATAGTATAACAGTTATTTTCGAAAAAGTGGACGTTATAGACTAGTGAAAGCATTTACACAACACAAATTTATAATTCATAAATCTCCGAAGTGGCTTTTGGAATACTGAAATCTGCGTTGAAACATTTTGTGACATAAGTGTAAATGTAAATTTACGTGAAAAATTTTGTCTTCGTTTTCTAAAAACATTATTTATTTATGGAATAGGAATATTTTTAGGTTTTTCTTCTTTCGTTTTTTTCTTTCCTCGTGTGGAACATGGGGCCACGAAGATCTTAAAGATTTGTTTGTTTATCATCAGCCGTATTGTGTGGTAGGTATTACTAAAAAAAAAACACGAGTAGGTAAATAGATTTTTTGACAATTCATCTCAATAGAGACGAAGTTGGAATATTATCGAAGAACCAGGAACTCAAAAAACCTACAGGGCTTACGATCTGTCATCGGATTGTTTTACGTGATCACTTCATGCGCTTGAGCAACGTTCACCAATTGTGCCTTCTCACCCAAGTTCAATGTCATTTTGATATCAATGTAATTTTGTATCAATGTAATTTTGATAGCTCTACCTATATATTTTAATAACGACGTACAATCAGAAAGACTATGGAATACCTTAAGTGATGATATTACGACGTCTCAACGACGATTCAACTTTTTAAAAAAGTCAAAAGCTATTATATCTGTCTAATAACTCTTAATTGACACTTCTTCCCCATCCCCTCTCACATCCCACAACCTCTATCACCCTCCTTTTTTGTTGCTGTAATTTTACATTAGATAATGTTGTTTTATCTTCGTATTTGCTTTTTGTTATAAATGTAATGTACCTTCCACTACACTATTAATGGCCTAATGTTGCCTCGGTTGGTTGGAAGAAATTGCTTTAAAGCAATAAACCCACCTTGTACACATTACATTGTACATGAAGTAAAAAATAAATTAATAAAAACCTCTAGAAACTCAGTGTTATTTATAAAAAAAAATTTGGTTCTATTGAACCCGGTTCAAAGTCTTATTCTGAAATTCAAATATTCTTATAAGAAATTCTTATAAGAATATTTGAATTTCAGGATAAAACTTTGAACCGGGTTCAATTGAACCATTTTTTTTATAAATAACACTATAAGCTCGTCGTATATAATGTAAATGTTCGTCGTGTGTAATATAAAGAATCCCACCGACCCAATGGAGTAACCAAGTCAAATCTATAGGATCTTCAATATTTTCAAAGTCCTTCTATCTGCCCAGAGGAGGCAGACCATATTTTAAGATCAAATAGTCAAAAGTAAAATGTATATAGAAACATTTAAGAGAGATCCGCTATCCTTAAATAAAGCAATAAAGGTTAAATAAAAAGAGTAAATATGAAAGTTTAATGTGTGGGATTCTCTATGGATGTCAACGAGTATGTAAGACATCGCTATTTTCATGCATTAACATAATGTTTAAGGCCGCACAGGCACTGAAAATATTTAGCGATTTGTACCCCACTTCTCGTATCTGAAGTAGAAGCGGTGAGGTTCCTCCCGCCATACACTTTGTACGACTTGACATGCGCGAATCAGGAACGACGTAAGCGACAGTATGAATTATACCCATTTGAAAAAATCAATGCAAATTTAAAAATTTAAAACTGTCAAAGTGAACTAAATACTTATCGTACATAATTTTGGATAATATTAGTTTGACGTCTAACAAATTAAACGGATAACGAGAGAATCCCGAAAATATCAGGGGTACATTCGGAATTATTTTGATTGATAGAATTTTCAAAATTTTTGATTCTGATCAAGCTGTAGGTAATACCTACTATAATTTATATTGTAGTTATTATTGGCTGAGTAAATGAGGAAATGCCAATGCTATTAAACATATTTGATTGCCTGTGCGGCCTTAATTACGTATTATTTCAATAAGAAAACTAATAATACCTAAACTTAATAGAAGTATATTTTACCGTCCTAAACAAACATCAGCTCTTGTTCTTGGAATTAACTTCCCATTGGTCTGAAATATTCTACCTATTCCATTACATTAATATTTCATCAATAATGTTTAATAACTGATAATATATTATATAGATATAAAATTCCATCATTCATGCCTATTTACATTTTTATGTTAAAATCATATTTGTTAATATGATTATTTATATTCTAAATAAATGATGATGTTATGTAGAATACGTACTGACGAAAACTGTATAAAATACGTTGAAAATATTTTATAAAGATATTAATGTGATTGTGAAATATTCCACCTCGGAACAGGCTAAGCCTAAGGAGGTGGATAATTATATAATATGAAAAAAAATGGTATTGTCAATTATGATTAGTAAAATAAAATAAATAAAATAAATAATATAAATAAATAAATAAAATAAATAAAATAAATAAAATAAATAAAATAAATAAAATAAATAAAATAAATAAAATAAATAAAATAAATAAAATAAATAAAATAAATAAAATAAATAAAATAAATAAAATAAATAAAATAAATAAAATAAACAAAATATATAAAATAAATCAAATAAATAATATAAATAAAATAAATAAAATAAATAAAATAAATAAAATAAATAAAATAAATAAAATAAATAAAATAAATAAAATAAATAAAATAAATAAAATAAATAAAATAAATAAAATAAATAAAATAAATAAAATAAATAAAATAAATAAAATAATAAAATAAATAAAATAAATGAAATAAATTAAATAAATAAAATAAATTTAATAAATAAAATAAATTTAATAAATAAAATAAAATTAATAAATAAAATAAATTAAATAAATTAAATTATTCAAATTAATAAAATAAATAAAATTAAATAATAAAATAAATAAAATGAAAAATAAATCAAATAAATGGGTCGATGGCAGAGCGGTTAGCGCGCTGGGCTAGTAATCCAGTGGTCGCGAGTTCGAATCCTGCCTCGACCGATTTCGTTCACCTATAGCACAAGCATCTTTTTGCTTATTTTAGGGAACGTAGGAAGATGTATATGTACTTGTTTAACAAGGACATATTCATTTTTGAAAAAAAATAAAAACAAAAAAAGTATATAAAATAAATCAAATAAACAAAATAAATAAATGTAAGTACCTATGTAATTATGTTCTTTAGCTTCGTGCACGTTCGCGCACGTACTAGTTTTTATTGTTTTTAGCAGCTGATAAGAAACTTCCGCTTAATTCTGAACGAAGCCGAGTGTGCTTTTTTGACTGATGGTGGTCCAAGCCTTACCCGAAGGTAAAGTTTCGGCCGGACACAATAATATGAATTGTGTGAGATGGAAAATTCCAGCATTAGTCTCTAGTCCACGGAGCGTCCGAGAAATCTTCTCATAAATATGTAATTGAGTTTCTTTAAATGATTAAAAAGGTTACCTACGTTTCATTTTCGAGAGTCGTTGAATTTTTAATATTATAATATATCAACCCACTGCGAGGTACTCGAATGAGAAATTGTATTTTTTTTCCATACATATAAAAAAAATCATAAAGTGAATCACAATATTTACATTTTTCACAGTAATAACCCGTTTATATCTGAACCAAAATATTTATGAACGTTATGAATGCTTTAAGAGACATATAAACTTAAATACCCCACTATTAAATCAAACATTACTTTTATTATTACTTTTTTTACTTGTTTTATCATTTATAGCCTTTTATTTTTATTGTGCTACTTTGAAAACTTTCACTTATATACATTGTGAATACTGTAAGATAAATATATTGCTATTAGTTATACACACATTTATATTCTGTAACTTCTTGTAATCATCAATGAATAAATTAATGAATTTCTCAAATATATGTAACAGTGTGTTTCTAAAAAAATACCATAAGTATTTTCAACATTTCTCTTGTGAATGTTCGTAGAATTTTTTACAATTTTTTTTAATTACTCCATAACTATGTGTCGTAGAGAATAAATATTTTATATGCTTAAAGAGTGCATAAAATCGAAGAGAATGACCGTTATTTTTTTTAATTCAAGTCAGGAGGGCAAGTCTGGTTCGACCGGCGAAATCAAAACCCTCACGATTACCCATATCATGGATTTAATTATTATATGGAGTTCTATAATATCTTTAGATGTCATAGAACTCCATATGATAATTATATCCATGATATGGGTAATCACGAGGGTTTAGATTTCGCCGGTTGGACCAGACTTACCCCCCAGGTTTCCGATATTTTGAATCACATATAAACCATTTTAAACGCACGCGACAGTTACCCTTACTATAACGCGTAACTTCATAATACATTAGGCGGTTTAAATATAATATATCATGTTTTTAGTCACTAAGTTTAGCGTTATATGTCCTCTTAAGTGAATGTATTATGATTTTATTTATTAATTTTTCAGCAGAACGAAATTTCTAGATATATGTACATACCTAGTGAAGTACTTGCTACGAAAAATTGTCAAGAACAATAATTGTATCGAATTACTATCGAAGTCCCAACCTTGTCCAAAGACAAGGATGAAGAGATCAGAATGAAGTGTTTCCTTGACCTCATTTTTTTTTTCTTTTTAAATATCTAGTTCTAAGAATTAAACTCATTAATGAATGTGAAAATAGTTAAATAAAATAACACGATAGGTAGGTACAATGCGAATTTTTCGCAGTGATATCATCTAAATGCTTAGTAATTTCGTTAGAAAATTGAGACAAAATTAAAAGAACATTATTAAATTAAAAGAACATTATTAACAGTGATATTTTGCAGCTCTTGATCCAACTGTTAATTTGTTCAAGATAATAATTATCTTGAATATTGTTTCTATATATGGTGTGTGTGTTCGTGCGTGTGAGCGTGCGTGTCCCTTATAACTTTTGATCCGCTCAATGCACGAAGTCTAAAATTTTAGAATATATAGACAGTAAAAAAACAAAACTTTCATAAATTTCGTTTCAATCAGGGGTTATCAACTTTTGAACTTTATTTTCCATATATCTCAAAAACCACATAAGCTATAACAAAACAATTACAAAATTTAAAATAGATTTTTTTAACCATTTTTAATTTGAAAATATCGATAAAGGTCGAAACACCCCTGCTAGATAATTTAATTTTCTATAAAAAAATGTGCATTATGTACATTTCAAACTTTTTTTGACCATTTGTCCAACTGTCGATTTGTTCAAGAGAACTTTGTTCTCTTAACATATCGACAATGTTTCAAGCCAGGATACGCGAGATTGTATGCAGGGTCTATATTTTTCACGGTTTTTCCAACTTTGATGTCAAAAACCACCAACTTAGAGGCTTCGCAGCATATATTATGTTCTATATACAAATTTACTCAGAATTCGGAGTAGACATTTCGTGTGTCTGTGGGTCTGCGTGTCCCCCCCCCCCCCCTTATAACTTTGATTCGCTCAATTAACAGAGCTCAAAATTTCAGAATATATACATAGTTATAGGCCTAGAAAACTTTTATACTCGAAATTTTGAATTTTAGTTTCAGTCAGGGGTTGTCAACTTTTGAATTTTTACTTTATTTTTCCATATATCTCAAAACATAAAAGCTAGAACGCTGAAAATTGGTATGAACATAGACAAACACAAAATCTCTATTTTTTTCGAAAAAATTTCAAGGTTTCTCAAACATTTTTTATTAAGAAAAATATTTTTTTTATGATAAATTTATGTGTTTAACTGCCTATATTTTTAAGTTTTAAAAAAAATCAAATAAAGCCGAAACACCTCAACTAGATAATTTAATTTTCTAACATCACATCTTGAATTTATTTTAACAATTTTTATAAAAATTGAATTTAGTGACGACATTGCTTCATACAATTTGTATGGCAGTCGCCTATACACAATATATAAGAAGATTTAATAGTTTGATAGGTACTTAATATCCAAACATACATACAGAACCATCATGCTGTTTTCATATTCCGGGTAGGAAAAGAGGACTCACCTCCATACTGTCCTATCTTGACATACATACCAACATATGTTAAAATTTTCAATAATTTGGCTTTATGGGTTTATAGTTTGATTCTTATTCTTCAACTATACATACTATCGCTATCGACAGTTGGATGTCATGTGTTACATGCAACTAGTGTGCTAAAAAAGATTTAATTAACAATAAATTGGTACTTACTTGAAATTTTCCCCACATGCTTTTGTATATGGCGACTTGGTGGGCTACACCCCAGCCGACAAAAGGGATCCAAAAGTGAGGTACCAGAAATATGACAAAGATAATGGCGTATATGTAATCATCAAACTTCTCTGTTGTCTGCAGGACCATGATCCTCTCATAGCCAACTACTAGCACCAGTCCTGTGGCCAGGATATAGAAGAACATGGCGTAGATTGTAGCCGAAGACTTCCAGCTGAATGTTATCAAACCTGACAGAAATGCTTATATAAGAATCATCATGCCGTAACTAGGAAGGACACTTATTAAAAATTTTGCATAGCACGTTCGATTTCGCGACATTTTTACCTATATTTATTAATTTCTCCGCGGTGGAAAAGGTTCAATTATAAACTTGTTCATACACCTACGTCAAAATGTATCATACTTTTAGATAACCTACATGACTTAACCTAAAAGATTTTCAATCGTTGTTAAAAATTATATAAAGAATTAATACAATTTAAACTTTAACCACGAATCATCCGTCGTGTGTTCATATTAGTGTCATACCTTCATGATTCATATTAATCAAAACCACTTAACTTGTAAGTAACTTATTGCTTATTCGCTACTATTCGAATACTCGCTACGTTTGTATTGTTTTTAATAATAATAATAATGAACACTTCCTTGCACCCTGCGCAAGTGGCAAGTTTATTGCCGTATGGCAATTTCTTCCAACTATCCAGTGTTTCCAGCCCAGAGAAGCAATATTTGCGTGAGAAATAAATTTAAATAATTTTTTCCTCTGTTGGGAATCGAACCCAGGACGCCCGCACAGAAACCGAACGGCTTACCAACTGTGCCACGGCGGTCGGCATAATTAATTTAATTGTTTTTAAATTAATTATGCCGAATTATTACATAAAAATATGCCTAAATTATTACATAATTCTTACTCCAGTTTATACTGCTTACCGATGAAATGAAGTGAAATATAAAAAATACTGCTAAATAGGTAGGTATGTGTAGGTACGGCTCAAATGTTTTTCCTATATAGCGTCCATTCTATGGTTTATGGTATTTTTTGATTTCTCATGTTTTTTTACACAAACTCGTAATCAGTGATTTCATAAACTGAGCTGCGTTGTGCTGCGCATTTAAAATTATAGTTGTTGATTCTATTGTCAGCCATCACACTTTTGAACAATTTTTACGACTTTCTTAATACTTCAATTTTTGTTGAAATTTTCCAACTTGCATAAAC
The DNA here is from genome assembly GCA_963576475.1 of Molanna angustata. Lineage (NCBI taxonomy): Eukaryota > Metazoa > Arthropoda > Insecta > Trichoptera > Molannidae > Molanna > Molanna angustata. The sequence goes on from OY754975.1 coordinate 15,467,699, forward strand.
GAGCGGTCAATAACTCTTCCCGTTTAATTTATCAAACGGAGATTAAAAGCAGGTGATAGGAAAGAACTATCGATTTATTTAGTTTAGACAATGCTAGCTTATAACGGATTAGGTAAATCTATTTTGTCCGACATCATAGTTCAATATAATGCTGGCTGCTGGTACATTAAAAAAAGCAATTAGGCAATCATCAAATAATTGAAATAACGGGAATTTTAATTACAGTCTTTATTTTATTTCATGGAACTTGTTCGCCTCTATTATTAATGTTAAATTTGATCATCGTGAATTTTAGTAATTGACAATTGAAAGGTAAAAATATCCTCTGATCCGAATTATTGACAATAATATTCAATTTGGTATCTATATACCTACCTTAGAATTTAGAACCCTTAGGAAAAAATAAATAAATAGCAAAGAGCCATGGAAAGGAGAATGCTGGATATTTCGTTAAGAGGTAGAAAAACTAACTTGTGGATAAGAAAACTAAAATAACCGACGTTGTCCAAAAGGGCAGGACATGTCGCTCGATCCACAGACTCCAGATGGAAGAAAGAGCTAGAATGGCGACCTAGAACGGGCAAAAGAAGTGTTGGAAGGCCTCAAACAAGGTGGTCTGACGATATTATACGATTGGCTGGAGGCAGTTGGATGCGATCTGCCCAGGATAGGGAGCTGTGGAGGTCTCAGGGGGAAGCCTTTGTCCATTGCTGGACGAAGGAGGACTGAGGAAGAAGAAGAAAGAAAAAATATATATGGAGGTACATAAGATTTCTTATTCTGTTAAACATTGAAATAGGTACTTACGCAAAGATCTAGTGAAATTCTTATAATGCACTGTAATTATAATATTTTTTGGAATAAATAATTCTGAGCCAAACTTATTTAATTGAGTACTTTAAATATTTTAATAGTGTTTTGATATTTTATATTACCTAATGCTATATTCGTTCAATCAATTTCTAACTATACAGAAAATTTAAATATTGTTGATGTACCTATGTGTTTCAAACCCAGTCAGAAATGACAATTAAAAAGCTAGCGTTATCTATACTCGAGACGAAACCTAGAACTTGAGCTCAAGCATTTGGGAAATAAAGGCTGACACAAGAATTTCCTAAACTTTTAATATTTCATTTATTTCTGTAAGTAGGTACCTACTTACCCGGAGATGATCGTGTAATGGGCATCACCGCCAGAACTCTAAACAGTAGCAGCAACAACTTATGGTCTCTGTAGAACTGATCGTGTTTATCAATCATATTGCCGTCTGCCGAGTTGATCCTGGCTCTGTCTCTTCGTCGAGCCGCTCTTTCGTCAGGGTTCCTGGGAATATTCGGCTTCGTTTCCATCGAAATGATTTCCGTCTTTAACAGATTTGCTCCTCCGCCGAAGCCAAGACCCACGGCAAATCTTCCATCGGTTGAATCACCAAAGTCGAATCCGTTTCTTTTGTCGATGTAACTATTTTTGTAATAAACTTCCATCGTATCGAAGATTCCAGTATGATTCCTGGCGGAATTGATGGGATTGTTGATCTGTTGTAGTTCTTTCCATTTTTTGCTGTCGTCATTTTTGTTATGCATTTTAAAGTACCTACCTATGTAGTCTTTCAAGAAAAGTCTAAAGATCAATCAGGAATTAAACTTTCAATAATTTATTTAAGTCCTATTCGATGATAATTCTACTTTGTCAATTATTATTAAAATAGCACGGTCTTTAAAAATCGGTCGATAACTATTTTATATAAGTAATTTATGTAGGTATATAATTTTGTTTATATTTTTTTGTAATTTTGCAAATGCAACAGGACTCAGTAGGTATAAAACTTACTGTTTTATTAAGAGACTTGTTCACTTGGACTTTCAAAAAATGAATGACAAATTCTGAGTATCAATATATTAGTTTATTGTTTGGATTAAATGTTTTGTCGTTTTGTCAGGTACGTATATAAAAATTAAATCGATTCTCAATGTCATGGCTTTTGAATATTTAAAAGTTGACCAACGATTCAAAATTACTCTGTATACAGATCAGCTATGCAATAAATTATTAGTGCCTATTAAAACTGTCAATTTTGATTGATGACTTTTATGACTTCTTAGTTACCTATATGATGTTGATATTCACATAGAATAGTGGTAGTTAAAAATCGATTCCAAATTACTTATCAAAAATATTAAAATTAAAATACTAAGCCAAGACCCACGGCAAATCTTCCATCGGTTGAATCACCAAAGTCGACCCCGTTTCTTTTGTCGATTTAACTATTTTTGTAATAAACTTCCATCGTATCGAAGATTCCAGTATGATTCCTGGCGGAATTGATGGAATTGTTGATCTGTTGTAGTTCATTCCATTTTTTCAAATCATGAGGCAAAATATTTTAATTTTATTATAATTTTTTCATCTGGGATAAAATACTTTTACAACTAAATTAAAGATAATTATCATTTTATATCAGTCATTTTAAAACGAATATTTTTTTAATTGCATATACGCAAACATTGGATTTTTTTCCCTGTCGAGAGTCAAATGATATTTTTACTGACAAACTTTTTAACATCTCAATAGAGACGAAGTTGAGATATTTTAGAAAACCCAGGAACTCAAAGCACATACAGGGCTTACGACCTGTAGGTGCCTTGAGATGTTCAAATGTTTGTCAATAAAAAAGTAATTTTATATGTATCTTAAATAATTTTTTGAAATTACTCAATTACACCTTTATTATTTAATTGTTTATCCACGAGCGGTATGCATTCCTTTTATATTTTATTCTTAGACATAAATCTTACATCTTACAGATGAAGAAATAACACATTGTGATGATTTGACCACATGGGAATAATGAATGAGGAACGCCTGACGAAGAAAATATTCATTATACATTGCAGACAGAAATGGAATGAGAGGTCGGAGTCGCCCAAGAAATGGCACGAAAAAAAGAAATGGCACGTCCATATGAATGGTAGGTATTTTGGAAGTCGTTTTGCATTTGCAATTGTTTTTGTTCGCCACAATTTTAATGTTAGATTAACACTCAAAATATTTTTTTTGAGTACGAAGTAATATGAAAGAAAAGACTTGAATAAACATGATATATTTTGAGAACCGGAAAAACAAATTAATATTGTACAATAACTTTTAAATTTTCATTAACTAACCAATATATATCAAGATGAAGAAGAAAACATCAAAAAATGAAACATTTACGAACACTTATGGAGCGGCGTTGTCTATTCTCTGTTCGCGGGACAAGCATTGAACATAGTTGTCACTTTGACATTTCAGAATTTGAATAGTGACTCATTTCAAGTTACAATATTTTATTTTCAATTTTAATGTTATAAAATAATATACGGATAAATACAACAAAACAATGAATTTCTTTAAAAAAACACCAACGGTTAAAGGTGCCTTTAATGTATTCATATTTATATATTTTAATATAAGATCATATATAATATATTTTTGTGTCGTACATAAAGATTTCTTATTTACCAATTCAGAGATTATTGTTTTTCATATAGTAAATAGCAAATGATATTTGACACGAAATTAAATTCTGGTTTCATTATTAACAGTCAAAATTTAAGATTTATATTTAGTAACTTGTTTGTAAAATTGTACGACGAGGACACTTATACCACTTTTGCCATTACTTGTCGAATGAAGTTTTGAACTCAAAAAATATTTCTATGTATAAACGTACGTATTAACTAAGCTTATATTACAGAAGGGATGCTTTAAACTTCAAAATATATTTATTGGTAATATAAGTAAAACTAAACATACCTACTTCATACCTCTGAAATATAAATTTAATGTTGTTTAAGAAATTGTTTTATCATAATATTGTTTTAGTTTTTACATTATTTTTTTAAAGACAAAATATATCTAATCTTACTAATTCAAGATATAAAAGTCTCATTTATTTTGTATAAGAGTTAAAATATTCTGATTTTACTGTTTTTTTTTTATTATTTACACTCTTAAATACATAAAATAGTTAATACATTAGCTTTTGAAGATTGTATATGTTTTCGCAAATTGAAATTTGGTACAAATATATTTTTTGTTTTAACCACTGTGAATACTTGGTGTCTATGACGCGACCTCTAACGTATGAAGAAATTGTATATGTTTTTTATTCATCCTTTATTATAAATTTAGGCTTGTCTGGGAAAGTTGATAATTATTTCTATATGTGTCAGCTGGTTGCATCATTATATATTGTTAATATTATATTCATTTGTTACCATTTATTATTATATATGATATGCATTAATAAGTAATTTCAAATTTTAGTCACTAGAGAAATTATTGTAATATCATCATGTTCTTTTTGGACTTTTGCACTTGGATTTCTAAAAATTAGGAACCTACTGATGGACAAATATTTGAATTATTGGGCTCTCAGTTTATTTTACTTATCAAACAAAATTTTTATTTTTACAGAGCAACAACGGGATAGTGATAGAATTCTACGAAAAGCAGGTCGAGATATTGAGAGAGACAGGATGGCTTTGGAAAGAGAAGAAAAGAAAGTCGTAAGTTGATTTATATGCTTCCAATTCAATTGAAGAAAACCAAAAATATAAATAGCTTTAAATGAGGATTAAAAATATGGGTAAAAAACAGACAAGACACTGATTAATAAACTACTCTACGTCAACATGCAATGACGCACACGCACACCTAAACCGTATACTTATAAAATTATAATTATAAGCTGCTTCAGAACAGGTTTTTAACCTATTGAAGCAGTTTACATTCCGCATCTAGTTCTTAAGTATCTTTTTTGTAAAAAAAAAATTGTATTGTTAAACTTTGATGTGTATATAAAAAATTGTGTATTATTTCTTATGTTACAAATAAATAAAAAAAAATATTATTTTTTTATGACATTGTATAACATAAAAAATAGGATCATTTTTAATAAAATCGGTCTGAATTTTGATTTTTATTTTTAATTGCTTATTTAATAAACGCTTCTTCAAACCAGCATTTATATTATCTCAATTTTTAGGTTTCATAAAATCCTTAAAAATTTATTTTTAAATTAAAATTTAATAAAAGTTTCCTTCATAATTTAGTATATAGTATTGAATAATATAGTAAAATATAAATAATTAATATAAAGTAGTGAATAATACAGTAAAATATAAAATAATACACGTGTATTCTTTTCTATTTAAATATTGATTGAGTATGGAGTCAAATACTTAAAATATGTTTTCAATATATTTATGACTTTTATCCTACATGTTCCTAAAAATATTTTAAATTGTTTTTGATAAAATATCATAGTTTTTCTGTTTATATTTAAAAATATATGTACCTACCTATAATTTTTTTTTAATCATTCATTTGACGTCACCCGATATCGAGTGATATAGTCGTACTTAGTTAAAATCATAAGACAATTAGCCTTTTTTATTCAATCTTACATTGAGATTGTGTTAGCTTATAATTATTTCAATTCATTTACATTATCAATTGAATTAAATCGTTATTAATCTTCTACTTCAAATAATATATTATGTAGTCTGGGAGAAAAATTTATTTAAGTATTTATTATAATTTCCAAAACATTTTTTAACATAATATTATTATGTATAGGTATCTGAAGTGGAATATTTCACAATCACATTAATATATATATATATATATATATATATATATATATATATATATATATATATATATATATATATATATATATATATATATATATATATATATATATATATATATATATATATATATATATATATATATATATATATATATATATATATATATATATATATATATATATATATATATATATATATATATATATATATATATATATATATATATATATATATATATATATGTTATTATTAAGTATTTTGGGGATAACCCGCGTCAAATTATGATTCCCGAGAGAATCAGTCGTCTGCCGACGTTTCGTCTGAATCTCATCAGACATTTTCTAAAGGCGCCTTGTTAATAAATTTTCGTCTCGAGGGATAGTGCACGCACGTCCGTTCGAGTCGAAAGCTTACTACCAAGTGAAAGTTTGAAAGGAAGCCGCGTCAAGTGTTAGTGGAGGGGTGGGTTTCCCCAATGACGTCATTATTGCGTTTTGTTTGGCTTCTAGTGACTCTAGTACTTAACGGTATATTGTTTACAGGTGGATTATCAGTTTTCGGCTTACTAAGAATTTTACTAATGTTTTTAATGTGACTATTGTTTGAAATATCGGTAGTTTGATTACTATGGTTTTTAAAAATGTTGTTTTCAAGTACACTTGTCCATGCGGTCGGGATTCGAATGCTATCGTCCCTGTTATTCATTATACTGTTGCTTCTTTTATATATTTCGATTGCTTCCCTGTAAATTCTAAATGTTTCATTATTAATATTCGCGACTACTTTTGAATTTTCAAAGTCTATGGAGTGATTTTCGGTCAATGAGTGATTTACAAGAGATGAAGTTAGTTTCCGGTTTTTAACATCTACGCGATGTTCAGAGACGTAGTCGCAAAAGTAGTCGCGAATATTAATAATGAAACATTTAGAATTTACAGGGAAGCAATCGAAATATATAAAAGAAGCAACAGTATAATGAATAACAGGGACGATAGCATTCGAATCCCGACCGCATGGACAAGTGTACTTGAAAACAACATTTTTAAAAACCATAGTAATCAAACTACCGATATTTCAAACAATAGTCACATTAAAAACATTAGTAAAATTCTTAGTAAGCCGAAAACTGATAATCCACCTGTAAACAATATACCGTTAAGTACTAGAGTCACTAGAAGCCAAACAAAACGCAATAATGACGTCATTGGGGAAACCCACCCCTCCACTAACACTTGACGCGGCTTCCTTTCAAACTTTCACTTGGTAGTAAGCTTTCGACTCGAACGGACGTGCGTGCACTATCCCTCGAGACGAAAATTTATTAACAAGGCGCCTTTAGAAAATGTCTGATGAGATTCAGACGAAACGTCGGCAGACGACTGATTCTCTCGGGAATCATAATTTGACGCGGGTTATCCCCAAAATACTTAATAATAACATATTTTGTACTCGCGAAAACCTTAGATTTAACATATATATATATATATATATATATATATATATATATATATATATATATATATATATATATATATGTTATAATATTTTTATCTCGGTTTTCCCGTGTCAGTAGGTCTTGACTAAGACCATTTGTCTTCCGACGTTTCGCCTGAATATCACCAGGCATTTTCAAGGACTTAACGAAAAGCACGCGCGCGAAATATGTTATAAAAATATTATAACATATTTCACCCGTGAAAACATCAAATATAACATATATATATATATATATATATATATATATATATATATATATATATATATATATATATATATATATATATATATATATATATATATATATATATATATATATATATATATATATATATATATATATATATATATATATATATATATATATATATATATATATATATATATATATATATATATATATATATATATATATATATATATATATATATATATATATATATATATATATATATATATATATATATATATATTTATACAATATTTTCATTGTATTTCATTCAGTTTGCATGACAGTATATATTCTATATTATAACAACATGATTTATGTATAAGTTAACAAAAATATATCAAACAATAAAGCAAAAAAATAAAACAAAAGTATATCAAACAATATCATATATAGTATAGCCTGTTTTGCACCCACACACCAACACCCAAAAATATAAATAGATCATTACTTATGATCTATTTATATTTTTATGCATTACTATACAATGTTGACATTTTTAAGGAATTGGAAATAAAGAAAATGGCTAAAGAAGGAAATAATGAAGCATGCAAATTATTAGCGAAACAACTTGTTCAATTGAGAAAACAGAAGACAAGATTTTATGCAGCAAATAGCAAGGTATTTTTTTTATATTAAAATATGTTAAAAAAAAAAAAATCATTTGAATATATCTGTGGTATTGAATCAAATGACACAATATTTTTAATAGTTTATAATTTTTTTGAAATTTAAATTAAATGAAAAATTGAAAATGAAAAGTCTTTTGGAAGGTTTACAAATGACTTCATCCTTGTACAGCCCAGCTCTCCTTGATTTTCTTTTACATTCATAACAGATATTAGCTAGCAGGATTAGTTATCCAGTGGCATCGTTCAAATTATGCTTTGACCGATTTCGTTCACCTATAACAAGCATTTGCTTAGTTTAAGAAATGTATGAGGATGTATATATTTTTTGTAAAAAAATATATTTTCATTATTTAAAAAAATAGTGCATGTAAATCAAATTAAATCTAGTAAGTAATATCTAATTTTTATCAAATGTATTCTTAATTTCCAAGATTTTATTCTCTTTGAAATATGTTTTAATGAAAATTAATTATGGTATTATGTCATGAGTTCAAGGTGAACTATATTTTATTGTAAAATAAAGTATTAAAAAAATATATTTTTAATTTATAATAAAAATATTTTAGCAGGTATACTTACTAAACAAAAATATTTTTACCAAATTAAAATTGCCAATCGGTAATAAATTTCACTCTTGTACAGGGTACAAGGAAGTTTTTTTTTTTTCTATTAATTTTATTTAATTAATTATATTTTATTCCTTATAGATATCTAGCGTTGGTATACAAAACAAAACAATGGGGGCAAACATCGCTTTAGCTGGAGCAATGGGCACCACAGCAAAGACCATGGGAAGTATGAATAAACTAATGGACCCACAGAAACTGGCCGCTCAAATGGGACAGTTTCAGAAAGAAAATACCAAAATGGAAATGACAGATGAAATGAGTAAGTCTTCAATCTATTTTCAGTTGCCTATTTTTTTTAAATGAACAAGTCCTTAAAACGAGTCCATATACATCGTTATTCATTCCCTAAGTAAAGAAAACTTATTTATTTTTATTCCTAGATTTGCTCAGCACAAGATTTGTGTCATCTATTTTTTATTTTTATGCCACAGAGGTACAATAATTTTATTTTGAATCAACATATTATATCTTTACACATATTATTACCCAATTTACCCATATTTGGGAGAGGCCAACGTTAATATGAAATGTTTTTCTTGTTTTTTATAATGTTGTTATCATTGCTATCTTTCTATTATCATCAAATAAATAAATAAATTATTAATAATAATAAGGATTTGTTTAGTGTCATTCAATGCAAAGAGCGCTATTCTGTGTTTCAATTAACCCATTTTTCGCTGACGGTGCGCTACCGCACCAGTCATTTAAGAGACGTTTATCAGAATCTATTGTTTAATAGACACATTTATTCTAAGGATTATATTCAGGTAAACTACAAACTTTTTTTACATACACAAATTTTTCGGATACCTCTTGCCATTTGTCATCCAGCTGTAGTTGAATTCACGCATATTTCTAATATCAGGTAAGCATATTTTCAAATATTTTTATTTTCTATGTATGATTATTTAATTACCAATTTAACATTTTAATTTTAGAATAAAATGTATCTTTTCATCAATATTTTACATAAAAAATCGAAAACCTAATTATATATGTGTTTTTTATATAAAAGTATACCAATGGTGCGCTAACGAACCGTCAGCGTAAAGGCGTACTATGAGATTACGAATTTGTCATTTATATGCGTTTTTATATTTGTTGCAGAATGGCTCAAAGAGGTTTTTTTAACCGCTGAAAAAGTTGCTGAATATATAATTGAACATTTGGATAGTGGCAATGATCCAGATGATGAACTACAGGTGGTCATTTTGCCACCGTAGGCTTCAGAACTGACGGATGAAGAGGATATCGATGAAAATAATTTGGAAGAAAATTTTCAAGGCCAGAAATTTCAAGATACTGTTGGTACTCTCGTAACGCATACTGCAAATTCTCAATAATTCTCATATTGATCAGAGTGATAAACTCTATAAAGTACGACGAGTCATCACTCGCTCGCACCACCTACGCTCATTTGTATCATTACTGAGTAAAATTTTTCAGCAGTTTGAGATATTTGCTCATGCATTGTCAATTAACGAGCAAATGATACCATATCGCGGAATGCACAGTTCTTAAATGTATTTTCATGGAAAACCAATAATATTTGGGTTAAAAGCATGGAAATTTGCGTCCTACGATGGATATATATTTGCCAGCGACATTTATGCCGGAAAATCATCGGGAAATGTTAACGATACCTATAATTTAGGTTTAGGTGGTAGGGTAGTGACATAATTTTATGAAATCTTAAAGAACCCAGCAAATCATGTATACTAGTCGTAAGATGGAAAGACAGTGCAGTTGTCACAGTCGCAACAAATTTTGATCTAATCGAACCAACTCAAAATATAACGAGATATTCACGAGAGAAAAAGTCCCGTAACGCCGGTAACTCAACCGAGAGTTATTCATAACTTACAAGTTTATGGGAGGTGTGGACCTAGCTGACAATTTCATATCGAATTATCGAATTATCGAATAAAAATTAGAGGTGGTGGTGGAGCATATTTTCAAATTATTGTGATGTCGCTTTATGTAATGCTTGGGGCCTCTATCAGATTATACATTCAGAGCAAAAAATGTCACTTCTAAATTTTAAGAGACAGTTACTATAAATCTAATGAGTCTTCAAATACATCTTACAACTCGAAAGGTCGACCGAGTCGATTATATTTAACCATAGTTAAAGAAATAGGCAATCACAAAAAAAAACAGATTTTCGGAGACGATGCCGGGTTTGCAAATCGCATGCTATTTTTTCTTGTCTTGTCGATGTTCTGAATCATATCATATCAAAAATTAATTAGTGAATTAATCAAATTGGTCAATATTTTAAAATAGGTATATTTATAATTTATGAATGCAGATGGTTATTCTATATTTTATTTCTTGTACATTTATTAAATAATAAATATGTATATATCAACCATATGCTTATAATTTTGTACATATTTGTAATAAATAATGTATTTTTAAGTAAAATTTATTTTCAATATTTACTTCTCAATAAAATGTATAAAATTGTACATAAAATATTTTTTTTAATTCAATAAATGCCGTATTTTCAAAAACCACATTTTGTATAGCTCGAATTAGTTAGTAGCACCCCTTTCCGCTGACGGTGCGGTAGCGCACCGCCTCATATTTCAAAAACTAATTTTTTTTTATCATTTTTTTTTCAAATTTATCTAAATCAAAGTATTTTAGGCTAGTGTTTTGATTTTCAAACATATATGATGGTTTTTCGAGGAGCGGCGAAAAATGGGTTAAAAGTGTTTTTCATGGCAATGTTGGTACCACTGTCAGTCAGTCAGTCACTTAAACTGAATAATGTTGCCATATCACCAAATTGATTTCCTTTAATCTCATATTTACAAATTCACAATTGTAAAAGAAAACAATCTGATTTTTATATGAAAGAATAAAACTTGTCTTCTATAATTATTTTAAACAAAACATTCTTATTTTTTCTAACATTTTGTGCAGATTTATCACAAATAACTTTTACAAAAGTTAGAAGCGAAGAGAAAAAGTCCCTAATTGTAGAGAAAATCCTGTTTTTACTGTATAACATCAAATATAATCATTCCAACATAACAATGGAGTGCTCTTTAAAGTTTAGTGTCCACAGTGGCGCAGCTGACGGATCGCATTTTTGTTTCCTACAATGTCGTTAGCTGATGATCCGAGTGCTCGCATGAATTCCTATATAGAATACTATACGAATTTAAGTGTAGGTTGTTACGCACAGCTACGGTTGTAACTGCGGTACCAAAATTTAAATAGGCTCGCTTCCTACAAGGCGTAGGCTGGATGAGATGTCACCAGTTTCACAACCGATACGTACAGTAGTGTGAGATGGTCCAGGGAAGTAACAGTGGTCATTGTAAAGGTAGTGTGGTTCAACAGCAGTGGTCCAGTCCAAATCCAAGTCGAAGATCAAGCAGAGATTTAGCAGGGTCGAAACAAGAGATAAAGTTACTTGTTGTGCAGTACAGAACTAACCGATTGTTTGCATAATCGTCTTTTATTTATATTCAGATGCCGGCCGGCTTGTGCATTACAAGGGTAGGTGGCGGCTAGTACGAGGGGTGTACCCGCCGGGCACCGCTGCTCACACCATCAGTCAGCGGCTGGACAATATCCAACCGCTCGACATAGGTGTTTAATAATATTTATTTTATACAAGTATATTTATTTTATTTTAATTTACAATCTATGAGATAGCAAAACTGCCATAACATAGGTACTATTTTAGGATAACATGCAGTTACAATCCACACAAGGATTACGCCGTTCATTTGTTTGTTTTCATTACTATTTTGGAATGGTTATATATACTTACTTACTTTCCGTGTCCGGATTCATCAAATAAAGAACTTCCAGTAGTTGGCCACATGTAGGGCCCTGTCATTTGCGGCAATTAGGTCCTCCCGCGCGCATGTCTCTCCGACTTTCGGACATATCATAAGGTGTTGGTGGTCCTGTATGTCCCCGCACTCGCAGGTATCGTCCTCCTTGTAGCCCCATTTTTTGAGGTTACTATTGGTTATATATTTAGAACGCAGATGATTTATATTTTTTTTTAGTAAGAATACTAATAAATGTTTGTCCATTCAATTTTCAGTTTCAGATACACTTGACGACATGCTTGGAGATTCGGACGAAGAGTCAGAATCAAACGACATTGTGAACAAAGTACTTGATGAGATTGGCATTGAAATCAGCGGCAAGGTAATTTTACCGTTTTTTTTTTTAATCAGTTTAAATGGTTTTTCTTTATTAGTTTACGTTTCAAAAAGAAATAGATGATTCGATTGGAAATGTATTCCACGAGGTAGTTACACATTACTAGAAAGACACATTGATATAATAAAAACTGCATAAATTATAAAGATTACAAATGATATTTTATTTAGAAAATAATTGATATTTAATTTAGAAAATATTGTCGGCTTTCATGGCTCCGTTGGTTAGGTATCTGACTGCTAATCCAAAGGTCCCAGGTTTGATTTCTGGTAGACACACATTTTTAATTGTGTTTTCAGTCTGGATCTGTGAAGCAAATCTCCAGAATGTGGCAACTTGGTATTGGGTGCGTGTTAAATTAATATTTGACATAGTACCTGTTAAAATAAAAATAAACTCTTCTTTGCACCCTGAGCATGTGACGAGTTTATTACCATATGGCAATTTCTTCCGACTAAAACCTGTGAAGCGATATAAACATGAGAAATTAATTTCTCCTCTGCTTGGGATAGAACTAGTGTCCGACCGAAGCTTCGGCTTCAGCTTCGGCCAAAAATAGCCCAAATTTTCGGCCGAAGCCGAAGCTTTTTGTCAGCCGCTAAAAACAGTTTAAACTTCTAAAAACATGCGCCAACATGACATGTGTAGCGGGTGTATAGATTCGGCCGACCCAGTGTCACGTGACGACTGTCGACAGAAACAAAACAAGAGTAGTTCTTTAATCGAATTTTTTTAGTAAAATCAAACAACCCAGGACACTTGGCTCAGTAGTTAGATATCTAACCAACTAAGTCACGAAAGCAGATTATTTATTATTTTAATCGATTTTTTTAGTAAAATCAAACAACCCAGGACACTTGGCTCAGTAGTTAGATATCTAACCAACTAAGTCACGAAAGCAGATTATTTATTATTTTAATCGATTTTTTTAGTAAAATCAAACAACCCAGGACACTTGGCTCAGTAGTTAGATATCTAACCAACTAAGTCACGAAAGCAGATTATTTATTATTTTAATCGATTTTTTTAGTAAAATCAAACAACCCAGGACACTTGGCTCAGTAGTTAGATATCTAACCAACTAAGACACGAAAGCAGATTATTTATTATTTTAATCGATTTTTTTAGTAAAATCAAACCTTCGGCTTCGTCGAAGATTACGGCTAATGCCGAACAATCGGCTTCGGCTTCGACTTCGTCCAAAATCTGACCTGGTTTACGTGATCACTTTATGCGCTTGTGCAACGTTCACCAATTATTGATAGGGATCTCATTAAAAAGGCATAATTGGTGAACGTTGCGCAAGCGCATAAAGTGATCACGTAAACCAGCCGATGACAGGTCGTAAGCCCTGTAGGTGCCTTGATTTCCCGGTTCTCCTACAGTTAATATTCCAAATTCGTCTCTATTGAGATAATTAAAAATCTGTTAAAAAATACCTTTGACTCCCGACAGGGAAAATAATCCAATGTTTGTGCATATGCAATAATAAAAATATTCGATTTCTAATACTTATGTTTCTTTCCAGATGGCAGAAGCACCTACAGCAATACGTGGAAAGATTGGTGAGGCTTCGTCAAATACTGATGCGGAAATCGAAGCGCAATTGGCCAGGCTAAAATCATAGCTGGATTGGAGAATAATTTTATATGCTATATGTAATTTATCTATATTTGCACAGTCTTCTTCTGCCAGCCCACCCCTCGCTTGATCATTCTTAATACATACATGTGTAGGTATCATGAAAGTATGATGCTAGTAGGTACTATATTATTGCTTAAATCTTTGAGATGGACTCAAATTCATTGAAATTTTTTTCATCAAATGTTTAACCATTATAGCATGAAAACATTTTTTTTTTTTTATAAATAAACAGTTATGGACCTTTATCAATATTATCCCAAAGGATATGTTGTTAAAGTTTGCTAAAGTTGTTGCCAAATATTTTGAACTTTTAGCTGATAAGGGGGGTGATTTGCACGTAAACCAACGAAGCTAAAAGACACAAATGTGCGCTTTTTCAAATTTGCGAAAATTACACTTCCGATGATTTTTGATAGTCTAATTTTTTCATTGCAAACGAAATATGATCGATTTAACTACAAAATGTCATCAGAGTTACTTAAATTGAAAATAAGTACCATTTGATTTAATTTTGAATAATGATATTCAAATAAATTCGATTTAATAACCAGACTCGCCAATTCCAGGATCATGGGTAAAGCGCACCCCGATAAAAAACGGGACAAAAGCGCTAAGGGGAAAGAAAATAATGATATTCAAATAAAATTGAGATTTAAAATCAGAATATATTGCCCATAGGGATCCAGCAATCCAACTGGATCCAGCAAATTTTTTAGTCTGCTGGATCGGAAAGTAATTAATTTCCCAAATAATGGTGCAAAAGTCTAAGTTGTTTTAATAAAATATTAATATTTCATGTAAAATAGTAACAATTCTTACTTTCATTTTTTCCTAAATAAGTTATAATACATGTATTAGTATCCAAGACAAATGAAAACGAAAAGAAGAAATGGTGAAAACATTTAGGTACGTACTATATTAATTCTTATTGATTTAAATATGTCACTACATTCTATCACGCGTCACATTTTCTATATGTACAGGTACCTTCATCCTCGTCGACATTCATGTTCGTCTGTTTTAAATGTTTTTTCCATTTCTTTCTTTCACTACGTTCACATCATTGTGCCATCCTTTTTTTGGATGACCCTGAGCTCTTGTCCCATTCATGTTCGTCTGTTTTAAATGTTTTTTTCCATTTCTTTCTTTCACTACGTTCACATCATTGTGCCATCCTTTTTTTGGATGACCCTGATCTCTTGTCCCATTCATGTTCGTCTGTTTTAAATGTTTTTTTCCATTTCTTTCTTTCACTACGTTCACATCATTGTGCCATCCTTTTTTTGGATGACCCTGACCTCTTGTCCCATTCATTTTGGCGTTGTATATTTTCTTTGTCAGGTTTGTCAATCATTCTTCATTCATTCTTTTCAAGTGCCCTGGGGGGCAAGTCTGATCCGACCGGCGAAATCAAAACCCTCTAGGTTGGATTACTGTAACGCTATATATGCTGGTCTGCCCAAGTGTCAACTTAACAGATTACAACTGGTGTTTAATGCAGCTGCGAGGCTTATCTATGGGGCTGACAAAAGATGCCACATAACGCCTCTCCTTAACGAGCTGCACTGGTTGAGATGCCCAGAGCGAATAGACTATAAAGTGTGCTTGATGGTCTTCAAAGCTCTGCATGACTTGGCTCCGCACTACATTCAAGAACTATGTCAAAGGAATACACCACAAAGATGTTTAACATTGAGATCATCAGAACCACAAAGTATAAATTATTTAAGGGAATTGGATAGAGCCAATAAAGCGACCTACTATGATCGTGGTTTTAGTGTAAACAGACCCATTAAGTGGAATAAATTGCCTTCTGACGTACGTGGAGCGCAGAGTCTTGGGACCTTCAGTAAATTACTTAAGACTTCTTTGTTTCGCAGAGCCAACAACTAAGTGAGAGCGCCCTTGGAATGGTCTTGATATCATAAAACGGCGCTATATAAATTTGATTATTATTATTATTATTGAGTTCTATGACATCTAACGATATTATAGAACTCCATATAATAATATGCATGATATGGGTAGTCACTAGGGTTATGATTTCGCCGGTTGGACCAGACTTGCCCCCCAGACCATTTCAGCGTTTTTACTTTTAATCTATTAATGACATCTTACATTCGTTCCTTGTGTCCTCATTTCTTACTATGTAATACATCATTCTATCTGATCAGATTTGATGATCTTCTGTTACTGGTGGACTGGAAACTTTTTGATCTTTTCAGTTTCCACTGCTGGAAAAAGCAGTTTTCGCTGAGTTTCATTTGCATAACAAATTAGATTGGCTTTGTTTTATGAAGACTTATCACTTTTTTCTGTAACTATTCTGCTTCATTTTGGAATTTTCCAATATGGGAAAAAAGTCTTTGCTTATTCAATAAAAAAAATATTTTGCTTATTCAATATAATAATTTTATGTACATGTCAATCATCGTCTTCATTGGCGCTACAGCCCTGTGTGGGTCCTGGCCTCCTCCAGAATCCTTCTCCAGCCGTCCCTGTCCTCCACCGCTCTCCTCCAGTTTGCTATTCTGATCGCCCTTATGTCGTCTTCTGTGTCATTCAGCCATCTTTGCTTAGGCCTGCCTCTGCATCTTCTGCCCTGTGGATTGGTATTAAGAACCTTTTTGGGGATACGATCATCATTCATCCAGCTGGCATGTCCCAACCACTGCAGTCTAAGTACTTTTATGACTTGTACAATGTTGGGTTCGTCATATAATGCCTGTAGTTCGTGATTATATCGCATCCTCCAAAGTCCATTATCATTTACTGGGCCAAAAATCTTTCTCAGGATTTTTCTTTCAAATATCAAGAGGCTATTTTCATCTCTTTTTGCTAAGACCCAGATGTACATGACAAAAGAAGGACAATTAAGGAGATAAATGACTTACCTATTCATACTATTTTCAATTTACTAATTATACTTATATACCTATATTTAATACAACTAAGTTGTCTTAAATTTATGAGAATATTTTAGTTTTTATTAAATATCCATACAAATTCTACTGGTTTGTAAACGCTGCTGGATTGCAATCCCTAATTGCCTGTGATTTTTTCAAAAAGAAACTTTTTTGTCATTCAAGGATCTTTATGAATGTCATTTCTTATATATATTTAATTGTACCCGTGAATGATTGTATAAAAAATATGGGTAAATCAATTATGCTTCTTATAAACTAGTGATCTTATTGCATTCGTTTTCGTAACCAAATTCAACTGTGCTTTATTTTTTCTATGTTTTCAGTAAATATAAGATTTTCTAATGTACAAATCACCCCAATCAGGGCCGGATAAATCATATAACAATCAGGAACATGAAGTCAGGGTGGTTGTCTTGAAAAAGGCGCTTAAAATCCTAAAATGTTAATTATATAAATAAAAAATCCACAGGTACGGCGCTCGGTTCTGTTTGCGTACTCGAAAAGAGGCTCGGCGTGATGGTGTGTATGTAAAAAAATGTCAATGAATTGTCATTTCAGACCCGATCTAATTTTAATTAATTTAAAATTGTTCTACATTTAAAATTCCAAAAAAAAATTAGGATGGGGGCGGTTTCAAATGTATTGCTACGGCCGCAAAAACACGTTTATCCGGCTCTGACCCCAATTGTTACAAAAATGTGAAAGAAATATGCACACATATATAATTTGTATAGAATTCTTTTGTTGCAGTTACAATATTGCACAGATCTTTTTAAATTGTCAATATAATTAACTCCCAACAGTTTTGATAATGCAATTTTTTTTTCACACTGACGGCTTTTTGTGTTTAGCATTCCATAATCATTTTAAATTAAAAGACACATTTTTGTATTCTACAAATTTTAATTTTTAATCTGAATAAAAATTTAAATTTGTAGAAGAAAAAACAGTGCTTTTAAATTTATGATAGTTATCATTGTGTTGCTTTCTTTTTGAATTTTTATTATAAACTTATGAAGTTAGTTTATATGTAGTTATTATTATTATTGTAAGTTATCTATGGATTTGTTAGTATTTACTTTATGAAATTGTTTCTACATAAGATGTTTATAGACTTTATTAATTTATTATTATGTGAATATCCAGTGAGTACATACTCATTCTCCTTCTTGAGAAATCCGGTACCTACAATCAGGGGGGCAAGTCTGGTCCAACCGGCGAAATCAAAACCCTCAGGATTACCCATATATTGGCCGGCCGCCGTGGCACAGTTGGTAAGCTGTTCGGCTTCTGTGCGGGTGTCCTGGGTTCGATTCCCAGCAGAGGAGAAATTTATTTAAATTAATTTCTCATGCAAATATTACTTCTCTGGGCTGGAAACACTGGTGTGTTGGAAGAAATTGCCATATGGCAATAAACTTGCCACTTGCGCAGGGTGCAAGTAAGTGTTTATTATTATTATATGGATATAATTATTATATGGAGCTCTATAATATCTTTAGATGTCATAGAACTCCATATAATTATATCCATGATATGGATAATCACGAGGGTTTTGATTTCGCCGGTTGGACCAGACTTTCCCCTCTGATGTTGAATTACTAATTATGTGATAATGTAATGAGAAATAATTTACTAACTGAGCCATTAATACAGCTTAAAATATGTTAACACATCTCTTATTTTAATTACTGGCAGCTTAGTTGTATAAAAATACATTTCATATAATTTTAATGTGTTTTTTGCACGTAATATATTATGTTTATTAAAATGCAGCATTAGCCAAGGGGGGCATGCTAGAGATTAAAAAAAATGTAAAAATTCATATTTTTCTCATCCTCCATAGTATAGGGTATACGGAGAATAGCCTATGAATGGGTTAGATTGCCCCCCCTGGGCCTTGGGCTGGCGACGCTCTTGGCATTAGCCAAAGTATTTGGAAAAAAATGGGTATGATTCTCTTGTTTCATAATTATTTATTTTACATATTAAAAAATAATGTAAATAAATATTAAATAAATATTTTATGTACCTACCTATATTTTGTATCAATATTGTTGGGTTTTCAAATAATATTTTTTATATCAGTGTCAATATAAATCATACAAAATCAGTGTTAATATTTTATTTTTACCTTTAATCATATATTTTATACAATTTTTCACAGTTACACTTCATCGTTCGTTTATTATCACCAGGGGGGGCAAGTCTGGTCAACAGGCGGATTCATAACCATTCATGTTTACTCATATCATGGATATAATTATCTTTTCGAGTTGTATAACATCTTAAGATATTATAGAACTCCATATGATAATTATATCCATGATATGGGTAAACATGGATGGTTTTGATTCTGCCGTTTGACCAGACTTGCCCCCTGAGTGTGGATCGGCGCACATGAAGTGATTCATTCTTCAGCTGATACTATTGTTCGGAATATATTGTATAAGAATCGAGGACGGAAAACTTCTTCTTGAACGATGACCGGACGTGAAGTGAAAGAGGCTGACGTGAGAATATGCGGGCGGTAGCCAGGGCAGCAAATTAGCAGACACGAGAATTGAATTTGTACTTCGTCCACCATGGTTGCTTTGTAGCAGAGCTACATGTTTTTTAACTAAAAGCTGTCATTTGCATTGATTGGATTTCACACAGAATGATAATATTTCTTTTGTATTTAACCCATCGAAGGATAAAGCTCATTGGCCATACAGATGCTACTTGTCAACCTTTTTAACTCCTTAATACTAATAATAATAAACACTTCCTTGCACCCTGCGCAAGTAGCGAGTATATTGCCATATGGCAATTTCTTTCAACTCACCAGTGTTTCCAGCCCAGAGAAGCAATATTTGCGTGAGAAATGAATTTAAAATAAATTTTTCCTCTGCTGGGAATCGAACCCAGGACTCCCTCACAGAAAGGATTATGGTATATTAAAAGGACCAAGGTATGTGGTTTATAATGCATTTATTAGAATGATAAATTGTGTACCTATTGAAAACATATATTATTACAAATCAGAATCCAAAAATTTAAAATTAATATAAATATGAAAATGCTCGCAAATCATTTTCTGTTTTTTCTTATAAAGTTGTTAATATGACAGGATGTAAACTGAATTAATATATAAGATAAAATGTAATTTTAAATAAGACAGTACAATTTGTGCCTTAAAATAGCAAATTACATTTGGTCTTATAGAAAAAAATATTTATTTTTTATCGGTTATAAATGTCATTTACACAGAAAAGTCATCTTCGGCCTTCATGGCTCAGTTGATTAGGTATTTGACTTTTGATTACAAGGGTCCTGGGTTCTTCAAATTCTGGTGAAGACACAGTTTTTAATTGTGTCTTCAGTCTGGATCTATGAGACGGTTAATATTGTGTCTCCAGAATGTGTCAACTTGTTATTGGGTACTTGTTAAATAATTATTTGACATAGTACCTGTTAGTTGCCAGAGAAGCTTCATAAAATAAAACATATAATACAACCAAACTGATATAATACCTGATAATACTTATACGACATGATCTTAAATATACAATTGTTGTTTTTTTTAATAGATAAAAAAAAAACAAGGAGATAAAAAAATTGAGAAAAAATGGCTTTTTATAAAATATAATATAAAATGCAGTTATAAAATATAAAAGTAGGTACTTACATAAAAATATAAAAGTAAGGAATTATAAATTAAAAATGGAAACAACAAATAAATAAAAAGTAGTACCTTCTTATAGGAAAAAATGATAAATGTCTGAACAAGCATTTATGATTTTAATACAAAACTCCCAACGAATGTAAAAAGATGAAATTCCAAAGAATATATATTTTTATTATATGAAATGAATATATTTATATGCATAAATGTTAATAAAACTAAGAAGTAAAATAGAGTATGATGTTTTGTTCTCTCTACCTACCCCAAAATAAGTAATAAGAAAACTGTAATGGTACATAATATTAAAAGTATTAATTTATTTATTCATTTGATGGTAATTTTATGAAATAATTATTGATTAATAATCAATTGAAATTATGCATTTTATGTGTTAAGAAATAATAACATTTAATACGGAAAATTCATAAAACTAAAATAAATTGAAAATTATTATAAAAAAGGAAATTATTATATAATTCAATAAATTAATACAAGGAAAAAAGTTAAACAAAATATTACAATTTATAGAAAATAATAGGTATTGAAAAGAAAATTTGACATCTGACGTCGGCCATATCGACCAATCGGGTTTTCCAAAATTCAACACGTAGGTCGACTTCGTATAAAATAATTGGGTAAATGTCAAAAACGTCTAGTGTCGTCTAGTTTTGTCTCGATCGCGAAATGTTATAAGATGGACTTGCGCTGGTGTATTTGTATCGATTTTGCAAAACTCTATTCGAATTTATGTGATGTGTGTGTTTAAGTATAAAATATAGCCGTGCATACAAGTTTTCCTGCGATATATTTTTTTTATTCAGTTCCTAAAATAATTCTAGGTTATGTCATGCTAAAATTCTGTCATTTTACTCCAAAATTGACAATTCAAAATATGAATAAATTCAATGACGAATATTGCGAGCCCTTATTATGTTTAATTAAAATTGTGGCCCAGTGAAGTGTTGTTTCTTCTGCTTTTTGAAATTAGCTATGGAGTTATAAAATCTAACTGGTTTCTATCAGCGCCGAGTCAAAACATTTTCGCTGTATGTGCGCATTGGCTGGTGGTATAATAAACGTTATAATATGGCAGAGAACAACCATTTAATCGCATTCCTATGTTTATCGAACGTCAAACGTCATGTCAACGCGTAGAGTATTTGTCC
This sequence comes from Molanna angustata, assembly GCA_963576475.1. Classification (NCBI taxonomy): domain Eukaryota; kingdom Metazoa; phylum Arthropoda; class Insecta; order Trichoptera; family Molannidae; genus Molanna; species Molanna angustata. The sequence goes on from OY754975.1 coordinate 15,489,926, forward strand.
GCTGCCAGTCACACTTGAAACAGTTGCATTGTAGTTCAGTGTGTGCATGTTGCATTCAGTATGCATCGCCTAGACGTCAAAACAGACACGTTTTCTGCGACGCTTTCTGATTCTGTCTAATTGGAAATTGTTTGATATTAGCCGATGAAGTGCACAATATTCTAGTGAAATTAAAATTATAAAAATCATTTCAATGACACCATCTAGCTCATAATATTCAGTGTACGGATTTTAAGTCAAGGTTAAATGTTTTAACCATAGATAACGTCGCGACCTTGTGTTTATTATACGTGTGTATGCGTATGTGACTTGTTTATTGCTAGTGTTTTCTTTCAAGGGTCTACAAATAAATATTACAAAACATAACCTAATGTGCATACTGAAAACTGTGGAGTGTTAACTAAAATCATTTTGTTTATTTACAATATGAATTATACGTACTGTTTGTGTTTTTCTGGAAATTAACCATAAATTACAACGTCCTTTTTATATAGGTACCAATTTTATCCATCCACTTTCAATATCTACTTAGTCTTATAAATAACTTCAATGACAACTTCAGCGAGACAAAACTGTGTTATTTCTAACGGCACTAATTCCTATTTGGAGGAAATTAGAAAATCCCAAGTTAGTGACAATTCTTATGGAGTTCGAATGAATTCCTCGCCGCATTCGAGCGGAGAGTCCTTCTGTGATGGGTACGAGAGTGACCGCTCCCATGCCCAAGTGTCCGTTAGAGGAAGCGACCGAGAGTCGAGGAAGAATGCTGAGAAGCAGAGGAGGACCGTCCTCAACACCATCATTGGACAGCTATCTAGTCTATTGCCACTGGTGTCGGGGTCTACCAAGAAGGTGGACAAAACTAGCATCCTCCGGCTGGCCGCCAACTTTCTCAGAATCGATCATGTCTTCGGGGACACCATCACGCCATGTCACTCCGACGTAGCCCCAGCGGCTGCTGGCAACCTGTTACAGCTCATGGGGGGATTCTTGGTCACTACCACGGTTAAAGGCATCATTATGGTTGTTTCTCCCAATGTGGTCGACCATCTAGGATACTCGCAAATCGATCTCCTCGGTCATAATATCCTCAACATCACTCACCCAGAAGACATCGACGCTGTGAAACAAAATCTTACCTTTCGTGACTATGTTTTGCCGGATTTATATCCCGCGGCCCCCCAAGGTAGCCCCTATTATTCTAATTGTGTACCGCCAGAGAGCTGCGATCTGGAGAGGCGAGATTTCCTAGTGCGGTTGGCGAAGGCGGGCTCGCGATCGGAGCCCCAGCAGTATGCACTTTGCCGAATTGACGGGGCATTCCGCAAGGCTGATCGTGCTGGTCTGGCGGGAGAGGGACGTCTCATCCGTCGCCAGAGAGTTCGCAGGGACCGCACCGTCGCTCCGAGCGGAAATGATGTTGTATTTATTGGCTTGGTGCGCATTCTCGGAAAACCATTCATATCCGATCGCCTTTTGGAAGCGAGTAAACAAGAATATTGGACTCGTCATCTCGTGGACGGTCGTATAGTACACTGTGATCAACGTATCTCTCTAGTGGCTGGTTACATGTCAGAAGAAGTCACTGGAGTATCCGCCTTCACCTTTATGCACAAGGAAGACGTGAGGTGGGTAATCATCGCTCTTCGACAGATGTACGATGAGAACAAACCCTACGGAGAGTCATGCTATCGTCTGGTGTCACGCACTGGACAATTCATGTATTTGCGTACCAAGGGTTTTCTAGAGATCGACAGAACCACCAAGGCCGCTCAGAGTTTCGTCTGCATCAACTCTTTGGTTTCAGACGAGGATGGTTCTAGAATGATCTCGGAAATGAAGAAGAAGTACTCGGCTATCATCGATCTAGACGAACTGGATTTGTCTCTGCAGAATATTATGAACGCCGAAGGTGACGACGGCAGCCTGGAGGACCCTAATCAATTGGAACAAGTGATAATGCACCTCATTACAAACTTGCCCTCTCCGGCAAACGCGACACGGATCCGTCGTTGCTCGAGGTCTTCCTTCGACCCCAGTAGCTCTCCGCAAAACACTTCTGATTCAGCGGACTCTGTCACCATCATTCCCCCCGTGCCGTCTTCCGTCAAGTCTTCGATTGTAAAAAGCATATCTGTGATGGCACTCTCGGGTGCCCTTAAGAAGAATGCTCGCCATCGCGATGACGATTGTGACCAGAGGGAGTGCAAAAGATTGTGTTACGATAGTGATCACCAACCCACTAAATTCAGCCAGGATTACGGTTAATAATCGAACATTAAATTGAAATATATGAATTTTCCATAGTAAAGGTGTTATTCAGTATGTCGTTGTGGATATATGATATGGAAAGTCTGTAATGGCAATGTTTATCTATATGTACAGATTATCTATAAGTTGTAGATATACACAGTAATATTAATTAGTCCTGAATGCTGAAGAGATTGAAATCGGGCACGAAACATGCCTAAATGTCGAAGACTGATAATGTTGTGACTTTCTTGTTGAACTTTATTGTTTAACAAAATTCGTGTGGGAATTGTTCTCACATTTTCATCTTTGATCATATCTTACGAAAAATGTATATTTTTCTGTTATTTTCTTATTTATTAATTTCACTGTTTTCTTATTAAATGTTCTTCGTGGGGATAAAATAAGCAAATACTTATTTAACTCGGATTCATTGATTGCTTGTGTATGTGAGTATTCAAATAAGTTTTTCGTTTTTATTTGCCCAAATATTGCCTGTAAATATAGAAATGTGATAAACGTGCCATATAATCCCTATAAGTGAATTAATTGGAAATTATTTTGTGCACTTTGTGCACAAAAGATCTTATTATTTTGAGAGTTTCGCCAAAAAACCAAATCGTTACACTAAAACATATTCTATGAACTTGCTTTAATTTCGAAAGAATTGTCAAAAAGATAAGTGTTTATTTATCTACTCGCGATCATTAAAATTATCAATTACAAATAAATAAGTTATAGGTAAGTATACTTTATTTATCATGACTTTGTACGGTACGTGGCTTGCATTACAAAATAATATAGTTTTCTACTTTATCATTTGTCGTATAAAACGTAGGCATGTGTAAATATTATATAAATGGATCTCGCCATATGTAACCAAGATTTTTGATTATAAATACTATTTTCCCAGTAATTTGCATAATAGGTACCTATATAAAATATTGTATCCACACTATTGGAATTCAAGTGAACTATGTATATATACTACAGATCCTATGCATTCCTCGAGATTAAAAGTGGTGAGATTAAGTACCTATAATAAAATGGTATAAGTGATGGTGATGAGTATCTATGTACCTACTTTTTCAAATTAAGAAAGTAAGACTCCCAAATCTATGATACTATTTATCATAAAAAGAAACTATTAACATATCACTAACAGATTTGAAACTGTAAATGTCGTATAATTATTTCCAATCATATCGCTGCTGATGACACGTTTTCAATCTGATGTGGATATTTAGGTACAATTTATACAAGTTCATACACTTAATACCTAATTCATAATCATCAGTTAAAATGATGGTTTGGAAATAATACGAGACAATACCTGCCTTTGCTGGTTAATTATTATTACTAAATTTTAATGACGATTACATTAAAACATTATCCTATATCTTCAGAATTTGACGGTTCGTCTATTTGGTTAATTGGTGATTTAATTCTTCTAGTTTTCTACTTGGGTAATGAAGATTGTGAGCCTTCGTCGCTATGTAGGAATGAATTAGATACGAAATAAAGATTACCTATGTTTGAAAGAAAACATTAATAAAAATTCACAGATAGTGGAGACAGATTATATTTTATGGGCATTATTCTGCTAAAAAATTGACAGAATTGAAGTAGCAAAGTAGTTCAACACAATTTAGAAGGTGTGGTGTAATTGTTAAGTTTAGTATCTCGTTTATTTTGAAGACAGACCATTTTATCGAAATTAAATACCATCTTTTATTAGCGATTTTGGTATTTTGCATTTTTCGACAAATTAGACGTATCGCCGTCGCCTTTATGTTGGAGGTATATCTAATTTTATAAAAATTAGATATAGGTAGGTACATTGCCAAAATAACACCCCGTAAGTTCTTTAAACAAATCCCAGTTTCGAATTACTGGAAGACTGCGTTGAATTTCCTAAAAAAATGGAGATTTTTTGATAAAAAATATAATTTATTATTTTAACCACGACAAATAAAATTATTTAGGTAGAAAATATTAAAGAAGTACGTTAGTTTAATATTAATATTAAATGTAAATACACATACCTATTTGAAGCATAATTTATTTAAAAAAAAAATTGAAGGGTAATGGACCTATTAAAAGGTTAATTTAGTGTTTCTTACTTCTGTATAATTATTTTTCAAATTAAATTTAAAGATATAACTTTGTATTAACCACGTTTTTTGGTTGAAACGATGCGACCGGTTTCGGAACTAACCGTTCCCTCATCAGGCTAACTTTCAACTGAAACAGAATGTGACGACGTGCTTACAAGAAATCTATGGGGGCGGAGGTAGAGGTAGGGTGGGGGTACTTAGGGTTGGGTCTTGTGCAGGGTGGGTCCGATTGGCTGAAGGATTAGAAGTAAAAGGAAACATATTTAATAATGGACTGAAAGATAAATTTAACTGATTGTTTATTATGTTCTGTTTTGAATTAATACACTTTTTAATTTCTAGCGACTCTAAATTATCAAGACGGAGACCTACTTTGTTGACGTGTAAAATTTTTGTTCCCGATTGCATATTAAATTGATGATCATTAAGTCCTTTTACTTCTAATCCTTCAGCCAATCGGACCCACCCTGCACAAGACCCAACCCTAAGTACCCCCACCCTACCTCTACCTCCGCCCCCATAGATTTCTTGTAAGCACGTCGTCACATTCTGTTTCAGTTGAAAGTTAGCCTGATGAGGGAACGGTTAGTTCCGAAACCGGTCGCATCGTTTCAACCAAAAAACGTGGTTAATACAAAGTTATATCTTTAAATTTAATTTGTTAAATATGAACCACAAAGTTAACATTCAAACATTTGAAAATATAATTATTTTTCGTTCACTTTTGAGTTTGATTATTCAGTATTTTTTGATAGAAATTGACGGGCAACGCATCGGTCAAAAAAATATACATATTTTAGGCACGTTAGGTAAATTATCATAAAAGATAATTATAAAAATATATATTTGTGAAATAATTGTATCGTAAGAAGATGTGAAAATAGTTGACACATACTTACTCCCTGGCACTGAATTATAAGATAGCGATATTATAGAGCTTCGAATTTGGGTATTTGTTGGGATTGTCTTAACTAAATTGTCATTCTGACAGTTCAGTCATGGTTCATATACCAACGTATTTCGAGCTTAACGTGTTGAGCGATTTGAATTATTTGCTACAATGCATGTATTTTGACTGCATTAGATCATTAGAGAAAAATTAATTAATATGTACCTATGTATATTACTCAAAAATTACGAGAAGAAAGTATAATAATATAAAATGTATCATTATATAATATTCAAAATTGATATTAATGGAGAGATGATTAAATTGATACTACTATTCGACTATCGACATTAATATTATTGTTGTTGCTAATATGCCTACGTAAATAGCTGTCGATTATTTCATGGTCATCTGGATAGTAAAAGAAATACTTCATTGACATTAAAAACATCGTAATGCCGGAATAAGATGTTTTGTGTTTTTTTTCCAACACATTGTGAACGTAGAATAAATTGTTAGTTACAGGTTTTCTTTTTATATTTGTAGACACAATTTGTCTTGCAAATCACATTCGGTCTATATTTTTCTAAAAAGTTAATAGTATGTTCGGGTCAAATAATGAAAATATCGGTCACATCACGGCTTGTCGGGTTCATCCACTGTGCTGGGTTCTGTACTGTGACAATTAAAACAAACTCAAAATCACCTAGCTAACTTAACCTAAATGCTTTGGTAATGAACCTACGTAGTTGCCATAACGCGATGTTGTAGATTTTTTGCTTAATTAATTTTAAGCCTTACAATTATTTCGTCTCGTTTTTTATACAACGCTGGGTTATATAAGATGATAAAATTATTTTGATTTTTTTTAATACGTGATTACATTAAGACGTGTTTCTGTTCATGTACATCATGTAGGTATATGTTTTCAAAAACAATATTTAAATTATTATTTTCCCATTAAGTACCTATGTGTTGTATTTTTAAACCAAACAATTATTGATTGATACTGTGTAAGTATGTTATGTGTACGCATTATACTCACATGGTATAACATTACGTTCCAAGTTAAACTTAGCGTGTCTAATAATTTCTTTCCTTGGGTCTTGACCTAGGGTTGTCGCTCGCAAATTTGTAATATTGTCTACTTCAAAATCCACCGATCTATTTTCGAGCCGCTCAACTGAAAAGTTATCGCTGTGAAATCTTTAACTTTGAAGAACCATTACGTCAACTGCTAAGTTGTTTTTCTTCGTTTTGAAATTAATTTCATTGACTATCGTTTCTTTTATATTTATCCCGCAACTCTCTGAAAACATCTAAAGTGCATTTTTTATACGTGTAATAAGTATTGTGTGTATATAATATTCTTATATTCGTACATATCTACAACTCAAAAATATGTGAAATTAGTAGTTTTTAACTAAAGGACTGCAAAGTAAATCAAATCACCTCTAAACTCATTGAAAAGTATAAGTACACATTTTCAAGAAGTTTAAGGGTTTTACACAAAATATTTATCTAACAGCAAATGTTCTGTTCTTACTAAGATTCGATCAACTATTGTTCAAATAAATTATTACTGGACATCATTTTTTGGAGATGGGGGAAATATACCCAATCATTAGAACATTACATAGTATCTACATTTTATGTAATTGCGTCTAAGAAACAGCGATATAAACTTGATAATATACTTATAAAAAGTCCCTTATCGACAATAGACATTGATTATGTAATTAGTGATGCTAGTATATGAAATATATTGACCCATGCATACATTAAGGTTGACACACTATGTGACTATATGTACTAACTGAAGGCATCTAGTAATTTTCCAAGTAATGTTTGATAACACGATATCAAAATGTTTTATTTTCTCTCCTACTTGAACTAAGTATGAAATAATTTACCTACCTTTATCAATTTCAAGAAGAGCGACGATAACTTTGAACTTGTCCTTTTCTGTTTTGTTTTTCCATTCGTTCCACGTTACATATTAGAGAAATGGAGTAGCTTGACACTTGTCATGTCGTATATCCATCAACCTTGGCTGTCCAGTTAAGCGGGTAAACGACCTGTAACAGATAATTTGGCGGAAATGTTTATCCGTCTACGTGTGTTTTTATCGTAATATCAAAGCTTTACTCTCGTGTTTTGTTTGAATATACTTTTCTCACTCTTGGTGTTTCGAATCTTGTTTTGCTACCGAATGTTTCGTGAAGAATAATCTCGCATTGTTATTACGTGTTTTTATAATCACTCCGATGTTTGAACAAACTCTTTCATATCTTACGTTCCTTAGTATATTCCAACCTTACGCCCAGTCGAAATATGCCATTGTTTTTGCGTTGGGCGGTGTCTGGACCTAGATAGATCTGTATTAGGAATGCTCTGATGGGTATATAATAATAATAATTATGAATCATATAGCGCCGTTAAATCACTCAGGACGATTCCAAACTCAATCGTGTGTCACTCTTCAAAACACAAATGTTTTGTGTCAATCAAAGAAAGTACTCATTCATTTCAGAGAACAGATTTACGTACACTATTCATATCCTTTAAGACGATCTGAATGCGAGGTGCCTTCTTGAGAATTCCTTTCCCTATAACCCTAAATTAACTTCTCAGGTCATTTGCTTTGAACATTTCAACCAGTTTAATCAATTTAAAAAAAAATGTTATGTTACCCCATTTTCTTTCGACCTAATACTCGATTACCGATGGTAATTATTTTTTCCGTTGCATTATTTTTTTGGATATAAGATCCTTCTTATTATTGATTTCAAATATTTCACCGCTAGTAAGTTAACTAGCGTCAAATGCATTAGAAAATATTTAAGAATAATAATTATTGTATTTATTATAATATACTGGTTCAAGTCATAATAATATATTATCAATAATAATTAATTTCTTCTATATCGCTAAGTTCCAACAATGGTTTCTGAGATCAATATGGTTAACATTCCTCTGTAAAATAGTATCGACTAAATGTTTCGTTGCTTTTGGGGTGCTATTTTCACCACAATTGAACCATTGTAATCTTTTGTTATATTCCGTAATTATTTGCTGTGAAAACCTTGCTGTTTTTACCAGTTGAAATAATTGCATATTTTTTGTGGTCAATTTTAGAATTAACAATGTCAACGGAGTAAAGGTAATTGGTCACTGATTACCTTACAAATGATTGGTGGAGTAATTGTTATACATATTACCAAAATGATGTCACATTAAGTAATATCGTACGATAATGATATATACTTCGAATCCAACATTATCGTTAAGTACCTAAATTAATTAACCAACTTGGTTAATTTCTAATATATTTTATTAATAGTTCTGCGACTTGACTATAAAAATATAATGCGATCCTTGAAATTAATGAACGATCGTAAAATGTTGGTTTTTAATGTTTACAATAATGTTTTAATGTTTATAGAGCCTTATAATATTATGTACCCTGCAAACATTTACATCTGCAGTATTTCCTGGGTTATTTAATTAGTTTGATATATGTAGGTTAAGTGTTTTCTAATTATTATTTCTGTTACTTCAAAATATTATTTGTAAATACTATTATTTTCACGTCTCAGATATTTGTCAGTGAAAATATCGTAAAATTCGTTGATTTGCGATACATAAATATGCATAGTTTTTCTAAAAAATCGTGCAATTATAATATAGGTACTTAGAACAATGCATTAAATGAATATTCTGAGTTCATAATATTTCAATCACCCCCATATTCTAAATTTATATACCTACAATTTTTTCGACCTTCATTTTTGAAATTCGACCAAATTGATTCTAACGTTTTATTTGATTTTTTTCGTTATGTTGGTATTATTTCTATGAAACATAATACCTTCATTTATTATTACCCGCTAATCGCTTATAATCGGCCCTCAAAAGTTAATGTATAATATTTTCTTCCGGCCTGTTATTTGAAGGTACTAATAATGTTTTTCGGTGCTGTAATTGATTTTGTGTATGTAATTTCAATCAAATCTTGATTGTTTAATCAAACAATAAACTTTTTCATAATAAATTAATTTTATATCATGTATTATTTTTTATATATGAATATCATTATAATATGAATAAGTAATGTAGAAATCGCCAAAATTTAGAAAAATCAAATATAGGCAATGTATATATATTTTTTTGTTTCTGGTATTGATTTTGAACTCAAATTGTCAGAACATAAAATTCGCTAGAAGTTACACACAGTGTAAATAATGAACACGACTGTACTTCTCGAACAAAGATCAAAAGTATAATTAAAATACTTTGGATTCATAAAATTTTATAATTCTTTTGGTTGTTTTATTGAAATGTAGGTAATGCCGTCAAACGACATAATTTTGTACAATTTTATGAAATCAAAGAATTTTTTAAGTATACTATTAGTGATACTTTTGTTGAAACAACCCAACCATAGGACATAAAAATACTTCTCGATTATTTTTTCTAAGATCTATCTAATGCAAGCTATGAAAGTATGGTATACATTATTCCTTCATTATATAACTCTTCTGATAATAGAGTGAATATTACCAATCATAATCGTATCGAAAAGAGTTATGCTGACCCTACAAAGGGTCAGCATAACTCATAATTGCTTTGCTAGCAATTTGGCAATTTGATGAGACTTATGTTAATAAACAGATTGAATAGTTAACTGGCGCAAAAAAATGATGCCTTGCTCCCTGGTCATATTGCAAATACTAACGTTTTTACGAGAAAAACGCTTGTTAGTTGAGTTTTTGGCTTAAAATCCTAACCAGAACAGCCAGGCGTTTTTATTGACAGTAGTATACCTCGCCCAGCGAAAGATTGCGGCTGACATAACCTGTGTATAAACCAATTTTAGTGCAGAAAAATACTCTAATTTGTATTAACCAATAAAATTAGTTGGCTTTAGACGTTGTGCAGCGAATTACGTGTCCCTTTTTCCCTTACCTTTGCATCCATAGATTGATAACGCTTTATAAAACTTTCACCCACAATCTCTTGTTTGTCGAGTCCTAGCTCTAATATAATGTATTTGCAACTTGGTTAGGGGACTAGGTCATTAACATTGATTGCAAACGAGAATTTCAAAGTGTAAATTATTATAGTTTTCGTCAAACATCTTGAGCGTCAAACTATTTCGCCGTGGAGGTTAGCGAATTGCACATATACCAACCCAGCAAAAAGACTCAAATTTGCGCTCAGCGCTTCCGGAAGTCTGGCTCAAGTTATGATAATTATTTAAATACAACTCTGAATTTGAAGGAAGTATTAAGATATTTTTTTTTCGCTTGTTTTATAAATTCCCCCCTAAGTCATTTTTTACAAGTTCCTGTATATGGTCACAGAATTCACTCTTAACCGCTTCTAGCTAATTCAATGTTCTGCATTTTTTTCTACATTTAACGTAGTTGTACATTATAATGTAGTTTTATTTAATTAAATAATTTTATAAAAAAATGTTTAGTGTTATATCGTGAATAGTTAGTTATAATAGAATAATTAAATGCATACACATTATATATTTATTGGCCTGTGTATATTTTCATATATCAACATATTAACGGTAGCGTAAATATAAAAATTCAAATAATAATAATCAGTTGTCAATCTCCAGTTAATTGTTATCAACGAACGTGCTCGACTTATCTTGTGTAAAATTAAGTAATTTGCTCAAAAAATTGTACCAACTCAATTATTACTGTATAAGACAGATTAAAATGTATATTGTGTGTTTCGCTGTGTAATAAATAATGACTTGTTGATAAATGTTTCCATGTTTAGGGTATGAGTATAATAGTATCAATGGTTGGTTTGTTAGGGAATAAAGCTACTTTTTCTCGTAATTCTTTGGCTGTAACTTTTTTAGCGATTGTACCTACGAATGCCAACAAGAGTTAAAAAAATATTGATTTAAAAACAAGAATTAGTTTAAAGAAACCTCATTTTCGATTTCCTAAACGAAATTCTGTATAAATCATTATTTCGATCCAAAATGTGTTTTAATCATATTTTTCTCATATGTACATTCAAAGTTCTCAGTAGCGTCTAGTACCAGCTCTTATTTTCTGCATTCGTAGGTTTAAGTTTGTTTATAATAATAATAGCGACTCGCGTGAGCGAGTTGCTTTATAAATTGAATTATAAATTAAATTTACATTTTTCGCATTTAATATAAAATTTTACAGCTCATTTGACTCACTCAATACTACGAGATCTCAACCAATCAGAGAGCCAACCGGAAACATAATGCGGATTGTAGGCGCTAGTAAAGTTCTCGATGTTTGCTATTTTATCTTCACTATATTCGCGTAGATCGCATTCGATTCATTTATGGTGGAATTGTACAGGTACAACAGATTTTTTAGAAATATCTAAGTTACCCTTTGTTGCTTTCCATTCGCTTACATTTTTCTAAGTTGCATTACATACACAGGGAATATTTCCAAACAAAATACTTTTTGACAGAAAAAGTATTTTTCAAATAATCTTATAATATATTTACAAATTTTTCAAAGAAATCTTTTATAATCCCGACCATAGGCCGTGTAAACGGCACAGTTGACTTTATCTGTGTTATTGATTATTTTTGTTTTGTGTTACAAAATAGCAGCAAAATTTCGTTAATGTTTTGAAAGCGCTATCTATTTTAAAATATAGAATAATGACACGTGTCTCCCAATTATCTTTGTAATGTAAAAAAGACTAATTGTAGGTATTTATATAAACTCATCTTTCACCGTCCATTATAAAAGTAAAGTATGTATTTTTTAAATGTCTTTCCTTATATCTACACTGTGTAGGTAAACCAACCTATCATGCAAAATACATTAGAAATAAATCAAAATGGGCCAAATAAATAAATCGAGAGCATGGTGTACCTAATGTAATGAATATTTAACCTATTATCGGTAGAATCAGATCAAAAATATTATTTGTTATAGGTATAATGTACTTTTCTCTTATATCTTTCGATTTTATCCCCTCATTTGAGGTATTCATTTTTATCTCCACGATAAAATGAAATTACACTCAATAGATATTACCATTTCCTTTTAGTTTCTCTATGCACAGTTTTTTTTTTGTATTAGGCAATTCACCCTGCAAAGAGTGCTTTGTGCAGTTTTTTGTTGTTTCTATAGATATTTAAAACTTGTCTGCATTCTTCGAAATTCCCTTTCAGTTATCAAAAAAAATCTAAAATACTCCTTTTTATTTATAGTTCGTCATTTGTAGTCAGTTCAGAATTAAAATGATTGATTCCACTATTGTGGTCGTCCGGGAGGTCCTGAAAAGGACCTTTAATTTCTGAATTCACTGAGAGGTCTTTCGAAATTCGTTTCGAAACTAATAAGTATTTGTTTAAATAGATGACTATTTAATCTTTATCTTGGGTGATGAATCCGTTTCCAAATAACAACTATCGAATTAATATCGTTCTTGGTGCTTGATTCAATCCATTTCTGGAAATCTTCAGCCATGGTGTTCGCCTCCTTAAAACTGTCGTTGACAATATCTTTAATCACACTAAATCTTTATGATCTTTCGTCTCTTGAAATGAAGCACCGGTTGCCTTGTATAGATATGATCTCAGATCTCAGTTTGTAGGGTTCATTGTTATGATATACTATCGTCATCCTAGATTACACTAGTTTGATCAGAGAATTATATATTAAAGCTTTAATTTAGGGTAGATTATTTTTGGATGCCAAAGCTTATTTAGACTATTTTCAACTTAGTAATATTATAAATAATTTAGGTGAACAATTACGGGTAAATATGAACAAATGTTTTTATTACGACGATGTTTATTACCGACGGCATATTTTACATTCATTCTATACAAAATAATTACAAACCTTACATTCATTATATACGAAATTATTTTAAAATGTATTGAAAAACAATATATAACAGCAAACATACTAATCATGTTAATTAGGTACAAGCTGTGGGTAGGAGATACATGGAAATGAATTTTGAATAGGTTCATTGTGTTGGGAATGATGACTAAGTAATGGGGTTTTCATATGAAGAAAGGTAAGGAAGACGAAACAAGCGAATATTATAAGATATGTAGAGACAGTTCCATAGCTCCAAGTGGTCGTCGGTAATAAAATCGTCGTAGGAAAAATATGTGTTCATATTTATCTGTAAATAATTATGCAATTCTACCAATTGGAAGCGGTTTCAATCGCAAGATTGATGACTACAATTAATAATTTAGGTTTCACACCATCTTCAATTATTAACGGACGAATCCTTAGAGGTTATTACTAATTAGTGTCAGGCGAACACTTCACGTATTATTACATCGAATTCTTAACATTTTGATTTGTATAAAGTGTTGGTCCTTGTGAATTGTCTGGCTCGATGGGACCACTTAGAATTGCAGGGATATCCGGTAATAATTGTTTCAGAGTACTGAATTATCTCGCATGGTATTATATTAGGATTAAAATTGTACGTTTTAATGGCACTGCTGTATTTGAAAAGTATTTTTATGACATAAAATGTCTTGGGATCAATTTTTTGAAGGTCTTCTGAAAATAAAATGATCTTTAGATTTAACCGCTGTAGATTTGATGTTATTTTTATCAATTGAAATGTTTTTAAATGTGGATGTACTCACTTTTAATTTTATTTACACTGACAGCGTTTACTATGTAGAATTCCATTTTTAAATAAATTAAACACTTGTTTTTCTTTCTACATTTATTTTTTCTCTCCAGAACGACCGTTTCGCTTGGTGAAGGCCTTTTCAACTGGTCCAGTGAAGGCCTTTTCAACTGGTCCAGTTGAAAAGGCCTTCAACCAGTTGAAAAGGCCTTCACCAGGCGAAATGGTCGTTCTGGAGAGTAAAAATAAATGGAGAAAGAAAAACAAGTGTTTAATTTATTTAAAAGTGGATGTACTCGTTATGACTTCAGTATTTTTATTCGTACAAATAATGTTTTTTGTGGACACTCCTTTAAGAGTGTCGATAAACAAAATTATAAAGATTACCAAAAACAAAGGTATAAATAATGTAGGTATAATTTTCGCCAAACATCTTGAACGAGCTTCCGGTTGCGCAGAGCGCAAATTTGTGTCTTTTTGCTTCGTTGGTTTACGTGCAAATCGCTCCCTTTCTCGGATAAAAGTTCAAGATATTTGGCTACAACTATACATAAATTTTCTTTACTGTACTCAGCAAATTTTCACATTATCTAGTACTGAATGCACACATATTAATTATCAGATGTGTACTTTCATTTGAAATCGTAATAATATTGACTGTATAAATATTATTTTTTTGTTAGTTAAATAGACCCTTTTATAGCTTCCATTATATTGCGAAATCAAACATGTATATTCAATGTTATTAAATATTAAACTACGTCAAATTATTATAAAAAAATAATATATTTAACGTATGCAAAAAATATAGTTTCATTGTAAATACGTACAAAAAAAATATTGTAAAATCAGAAGGTAGCCAAACATTGATCATTTATCATAGATATTGTATTTTATTATCTTAAATAAATTCACAAATGTTATTATAATTATTATCTCGAATTGTTCGGTAATAATGAAAATTTATTGTCACGTAAATGGATTCATAATCACAGTAAGTTATTGTGCTATGCTGATGTTGCTTCATAAGCAAATAAAATCGATCTGTGGTTGTGACAATACTATTATATTTGCTAAAGAAATAACGTTATAGATGTGTGTGTAGATGTATTTAATATATTAGACTGTTTCTAATTATCATGTAAGTAAGGATTTATACTTCACGCATATTTAGTGTTTTTTTTTTTACTTTTGTAACGATTCGTTATATTTTTGTGATTTCTATAGTTAGGCATTTATAAATAATATTTTTCTGTTGCTTTTATGACCGTTTTTCTGTTTTGTACGAGTGATTGTCAGAGTCGATAGTTATCTAAAGATTACCTATTAGCTATAAAATTTTATCTACAAAACTGCGCGTTGTTTATGGCTAAACAAATACTTTTTATATCTTATTTTATTTCTTTGCGTCAATGTTTTTTTTCATAGGGTCGCACACGACAATGTCGAAGCAAGAATTGTGAAAATAAATATTTTGCTTTATTGTTTCAACATGGATTAAAGTAAATAAAATAGTCAGGTTTCAAAAAATTATCGAATATTTTTAATAATAGCGCCATTTAATTTTATTTTTTTAAATTTTGGATATCCAACAGTACAGTAGAATATAATAACACAGTAAGAGATTAAGAACAATGAAAAAACAGTAAATGATAGACTACGGTACATGATAACAGGACATCATATCAAGTCATTTTTAAAGTTTTACATACAATTTTTAACAAACGAGAAAAAAATAATTATAGGATCATACCTAGAACATACAAGGAACAGTACAAAGAAGATTATATTCTAGAATCATAACATGGGATTCTAACGTACTTAAAGCTTAACGAAAAAGGTGTGTACCTTTAGGGTGACACATACATATATTGTATATACTAGAGAGTGGAGTTTTATGATAGGATCATTCCATGTGCGCTCGTGCTTAAGGCCGCACAGGTTCTCAAATGTGAATAGTTTCATTAGCATTTCCTCATTTACTCAAGTAATACTAATATTATCGCCTTAAACAAAATACAATTCCATAATTATATTTGAAAATTCTCTAGATAAAGAAATATTCCGAAAGTAACCCCTGAAATTCTTGAACGATTATTTTGTCGCTAACGTCGTTCCTGTTGCGCGCTAGTCAAGTCGTACAAAATGTATGGCGGAACGAACCCCACCGCTTCTACTTCAGTACGAGAAGTGGGGATTAACTCGCTAAAAATTCTCAGTGCCTGTGCGGCCTTAATTTTTGCCTCTGCGAAACAAAGTAGTATTTAGTAATTTACCGTATCATGTCATTCGTATCACGATTTATGAAGAATTGATACTCTGTAATCCAAATGCTTTCTCTGTAAGACCTCTTTCTTACAGTTCTTGAATTTAGTACGGAGTCAAATCATGCAGAATTTTGAAAACCATCAGGCACACGTCTTAATAGTCTCTCTGGACACATCAACCAGTGCGTGTTGTTAAAAGGAAGTCTTTATCAGCCCCATCGATAAGCTTCGCAGCTGCGTTAAATAGCGGTTCAAAAAGCTATTGAGATGATAGTTGGGCAGGCCAGCATGTTGTTTGTCAAACGTCACAAATCTTGAAGAATTTTATGACATATATACTTTCATCTTTGTTGAAACACTGCAACCTCAAGAATAATTAAACTATATTTCGACTTATGTATTCGTGTGCAACTTTATTTTTTTCCGTTTTGTACTCACACACATACACGCGCGATTTTTATTCATTGTTATCGTTTTCGATATCGCACCAAAAGATTATCAGAACAAGTTTTAATAAAAACCGATGAAAATATTGCATATTTCACGATATCGATGAATTTCTCGCGATTGAATGGAGTTGCTGAATCAAAAGGCATTTACTAGAATTGTTTTAAATATTTTTAAAACGGTAATTGGGCCTCTGGGTTGAAAAAAAAGGTTATTTAGAAACAATATTATCATTCAGCATTACATACGAAGCTCTGAAGTTTTTTGTCACAAAATATTGGTCCGACGATAATAGTTTTGCAAAAAAAACGTGTGTGAAAATGTGCATTTTTCAAACGACAATAATGTTCTTTTGAATAAATTTAACATCAATAAATTGAGAAAAAGATGTTGATTTAATAACTAGAAAAAAAATTCAATTATGTCATACTTAGTTGACATGAATTTTATTAAACCGCGCTATTATTATAATACATCATATGCTTACATAATAATTAGTCAAAACCCATAAGAACTGTAAAATCTGAATTATTATTTACAGCTAGATATACTTTAATACAGGAAAATACCAACTTTGGTCGAATAAACTTTAACTAGCAATATGTGTGAAGAAAGGACTTCCCTTGGCGTATTTAGCGCCCTTAATTCACAGCAATTTTTACATAAATATTAACATTATTGTGTTTTTTTTTTTAATTGTTGTGTTGTTTAATACGAGTTTTATGTTTTATTTTTACCTTTTTTTATAATGGCCCAGAGGCCGTATATTTAAAATATAAATAAATTAATATCAGATATGTACTCACGACATTAATTTAGTTGCAATCGTGAATAATATAGTATATGTAGGTAACTACAATCGTGGAAAATGTACACTAGTATAAAAGTAAAAAAAAAACTTGAAAAAATAGAATTCCGTTTAAAATTTCGAGAATGCAGGCTTTTCTAGCGGAATTCTAGTTTTAGAATATTTTTTACTAGTGTATGATTGACGCAATCACGCGTATCACACATATGGAAAAGCATGTTATTACTTTTTCGTTTTTACTAACTTCCCGGCAAAGTACGTTTCATTTTTCTGTTTACGGCGTAAGCAAATATAATATGTAACTGTAAAATACAGGAAAATTAGAGCATTGTAATTTTTTATGTATTTTTTCCTACAAAATAAACTATTTTATTAAAAATGTAAAAATTTGACTGTCTATCTTGTAAATTTGATACCAAGTACATATAATAAATTATTATTAAGATCAAAATATGTATTCTCTATAAAATATTGACTGTATTTGAAATTATATATTTGATTGAAATGTTGTCTTTTATTACTAAGTGTGAATGTTGTATCATGGAGACCTATACTGTTGAATATTTTATATAGTTTTAATGTTAAATTCTCTATGTCGTAATATTTAATGTATTACAGTCATAAATATTCATACACTGAAAAACAAAAAATAGATTTAAAAACCCGAATTTTGTCAAAAAATCTTAAATTTTTATTTTCTAAACAGAATTCTGGTTTTTAAATAATTTTATATTTTGATGATGTGGAAAGCAATTTTTATCAGTCAACAGCAGTGATAAAAACATGTTTAATGCCATTTTTAATTATATAATGTTTTTCAAGATATAGCCATGTCCAGGATAATTAATTGATAAATTCGTAGTCAATGCTGTAAGAGTCGCAATTTATATATGTACAATAAGGTGAATGTAGATTGAAACATATTGCTATCGACACTTTATTATCATAGAAAATCAAATATTGCAAACATAAAAATAGTGCAATATGTTTATAGTCCTTAGACTCAAAAATAAGGATATTAATTTATTTTATCATAACAGTTTTCTCTATTTCTAACAGCGTAAGCATCGCTTATGAAGAAAATAATTATTGTTTTCGAAAGTTGATCACTTAACATTTAAATAAAACTTTATTATTTGATGAGGAAACTCACCGAGTACTCACTCATTTTGTAATTCTTAAATTGCGAAAAATGATAAACCATTATACCTATGCACTTATTTGATAAATGTTAAATTCGGATTCTTCTTAGGAGATCACTAATTACAATAAATTAATAAACTTGGTTGATCTATATGCCGCCTTTTTGTGATAACCTCACATCAAGCGCGCTTTGATTTGAAATTGCATTGAAATAAGAATGAAAATCATTCATGTCCTATTAATTCAATTACTGTCTTCTTTAAATTGTTTTTCTACTACAAACTGCTAAAAAACGATTTATTTCTCATAAAACAAATATTTTTTTATATTTTTATTTAATTTTCTTGATTTTTTTTAACAATAACTCAAATAATATCCATAAAAGTTTAATGCATAAATAAAAAAACTTGTTCATGATATTCCATTTGTATAATTTTAATTAGAAGCATGTTTAGATGATTCAAATTTCAAAAAAAATAGAATAATATACGAATTTTTCACAATTATTGGCTAGGCGAGTCGAAATACAGAATATTTCTGGTATTCTGTAATTCTCAGACATTTGATTCTCCTAGGAAAAACGATCGGTACAAAGCCAGTTACAAGTAAATATATTATTAAGCAGTTGATCTGCGCATGACTTGCCCTTTCGCTAACACGTGACGTCACAGCTGTTTGGTTTATATAAATATCAATTTACTCATTTTACATCTACCATTTTTCAAAGGGTTAAAAAGGGTCTTGTTTTATCTTATAATAATATGGTCGCTGGGACGAACAAAATACAGAGCTACCAGCTTTGTTTAAAACAAACGAAAATATTATATTATTTTGAAAGAAATTACTTAAATATTTAGTAGAAGTATCTTCTTCTTCTGAGTCGCTTTCCTCATCACTGATGGTCGTGATCCTCTCTTCTCTTCGCCATCATCACCTGGTGGACAGCACTCCTCCATCTCTCCCGACACTCCGCAGTTCGCAATGCACCTACTACTGTTAGGCCAGTAACCGATTTGATCTGGTCAGTCCATCTAGTCGGGGATCTTCCTCTACCTCTACTTCCCTCCACACTTCCGGTTACGATCAGCTTTTCCTAGCAGTCCTGACCACGTCTTGCGATGTATCCAAAGAAACGGAGGATATGGCCAAGACAGACAGCCGACAATCTATCCTTAATCTCAAGTTCCTGTAGAATGGAGATATTTGTTCGATGTGCTGTCCAGTTATTTATTTCTTTTATCTCAAAGGCACCAATTTTTTGTCTCTCTCTTCCCTTTATTGTCCACGATTCCACTCCGTACAAAAATATTGGGTGGATCAATGCACGGACTGTGGCTGTGGTGATGCATCTATCTTTCCAAATATTGGGTGGATCAATGCACGGACTGTGGCTGTGGTGATGCATCTATCTTTCCAAATATTGGGTGGATCAATGCACGGACTGTGGCTGTGGTGATGCATCTATCTTTCCAAATATTGGGTGGATCAATGCACGGACTGTGGCTGTGGTGATGCATCTATCTTTCCAAATATTGGGTGGATCAATGCACGGACTGTGGCTGTGGTGATGCATCTATCTTTCCAAATATTGGGTGGATCAATGCACGGACTGTGGCTGTGGTGATGCATCTATCTTTCCAAATATTGGGTGGATCAATGCACGGACTGTGGCTGTGGTGATGCATCTATCTTTCCAAATATTGGGTGGATCAATGCACGGACTGTGGCTGTGGTGATGCATCTATCTTTCCAAATATTGGGTGGATCAATGCACGGACTGTGGCTGTGGTGATGCATCTATCTTTCCAAATATTGGGTGGATCAATGCACGGACTGTGGCTGTGGTGATGCATCTATCTTTCCAAATATTGGGTGGATCAATGCACGGACTGTGGCTGTGGTGATGCATCTATCTTTCCAAATATTGGGTGGATCAATGCACGGACTGTGGCTGTGGTGATGCATCTATCTTTCCAAATATTGGGTGGATCAATGCACGGACTGTGGCTGTGGTGATGCATCTATCTTTCCAAATTTTATCCAATTTGGCCATTGCACTTTTGGCCATGCCAATACGCTTGCGTATCTCCATCTCACAGCTTCCGTCTACAGAGATCGTTGAGCCAAGATAAACAAAATCATCGACAACTTCGAGATCTTGTAGAGAATCTGTTTTCTCTAGCTGTCCATGACGGTCTATGATTATTATTATTTTTGTTTTCAATTTATTTATCTCAAGGCCCAAGATGTTGCTTTCTGCTTCCACTCGACGTATAGTAGTCTTGATAATATAAATTATCAGCCTTCGTGGCTCAGTTGGGTAGAGTCAAAGGGACTGCATTCGATTCCTTGCGAAGACACAGTTTCAAATTGTGTTTTCAGTCTGGATCTGTGTCTCCAAAATATGACAATTTGTTAATGGGGGCATGTTAAATAAATATTTGACGTAATACCTGTTAGTTGACCGAACAATTATATGAAATGAAATATCCTCGTAGGATAAAAAAACTTATCGACAACGTTGAATAAATACATATTATACAAATTGTTTAATTTTGATCGATCTTTAGAAAAACGTGAGAATGGCAATGACGAAAAGCTTAAGATATTTTTAAATTTCAGCTTTCGAGATTTAAATAAAATCGTTTCATTTTCATGTGATATTTTTTTTTACCATACACGCTGAAACTTTGATAATTTAATTACTAAACAGCTTTTGCGTCCAGATATCGTTTGAGCAATTGATAGGTAGGTACCTAGTTTCGTACGACTTACGTATGTTGCCTCCCCGAAAGCTATTTGACGTAATCCGGTACCTACCAAGTTATTCAAAGTATTGTACATAAAATTATGTTGAATAAAAATTAAAAAAAACTTTTTGTCCATTATCTCGGTAAATTAAACTGAAATGTGTAGTGAAAAATGACGAATTTTGATATCATACATGTAAAATCTACGTGAAATTATCACTTTCTACTTATGTAATTAAAAATAATTACCCAATATGTTATGACATACATATACTAAAACTAATTTTAGAACCCATAATTCAGAGTATCGGTGAAACTAAAACTAGTGTTATTATTAAAAAAAAAGTACAAATGGAAATATAAATTGTCATGTCAATAATGTCTCATTTTATTCTCTTCACAGATTTTATTAATGTTTGCGCTTATGAAGGACAAATTTATACCAAAATCGTGAAATAAAAAATAACCTTGAATTTCCAAAATTTAAGTTATTTAAGACTTTTGTATGTGGAACTGGAGTTACAGTGATTTAACAATACCTATTGTATAATCGTAAAATCACTATCTCCAAACACACATTTAGCAACACTGTTATTTTTAATCTATAAATTCAAATTATAATTGTACCATATAAAAAAATGGTTATTTTAAATTGTTCGAAGTATAGTCACAAATTATTGTAGCTCTGCAAAATTGATGTAATTTCGGATTAAGTTATTTATATTTTAAATAATAATGATATTTTTAATGTTGAAGGTATTATAAATCAAAACGGATTTTGTAGAATTTACATATGTTAATGAGCCCATTTTTTGAGGTTGGCAGTTCTTATGTTTTATAAGCCCATAAAAGTTAATACAGTTGTTTTAATTTGAAATGTGAAATTTTTGATATTTTTCTGTTTCATTTTTCATAAAATATGTCAAATTAAATTATGTACCTACTATTGTTATCGTCATTATTCAATGACTTTCCTCAGAGATGGCGCTTCCTTACTAACATTTTTGTAATAGAAAAACAAAAATATTGTTTTTGAAAACATACCTCAAAAGAAATAGTGTAAATATTTGTGTAGCATATAAATTAATTCAACAAAATCAGAGCGTTTGAATGTTTTTTTTTTATGTTGAGTATGAAAAAAAACTGTCTTAATACATTAGTTTGTTAATAAAAACTTCTTATATGAGAAATAACCAATGAAGATTCAATGAAAAATTATATTATTTTTAAATACTTTGGAATTGTTAATTCGAACCTAACTGAAGTTTTTTGATCCTTTACTATTATTTATATACAATTTTCACTGAATATAATTATGAAGAAGTAAAGCAAGTACAATTATATTATATAAAAATTTCAAAATAATAAAAATTGACGCATAATTATACATTTTTCTTATATTTTTGGTCTGTGTTAAACTTCAAACAGGTAAATGTAATTGTTAAGTAAATTATTTGTTATTGATTAATGTATAATTTGTAATTATTTATATCATATTTAAATATAAATCTATGTGATATATTTTTCTCTGATTTATTTATGAAGACGTGCGTGTAAATATATTTTATTTTATTTATTTTGTTTTCGTTTATAAAATGTCGATCGTTATTTAAATATTATGACTTTATTATTAACTACTATCAAAAGTTGTACAAATTGTTTTATCATACTGCATTGTTTTTTTTTATTAGAAATATATTAATAATGTGTATTGTTACAAAAATAGAATACTGTCATAAATTTGTTATTATTATAATAAAATAAAAATGGTGTTATTTTTAGTTTTCAAAAACCGTTTCGTGTATTCGCGTATATGATATAATATACTTCGAATTTACTGTTTCGTGTATTCGCGTATATGATATAATATACTTCGAATTTACTGTTTTATCAATGTTACCATAATAATTATTGTTGACCATGATAGAAATATGATGTATGTTTTATATTGAAATGTCACGAATTACAAAACGATATTAAAAGTGTTTTTGTAAACGATTTGTTTTATTTCTGTTTTCGGTCCCACGTTGGCAGTTAAGGAGCAATAAAAAAAATGAAAATAAAATTGTTTTTCGTAAACTGTATTTTTTACAATGTAACTGATTACAATGTAAATAGCCCTCAAATGATCAGATTAAATTGAACCAATTGTTTCTTGAATATGTCGATAAATGATTATTTGTCGATTTAGTTATAGGCTAAAAATCTATCCGCTAGTTTTTTGAAAGAAAGAATATATCTTTGGAAAAAGTACTAGTATCCATCCTTATACAACTGTCGATTCGTTCATGAGAATTCAATTCTCTTAATGAATCGACATTATTAAGCCAAGATGCGTGTACGAAGGAAAATTTTGTATGGCGTAGTGGACTTTTTGCATGCTAATAACACCAACTAGAGGCCTCGCAGCATATATGTTCCCATACATGGATTTACTCAGAATTCGGAGTAGAACATTTTATGTGAGTTTTGTGTGTGTGTCTGTGTGTGTGTGTGGGTGTGTCCGTCCTCCCCTTATAACATTTGATCCTGATTGAAATTTTCAGAATATATAAACAGTTATAGGCCTACAAAACTTTTATACTCAGAATTGTGAATTTTTGTTTCAGTCAGGGGTTATCAACTTTTGAAATTTTACTTTATTTTTCCATATATCTCAAAAACCATAAAAGCTAGAACGCTGAAAATTGGTATAAAGATAGACAAATACAAAATCTCAAATTAGTTTTTTTTTAAATTCCAGGGTTTCTCATACATTTTTTATTAAGAAAAATATTTTTTTTATGATAAATTTATGAGTTTAACTGCCTATATTTCCATTTTTTTTAAATATCGGAAAAAGCCGAAACACCCCAACTAGATAAATTTAATTTTATATAAAAAATATAAACATTGTATTGGCACATCTCAAATTTTTTTTTAACAATTTTTATAAAAATTGAATTTAGTGACATCACTTCATACAATTTGTATGGTAGTCGCCTATACACAATATGTAAGAAGACTTAATAGTTTGATACTTAAATCTCCAAACATACATACATACCATCATACTGTTTTCATATTCTGTGTAGGAAAAACAGACTGACCTCCATACTATCCTATCCTGACAGACATACCTACATGTTTTATATAGAAAATAAAATATCTTCAAATATTTATTAATTTGTGTTGTTTATAGTTTGGTACGTATTCTTTGATTATGCATACTATCGCCATCGACACTTGGATCTCATGTGGTACATGCAACTAGTATTTATATATATTCCCTAAACGAAGTGTTTTCCTATAATATTATATAGGTGAACAAAACATGAGATAAGGCCAGTCATTTGGATAATTTCTAAATGAGCCCATGACCCATATTCAAATTTTTTTTTTAAGATTTAAGATAACAACCTGCTCAATAACATTGACTTATTTCATACCCAATCTCTACTCTCGTTCAAAATTGCGATAAAGCGCTAACTTTGCACTGATAACATAACTCAAAATTCCACTCTCTAGTACATACATGTATGTATGTGTCACCATAATGGTTGCAACACCTTTTTCGTTAATCCTTAAGCACGTTAGAATCCCATGTTATGATTCTAATATATAATCCTCTTTGTACTGTTCCCTGTATGCTTCGGGTATGATCCTTTAATTTTGTTTTTTCTCATTTGTTAAAAATTGTATGTTTTCAAAATTACCTGTTATTATGTACCGTAGTCTATCATTTACTGTTTTTTTTCATTGTTTTTAATATCATGTTGTGTTGTTATATTCTACTGTAATGTTGGATATCCAAAAAAAATATTATTTTTACAGTGTTAGAGCCAAAAAAACATTCATACATACATACATACACACATATGCAACAACTAGGGAAGGGAAGAGAAAGGAGAGAAGAGAGACTAGGAGTGCAGGATAGAGGGATATTGGTCGCGCATCACTTTCAGAACATCATGTCTAAATCTATAATATTTCGTGTTGAGTATGTCTATCTCAGCTGAGAATGTATTGTTATATTGGCTGCATATGCGTGTAATTGTGGAATTTTTCCTGATATTATCGTAATAAAATGAATTCAAAAAAATATTAAGTTCTATAGTTTATTAGGATATAATAATATATATAAAGAAAAAAATTACACTTTAACGCTCACGTGTTTTAATTTCTTTGAAAAATAATATTCGGTGTAATTCTCTCTACTCAAGCCTACTAAGCTTTCAGAGAGGAGTGGTATTGTAATATATACTAGTTTCATGTAACACATGAGATCCAACTGTCGATAGCGATAGTATGTTTAGTTGAAGAATAAGAATAAAACTATAAATCCAAATTATTGAAAATTTTAACACATATTGGTATGTATGTCAAGATAGGACAGTATGGAGGTCAGTCCTCTTTTCCTACCCGGAATATGAAAACAGCATGATGCGGTTCTGTATGTATGTTTGGAGATTAAGTACCTATCAAACTATTAAGTCTTCTTATATATTGTGTGTAGGCTACTACCATACAAATTGTATGAAACAATGTCGTCACTAAATTCAATTTTTATAAAAATTGTTAAAAAAAAATTGAGATTTACAAATACAATGTTAATATTTTTTACAGAAAATTAAATTATCTAGTTGGGGTGTTTCGGCTTTTTTCGATATTTTTAAAAAGTTTGGAAATATAGGCAGTTAATCTCATAAATTTATCATAAAAAAAATATTTTTCTTAATAAAAAATGTTTGAGAAACCCTGGAATTTAAAAAAAAAACTAATTTGAGATTTTGTATTTGTCTATCTTTATACCAATTTTCAGCGTTCTAGCTTATATGGTTTTTGAGATATATGGAAAAATAAAGTAAAAATTCAAAAGCTGATAACCCCTGACTGAAACAAAAATTCACAATTCTGAGTATAAAAGTTTTGTAGGCCTATAACTGAAAATTTGGGCTCTGTAAATTCAGCGGATCAAAAGTCATAAGGGGGACACACACACACACACCCACACACACCACACACACACAGACACACACACAAAACCCACATAAAATGTTCTACTCCGAATTCTGAGTAAATCCATGTATGGGAACATATATGCTGCGAGGCCTCTAGTTGGTGTTATTAGCATGCAAAAAGTCCACTACACCATACAAAATTTTCCTTCGTACACGCATCTTGGCTTAATAATGTCGATTCATTAAGAGAATTGAATTCTCATGAACGAATCGACAGTTGGATTATTTGTAAATGAATTATTGCTTGTTATTGTGAACATACATGTTGTTTAAATAAAAATAAAAAATAAATTATATCGTGAATTTTTTCGATATAATCATAGTTATTCTGTTATTCTACTTGGAGATGAATCCAACAAATAATAGAATATTACAATTGATCCAGCCGTTCTTGATTTATATAAATAGTGTAACTAACCCGACTTTGTCTTATTTATATATGTAGATTGAATTTCTGTATATTTTTTACGTGCTTTTTTCCAATATTTTTTTTTGTTCGTTACGTTTTCCGATATTTTAATAGTTATTCTGCCATTCGGGGCGGAGACGAATCCAACAAATAAGAGATCATTCCATTGGTCCAGCCGTCTTTGAGTTATAAATGGTGTCACTAACCCGACTTTTTTATATAGATTTAACATTGGTCATCCTTCAGTGGTGAGACATCAAAATATAATCATTAGAGATTGTGCTCTTAACAAACCTGTCTCTCTAGTTACACTGAAATAATTACATATTTATATTTTTTACTGAGAGGAAGCTATTGATTGTCTGTTACAGCAATAATTTGTATCACGTAAATGGCATAAAAATTTACGATAATGGTAACTGTACATACATTTTGTGGTACATACATACTTCATGTTGTAGGTAGGAACTTTGTCCATAGTAATGTAACTACGAATATTTTATTTTTATATTACTCTTCTGGCAACTAATGGTTTCAGGTAAATATTAATTAAACACGCACCCGATGAAGTGCTGCCAGGTTTTGTAAACTGCAATTTTGATATTTTCAAAAAATAATTCATAAAATATTTAAAGGTAAACTAGAAAACTTAATCTGTCAAATAGTTCCCGAATTCCTTATATATCCTTCCGTTACCTCTTTCTTTTCCTCATTGCTATGATCAGTGTTATTTTTATTATTTTTTTAACTCTCTTTTCTTTTTTTTCTCTTTGTATTTTTTGCCTTATTCCCCTATTTTTTTATCAATTTCATTCTCACTAAATAAGTATTGTGGCAATTTAACTTCAGAAACTTCACATTGCTCGGGTTGGTTGGAAGAAATTGCCTTATGGCAATAAACCCGCCTTGTGTTATATAAATAAATAATAAATAAATAAATATAAATCACAAAACAAACTTCGTTAGGAATCGTTGTTCAGTTTTGGAACTGTTTGAAACAAATCCTTTCCCACCCATCCGGGCCTGACCATCTCAAGGCTAAATTAAAATCAGTCTGCGTCCAAATGCGCTCCGGTTGAAGCGTCGTGCGTGTAACATCTCGTCGATCACGGTGGAGCGTAGTTCTGGAGCATATTGCCGGTCGCGAAGCACCGTATGTTGTTCCTGGAAGGTCAGAAAACTCGTCGTACCGGAAGACAGCAGAGGAAGAGAGTAATATCTGGAAACCGGCGACGGAAGGCAGGTCAGTCCTTATTCCTTTCGCCATAACCCCGCGACCCTCATAGCGATGCGACAATCGAAACCAGCTCAAAATTAACATGTTAAACTCTGAGTCGATTCGATTAATAATCTACTTGGAGTATGTAACCTCGGGGGTCTCCTTTTTTTCTGTTTTATAAATTCTTTTGTTCCCATTCGGACAGTCACCACATCCATGATTGGCAAGTTTACTGAATCAAATAGAGTAACACCACATCTTTTGGCAATCGTGCTTTTGCTGTGACTGGCCCAGGCTTGTGGAATTTACTACCATCTGAACTGAGGTGAATGAGCATCCTAGCCCTATTCAAGGAACACCTGAAAACTTACTTCTTTCGTGGGTCTTACAAAAAACTGAACTTCCAATCTATTCAAAGCGCCCTTGAGGTGAGGTTTTCACATTAACGGCGCTATATACCTACTTCATCCCAGTTAATTATTCTTTTTCAATCTATATATATATATATATATATATATATATATATATATATATATATATATATATATATATATATATATATATATATATATATATATATATATATATATATATATATATATATATATATATATATATATATATATATATATATATATATATATATATATATATATATATATATATATATATATATATATATATATATATATATATATATATATATATATATATATATATATATATATATTAATTTATTTAAATTAAGGGGAAGCACTTTATATAAAGCGACTGCACAAGATCGCTCCAAGCTTATTTGTTGGCTCACAGAAACAAGGCAGTCTTAAGTAGTCCGAAAGTTCCACTCTGAGTTCATCGTATTTCAAGGAAAAGTTTATTTTACTTTAAAAGTCCGTTCACACTGAAACTGCGATAAAAGTATGACGCCTTATTCATCTTTTTAAAGTCTTCGAGACAGAACATTATTTTGGCACAGTTCTTGAATTTAGCGTTGATCCTTAAGTCGTTCAACACCATCGAGCATACCCTATAGTCTATTCGTTCTGGATATTTCAATAAGTGTAGTTCGTCAAGAAGAGGTGTTGTGTGACTTCTTTCGTCAGCTCCATATATAATATATATATATATATATATATATATATATATATATATATATATATATATATATATATATATATATATATATATATATATATATATATATATATATATATATATATATATATATATATATATATATATATATATATATATATATATATATATATATATATATATATATATATATATATATATATAAAAAAGCACGTGCGCGATACACGTCTACTCACACTGAGAGCTCACCGTCAAGTGACTCGTAGCGTACAAGATGGCCGCTTATGTCAAATATTGTTAGCGCGACGTGATTGGCTCCTTGTGACACGCCCACCTGCTGTCGTGTTCGTTGGTAATAATATTTTATCATTATTTTTGTGTTGTGATTTATTTACAGACGAACATGTATAAGACGATGTATGAATGTTGACGAGGCGATGAATGTATGTCAAGATAGAAGTAAGTGGCGTTTGGTTCTCTCTGCCTACATCGTGAGGGACATGACGTGATGATATATTATGTGTGTAAGTATGTATGTAGTTGTTTAAAAAAACTATGTTGGTTTTTACTATTTTGATATTACTGTTCTTGCTAGTTAAAAAAAAACTATATATTACCTTTTCTTCGCGAATAAATATTGTCACAGATTAGGTGATAAACAATATTTTTTCGAGTTTTATTCATAAGAAGGTAATTTAGTGTGCATATTTGTGTACATATGTATGCCCAGGGTATACAAGGGCCTTAAGTATATGTATTTCCTCATGATCGACATAAAAACCTATAAGAAGCATCATTATTTGTTTATTTAATATAACCTTGCATTTCCGACCTCCAGTTGAATTTAATCCAACTTACGTGTATAGGCACTTATTGTATGGGGAACAAAAGCAACTTTGAATGTGTTAATCTTTGTTTTAGTACAGAATAAGATTATGAGTCACTGCCAAGGGCGTATTTATTGGTTTGTACTCAAAATAAACATTACAAAGTATGTAACAACAACAACCAAAGTGTAAATTAAGTCCAATCGATACATATTTTGCCAAATAATGTTGCTTACAATGTTATATTTGGGCGAAATGTATATCCGGATATCACTTGAACTAAAACTTTACGATCATTTTTTAACATCGTCATTTTTTTGCTGTACAATGCATAAATCGACCACCGTGGCACGATGGTAAGTCGTTTGTTTCATAGAGGCCTCCTGCGGTCGATTCACAGCAGAAAAAAAACATTATTACTTAAAAAGTTTTTTGCTTCTAATACCCCCTTATAACTTTTGATCTGCTCAATTTACAGAACTAAAAATTCAGAATTCATAGATAGTTATAGGCCTACAAAATTTTCATAGTCAGAATTTTGAATTTTTGTTTCAGTCAGGGGTTATCAACTTTTGAACTTTTACTTTATTTTTCCATATATAATCAAAAACCATAAAAGCTAGAACGGTGAAATTGGTATAAAAATATACAAATAAAAAATCTCTAAATCGAATTTTCAAAAAAAAATTAAGAATTTCTCAAACATTTTTTATTTAGAAAAAAAATATGATAAATTTATGTGATTAACTGCCTATATTTCAAAAGTTTTTAGAAATATCGAAAAAGCTGAAACACCCCAACTAGATAATTTAATTTCGTATAAAAAATATAAGGATTGTAATAGTACATTAAATTTCAAACTTATTTTTAACAATTTTTATAAAAATAGAATTCAATGACGATATCGCTTCATACTTCATACAATTTGTATAGCAGTGGCCTATGCATTATACATTATATCTAAGAAGACTTAATAGTTTGATACTTAATCTCCAAACATATATACATACCATCATGCTGTTTTCATATTCTGGGTAGGAAAAACAGACTGACCTCCATACAGTCCTCTCCTGACATACATACCTACATGTTTTATATAGAAAACAAAATATCTTCTAATATTAATTAATATGTGTTAATAGTTTGTTACTTATTTTTCAATTATTCCTACATACTATCGCCATCGACAGTTGGATCTCATGTGTTATATGCAACTAGTAATTATTATTATTATTGTCGGCCATCGTGGCTCAGTTGGTTAGGTGCTTATCCAAAGGTCGTGACATTTGTAAAGTACTGTTTTAAAACTGATATTAATAAAATAGTTTTCGATCAAAAATTATGATGATGATGATGATGATAAACACTTTCTTTGCACCCTGCGCAATTGGCGAGTTTATTGCCATATGGCAATTTCTTCCGATTAACCAGTGTTTCCAGCCCAGAGAAGCCATATTAGCGTGAGAAATTAATTTAAATAAATTGCTGGGGATCGAACCCAGGACCTCCGCACAAAAAAACCAAACGGCTTACCAAATGTGCCACGGCGGTCGGCATATATTAATTATATTTCAGAAATGTAAAATGTATTAATATTTATACATTTAATATAAAGCAATTCGTTGTATGAAATGGACTTTTCATCGTTTATAAACAGAAATCATAAAAATACTAAGCAAATATAACAATCGATCATGATATAAAACTGATAATGTACTGTTTATGTTATAAAGAGGCATGTGAAATATATTTTAGATTATTATTTGTAAATTTGAATATATTTAAGAAATGTAAAATGTATTTAAGGACCAAGTTATGCGTATGTATAATATAAGAGCATAACTATAAAAACTCGATTTCCGAATAAAAATGAACCATTCTGTTGTTTTTTAAAACAAATCACAAATCTAAATGAAAATAAAATAAATATTGATCTCCAACTAGGGAATTCAATCCCGCATCAAAACTTCGATCCCGCACGCCTGATGTCCCACTGATAAGTCCCACTGATCAGCGGGCTGCGGTATTACAAGCTACATATGTATCACAAATCAAAATGCTTTTTTTAGTTGCCAAGAAAATTAAATACGAAGCAACTGTAATTAAAATAAAGTATTGATTGACTGACGTACAGACGTACTGTATCTGATATGCATGATGCTTCTCCACAATATTATTAATAATAAAATTGATTCTCCTGCTCTCTTAAATTATATATGTTTCAACATCCCTACCCGTAGAACTAGACACACTCCTCTTTTCCGTCTTACCACTCAACACACCAACTATGCTCAACATGCAACAATCTACAGAATCTGTAATACATATAATAGGCATTTCCAAGAGATTGACATATTCTTACTTAGCGCCCCCACATTTAAAAAATATATCAAACTTAAAATTTCATCCTCATAATCAAATTTAACACTTAATTTACTGACACATTTATACTATATGCAATTTCACACATCATTCACACAATATCTTACCATAATATGTAACCATTCCTAATGTATTTATTTATTTATCAAGGAAACATACAGTTTTATTAATAAATTGTAATGGTACAAAATAATAATCAAATAAACCAGCAAAGTTTCCATAAATGGTTAACAATAAAATACTTTATAAAAAAAAACATTAGTTGTAGCAGGAGGAAGAATAAACAAGATTGAAATAAAACATAACCTAATAAAAAACATAAATAATAAAATAAATAACCAATTAACCAGTCAAGAAATGAAAAAAAAAAGAAAACAGTTAATACGTACCCACATATAAGTTAAAAAGAATTCTTTTCACACAACATAAAGTTTTCTTTTAAAAGCTGCAAAATCGTCATTTAGAATATCGATTTCAGACTTAATGACAGAATTATACAATTTACAACTACGTCTGACAAAATAGTTCTGCGCTTAATTAGTTTTACAAATAGGAATAGCAAATAATTCATTCGATCTAGTACTGCGTAAAGGGCAACGAAATGCAATTTTCTCCAACAGATATGCAGAATCCACAATGCAATTCATTGTTTTAAATAAAAATATCAAATCTTACACCTTTCTACGCTTATTTAAACTGAATAGTTTGCATTGGTTTTCCCCAAAACGATATGTTAAATAATTGAAAAATTTATCTTGAACTTTCTAAATACGATCAATATATGTTCGATATTGGGGATTCCATATGATGGAAGCGAACTCAAGGTGTGATCTGACATATGCCATGTATAACAATTGGAAGGTAAATGGTACAGAGAAAGGTTTCGAAATGCGAAGAATGAAACCCATTTGTCTATTGGCTTTTTCTAGTGCATATTCTATATGATCTTTAAATAACAATTTAGAGTCAAGCAACACGCCAAGCTATCTTAATATACTACAATAACTTCAGCGACAACCTGTAATTGGCTTTATTATTAATCAAATCATCTTTATGTTATATAATTTATTATATGCTGTATGTTGTCCTCTAAATAAAATAAAATAAAATAAAGTAGCGCATATTAATGAGAACACGGCTGAAATACTATATTCTGGTTTCAGTCCTGCAAGTCATGCGGATCTCGCAAGTAGTCACGCATTACTGATCCCGCAAGCCATGCGAATACCGCATTTGCGGGATCCTCTAACGTCCCCTGTCAGCAGTTGCCGTCCTCCAATTGGACACCTGAAGAAGCTGTTCTGCATCCCTCCTCACACTCTCCTCCCACCTCAGCCTTGGTCTTCCAACCCTCATTTTTCCACCCAGATGTCCATATAGAATCCTTCTATATTGACATCGCATTAATAATGTCGCAAAATTAATGCGAGATTCCGCGTCTGCGGGATTGCATTCCCTAACTCCAACCTTTCTCGATTATTGTTTAAGGTTGAACTACATAGAATACATTTTATATATGTCAATATTTATGAGTGGTTTATTAATATATATTCTCGTCAGATACATCAGTTCTACCCGCATGAGTTCTTCTGTGTATCAAGATAAAATAAATATAATTATCATATATTTTGATAATGTTGGAACGTCTGAACCGAAACAAAAAGTGCCTACGTGAACAGTAGGTATTGTTGTTTTTTTTTTTCAAATTATCTTCATTGTTTTTTTATTATTAACATACTCGTTAATTAAATAAAAACATATTCCTCCGCCTCTAGATTCAACAAACAAGTGAAGAATAATGAATTATAAAACCAAAGTGTAATAGAGATGATGAAAAAAAAATAATGAACATCATGTAGTGGCTAAAGATGAATTCGACACTAACTAACAATCATGCTAACAATCTCATAATAAACGAATAATAATTAATAGGAGATATTTTCTGGGTTTAAATTATTCGCTACTACAACTTCTAACTCTACCCCACAACAACGCTCGAACGAACGCCAAAAAAAGCATAGCACAACAAGTAACCCTTATAACTTTTGATCCGCTTGATGCACAGAGCCTAAAATTTCAGAAAATAAAAATTTTCAAACCTACAAAGCTATTATACTCAGAATTTTATATTTTTGTTCCAGTCAGGGTTTATTAATATTTTTTTTTAATCCATTTATCTCAAAAACCATATAGGCAAAGTGAATGAAAATGTGTACTAATATAGGTAAATACAATATCAAAAACTTGTTTTTTTTAAGTTCCAGGATTACTCAAGTTTTTTTAGTAAAAAAAAATTTTTATGACTAATTTATGCGTAGGTACTTATATCTGCATATATTTCCAAGTTTTTTAAAAAAATCGAAAAACCCGAATCACCACAACTACATAGATAATTTTTTTTTATAAAAAGTACATACCTACATACATTATAGAATACATCTCAAGTTTTATTTAAAAAAAATGTAAAAATTGAATTTAGTGACGACATCGTTTCATTGAATTTTTATGGCATTATGTATGGACCTGAATACTGGGTCTTTACAAAAAGAAACGAAAATAACTTCTTGATATTTGAAACGAAAAATCATGGCAAAGATTTTTGGCCCAGTAATTTGGAGGATACGATACAATGACGAACAACAGGCATTCACACAACAACAGGGTTCTTAATACCAATCCAGAGGGCAGAAGGAGTAGAGGCAGAGATGGCTGGATGACACAGAAATCGACATAAGGGCGATCGGAATAACAAACTGGAGGAGAGCGGCGAAGGACAGGGACGATTGAAGAAGGATTCTGGAGGAGGCCAGGGCCCACACAGGGTTGTAGCGCCAATATGATGATACACATTATCTACGAGATTTCAACAGTTTGATATTTAATATCCATAAATACATAGATACCATCAAGTTGTTCATATTCGGAGTAAAAAAGGACTGACCTCCACACTATCTTATATTACATTTTTAGTGTATAGAACACAAAATATCTTTAAATATTCAATAATATGGATTTAAGGGTATCTTGTTTGGCACGTGTTCTATAAAAATTATCGCTACCAACAGTTAGATTTCATGTGTTACATTCAACTTGTAATAAAACATAATTTTATTATTAATTTTCATAAGATTTATAACATTTATAAATAAACGGTGAGTAGTCAATTATTGCTTTCTTTGTAATCAAAAATAGTTGGTATCTACCTGTTTTGCTAGACCACAATAATCTTACAAGTCTAGTCTTGATATTGCACTCCTGTTATATCAAGACAGGAAGACTAACAAGTATTTTACTCATCACTAGTCAAAACTTTCGAAATGATATTACGTTATTCACATGATCGTACTATTTCTAGGTATCTTTTGTTATTTGTGGGTGTATAGTGTAGATAAACGTGTCTATACTTGCATAACATAATTATATATATCTAGTTGCAGATATATCTACATATGAAGGTTAGTGTTGCAATATAATTTGATAATTTGTGCATTTCCACGTGATGCTGGAACGTGTTCTCTGGTCTCTAGGGTGGATTATGGCCGATATTCTCAACACAAGAGCAAACATTGCATCTCAAATACTAATAATATTTATGTAAATTTTAATTGAATCGAAGCGTCACGTTGGTAGACTGTGAAAATGCTGATATATCACGTTCATAACAAACACGGATACACCCAGAGACTTTCAACCTTTTTTCTTCACTATCTTGTGAAGATGGATGCTATCAAAGTCTGGGTGTGGCGGAATAAGCGTGGAAATGAGGTCTCTAAGGCTGTTATTACAAGAGACATCTTAGGAAATTTCAATCAGTAGTAATTATTGCAAGATTAGAATTGATTTTTTACCTTTCTTGTCAGATGTTTAAAATCGTTCATAATTGGAAGCCCGAATACCCTTTAAAAAAATTAATGGTCTATATCAATGATACTCCTATTTTGTCTTCGGGCCACATACATATTATATTTCTAAAGATACGCGGGCCGCAACACTATACTGGTATCCCATTTTTTGGAAAAGAATTTGAGATTTTAAAAATTGTAAACTAAAACAGAATAATAATAGTACATATCACTTATCATTATCAGCATGCGGTTCCTTAAAAATTACAATAGTGAAAAAAGTGAAACTCAAAAGTAACACGTATCCAAACGTTTATTTCAAAATTAGTGTGATTTTTGACATTGAGTTAAATTTTCAACAATTTTAGACAAGATATACGAAATATAGAATGCAGATTTTGTAAATTATGTCCCTGATAATAAATGTGTTTAGGGCCGCACAAAAAAGCTTGGCGGGTCGCAGGTTGAGTATACATATGTAGTTGGTCTATATGGTAGAGGGCCAAAAACTTCATTTTGATTGTTCCTAGACATTTTTTTTTTTTTAAATAAAATGAATATGTACTTGTTAAACAAGTACATAATATGTACTTGTTAAATATGTACTTGTTAAACAAGTACATATACATCTTACGTTCCCTAAAATAAGCAAATAAATGCTTGTGCTTAGGTGAACGAAATCGGTCGAGGCAGGATTCGAACTCGCGACTACTGGATTACTAGTCCAGCGCGCTATCCGCTCTGCCACCGACCCACATATAGGGGCAGAGTTTGAAGGTAGCTTCAAATACGCTGCAACTATATGTTAGAATGAATTGCCTCTTCCAATTGAAGCGGTGGAATGTTTTAATGATTTTAAAAATAAATATCGAGCCATGCTTCTTGCATCGCAGTCATAGTGTAACAAATTAATATTATGAGAGTTCTTAATTATTATTGTTAAATGTCAATAATTTATTGTTATGTAGAATACATTATGTATCACTGCACTGGATGCACTATCAAGTGCCCCGCAAAAGATTCAAAGCTTGGAAGGGCTTGGTGGCGAAGGACATGCGGGCATTAATCTCTCCGAGGATGATGCTCAGGATAAGACGAAGTGGAGGAGCGCTGAACGAAGAGCCAAGCCCACGACCATGTACGATACAAGCTAAGTAGAGAGAATATTTTTTTTAAGTAGTACGAAGATCTATGTTGGTGTTTTTGGCATGCAAAAAAAGTGTCCACTACACCATACAAAATGTTTCTACATACACGCGTATTGGCTTAAGACTGTCGATTCATTAAGAGAATTAAAATTTCTTGTACGAATCGACAGTTGGAAAGGAACAGGATAACTTAACATTTCCTCATATATCCTTTGTAATAGCAACCGAAGACAAACCACTAACTAATGACAACATTCAACAAGCTGTGTTTCTCGTCGTTTTTGAAAATCATTTAACCTATTATGTTTGCATGAATGCTAATCCGAGTAAGTACCTACATTATATTTTCTCAAATGTTATAATATTTATACTATTTTATAGGTATTAGTATTTATATTATTTTATAGGTATACCCAAACACTGATCAAAAATACGCGTAAATGTGCAAGGTGTCTCAAAAGAAAGTTTATATTTGTATTCAGAGCGTTATGTGGAGATGTAAGACGACTTCTTGGTGCCTGAAATGCAAAACTTTCCTGGCTATAACCAAAGAACATGGTTCCAGCAGGACGGAGCAACGTCACACACGTCCAATTAATCTCTGCCACGAGTTCGTGAAATTTTACCAGACAAATTGATCTCCAGGAGAGGTGATATAAATTGGCCTCCACGCAGTCCTGATTTAACCCCTATGGACTTTTCCTATGGGGTTTTCTTGAATCTAAAGTTTATGCCAATAAACCGACTTCCCTGGCGCATTTGGAATAAAATAGCGGAAGTTATGATTTTCTCCATTTTTAAAGTTTTTTTATTAAGTGGCATGATGCTGGGATTGTATTGTTTCATCACAATGTGTGTGTGAGCTGTGTACTACGTGCTACGTGTTATGTGCTATGTACTATGTGCTTAGTGTCATATACGGCGTGTTTATTCTACTTTTTCGAATATAGACTAAAGTACTCATTCGATTCATTTCAAATTACGCAAATTTGTACATATAATACTCGCTTAGACCTCATTAGATTTTGAAGGATATCTGATCAGTGTTTCTCAGTTTTTCAAAGTGACCCCAAGTTCAGGTAACTTAAAATTTATTTTTTTTATTTTCAAATTGCAAAAAAACACATAACTTTCATAAAATGGCATTGAAGAATTATCAAGTTTTCATCATTAAATATTTAAATCAAAAATAATTTAGTAAAATCATTTCATGGAAATGCTGAAAAATTTTCATACATAATTTGAATACTTTGTTAAATGAATTGGTATTGAGGAGTACAACATTGGCCACAACCCACTCGTTTTTAAATGTGATCAAAAAAATATTTGATTCATAATTCAACTGTAATCAAATAATTTAAGATCTAATAAAATTAAATTTCTTAATTAAAATATTTCGTAACTGTTAACAAAATTTTTGGTTACTCTTTATTTATAATTATTATTTAAACATGCACGCGTAACTTAAACGTTTCACCTGAGTTTCAACTTTCAGCAATGATTTAGCAATCTTTGAGGTTAAATTAATTAAATAGTACTATAAATTTACACAATTCTTTAAAATTTCATACTAAACGTAGATATCAACAAATTTTCATGATTAAATGTAGAGAAAGATTAATATTGGATTATGATCGAGTACTGATTTATTCATTTTTAAGATTAAGGCAAGATAAGATCGTATTTAGAATGTGTCATCAGTAGCCCCTCTGATCTTGTGTATGGAAGGCGATAATCAAATTGTTAACATGCTTATATATGAAAAAAATATACTCAGATGTGTACTCGTTCATTATGAGGGTAAATAAACATCCAAAAACATCTCGGTGTGTAAAGTGTAAGTACAGTACTCCTCGGTACTCAGAACTGCTCTACCATAAATACATACATTTGAGAAAGGTAATTCATAAACAGATCACGTAAAAAAGAGAAAATAAGAACTGAAATACAAGTCTGGTTGGTTTTGGCCTTCCTTCCTTTTTATCATAAGACACTCAGGTACCTACCTCTAATCTACACCTACCTGCTGAATATTCATGGCTTTCCTAGAAAAAGGTGCTCAGTTTTTTCCTTTTAATTTTTACATAAATAAACAATTTAAGTCGAATCGTTCGATGAATAATTAAATTTGAATCAAACTTATTGTAAAATACTAGTATCATGTAACGCATGAGATTAAACTGTCGATAGCGATAATAAGGCTGTGTTTCTCGAACAAAGATTAAAGTAAAAGTACTTCTAGTTAAAATACTCAGATTTCATAAAATTTTGCAATACTTTTGGCTGTTTCATTGAAATCTCATGCCGTAAAACTACACAATTTTGAACAATTTTATGAAATCAAAGTATTTCAACTAAACTACTACTGATACTTTTTTTGAATCAATCCAGCCTAAGTAGGTATAGTTGAAGAATAAATTTTTTTAAAATAAAAAAATGAATATGTCCTTGTACATCTTCCTACAATCCCTTAAATAAGCATAAATGCTTGTGCTATAGGTGAACGAAATCGGTCATGGCAGGATTCGAACTCGCGACCACTGGATTACTATCCCAGCGCGCTCACCGTTCTGCCATGGACCTATCTACCTACATACATACCAAGCTATAAACCATTGTATCCAATATATTGTATATTTTAATATATTTTGTAATGGAAAAAGAACAGGTGCCCAAATAACAAGACGCCACGTTTTGGAGACACGCAAATCCAGACAGAAAACACAAAAAAATGTAATGGCGGAAAGTTCTTGAGGATGCCAAGGCTCACGATGGGCTGACGATGATGGGCTTTGTTCTTCAAAGGTTGGCAATCCTTGTATACATTTTCATCAAGACCATTTCGATTGTATATTTTATTCATTTATTCATACAAACATTGATGACATTACAATAATTATTGAATCTGCAATGCCCCCACTAAACAAAAAAACCTGTGCCGAGGCCAATACATCTCGAGACAGTGACACTGTATTAGTTGATGCCAACATCAATCATATATAAAAAGTGATAATATCACAAACAACATTGAATATAAAATAAAAAAACAACAAAAAAAACACAATATAAAAAAAATGCCACTAATACAATTAGAGCAAA
The DNA here is from genome assembly GCA_963576475.1 of Molanna angustata. Classification (NCBI taxonomy): domain Eukaryota; kingdom Metazoa; phylum Arthropoda; class Insecta; order Trichoptera; family Molannidae; genus Molanna; species Molanna angustata. Next base: position 15,530,255 of record OY754975.1, read on the forward strand.
GTATGGGGTCGAAAGCTATGGGTGAAAAATCTCCTCTTCATAGTGTCTGCCTGATATTAAGAGCCATTCCTTTATTTTAGTTTTAAAAGCATGACTATTTTCTTACAGCTAAACATTTCAATATATATCATATATCTACTTACTTTAATTTTATTTTATTTTATTTTATTTTATTTATATTTGGGAAACAAACAGCGTTACAATGTTTATGGTATGGACAGTAAAGTTATTACAATTATGCCAATAATGTGTTTCCACATAAGTAAAAAACAATAAGTACCTATATAAGTTTATACAAAAATTATAGAGAATATGTAGGAGAGAGTTGGGAATAGAGAGAAAAGATAGAGTGCAGATGAAGAGGGATATGTGTTGGGATGAATATATATGGATATTTAATGATTGATAAGTTTTGATTTGATAACATTTATTGATGAGTTGAATATATCTAATTCGTTTAGGTGCGTATTGAAGAAGTGTGATGCACGGTATATGAATGAGTGTTGTTTGGCGTTCGTGTTACAGTGTGAAAGGTTTAATGAATGTTGGAATCGGGTTGCTCGGGTGGGAACCGCCTGTGTCCCATGAGTGTGAGTGAGAAGGTGCTAAATTTGTAATGTAGCGTCTCATTACTAAAATTTGGCCAGTCATAGTTGCATGTACTGAGTTAGATGTGAGCAGCAATCGATCAGCGCTTCTCAAAGTTTTTGAGATGGGATAAGTTGGAAGGAATGTAATAATGGGTGTTGGTATTGGGAAAGGATAAGCTGAGAGTAATGTGAAAAATTTGAAAATTGGAATATAGTGCACAATAGTTAAGCAGTAATTCACAGAGAACATGTAAAGTGACGTAGGTAAAGAACAAATGTTGGAGAAGGTTCTAGAGTTTACATCATCTTTTTCAAGTCTTCTTCGTTTGCTATGAGTATGGGTGGTGAAGTCGTGTTTTTCCGGACGAATATACGGCAGTTCCGGAGCCAGGCATACTGAAAACCCCGTTCTTTTTTCAATTTACGGACCAGGAAGAAGAGATGTTTCCCATTGCGTGTTAAGTGGTCGTTTATATAGATGTTGTGATCCGCGCCGGGAAAGCCACAGTCCTTGGTAGTAAGCCCTTTTCTTTTCTTAACTGCTGATAGGAAGGCGTCCTTAATAATTCGGCTGGTAAATTTTACGATAATTGGTTTTGTTGTATTTTTCTGTTGGTCTTTTGCCGTTACTCTGTTGGAGAACTCAACATTATTTAGATCCAAATTAAATCCTATAGTATTTGCTATTTTTAGGATGATATGGTTCGTGTCTTCGTCCTTGATCTGAGGGATTATCAGCCATGTTCGATCCACTGCTGGATAAAGACCTCTTCTAAACTTTTCCACTTATTTCTGTTTTGAGCTGTTTGTTGCCATCCACGATCCGCATGCCGGACAATGTCATCCTTCCACCTTTTCAGTGGTGTTCCTGCGCCTCTTTTGGTGGTCAGCCTCGTTGCTCACTCTGCAACGTCGGCAACCCTTGTTCGACGTCTCCTCGTGTCTGTCTCCTCTTGTTAGTCTCCTTGATCTCGGAAACTGACGCCCAACATTTGTCTTTCTATTGCTTGCAGAGTGCATTTTATATTGTCTAAGCTTTTGTAGTAAGGTTTTGGTACTTTCAAGTAGGTACTTACGTCATCACTGGCAAGATGGAATTGAAAAGTTTAGAATTGAGTCATATAAGAGATCAATGATTTTATTAAATTAATATATTTGATGTCCAACTGGATCTAACTACAATTTTTTTGTTATGTTTTAGGTGTCTTAGCCTACTTCTTGTTATGTTTTAGCTGTCTTAACCTACTTCTTGTTATGTTTTAGCTGTCTTAACCTACTTCTTGTTATGTTATAGCTGTCCTCAACTACTTTTTGTTATATTTTAGCTGTCTTAACATACCTTTTGTTATGTTTTAGCTATCATAACCTACTTTTTTTTATATTTTAGCTGTCCTAACCTAATTTTTGTTATGTTTAAGCTGTCCTAACCTATTTTTTGTTATGTTTTAGCTGTCCTAGTAACCTACTTTATTAATGTCAGATGAAATGTCTTGAAATCCTGAAAATAATTGAAAAAAAGTACTATATGTATGGGTTTGATACCCAGCAGAGTAGGAACTTATTTAAATATTTTTTTCACGCTAATATTGCTTCTGTGGGCTGGAAACACTGGTTAGTTGGAAGAAATTGTCATATGGCAATAAGCTCGCCACTTGCGCAGGGTGCGAAGAAGTTATTATTATTAAATATTTTTGTGCATATATAATCATTGTGCATATTTTTTGTATTATATATAAAAAATCAAATTTCAAATTTATTAAAAAAATTAATATAAATAGTTACATTTTTTGGATTATAATTTTTTGTAAATAAAAGCATATTTTTGTGCATATATTATATTATAATCAACTGTAATCAACTGTTGCCATTGGTAGCAACTCTATGAATCAAACGGGAACACCTCCTTCGTACATCCACTCATTTGTGTTTCGCTGTTTTTTTATGCCTGATAACTTTCAGTATTTTTTTGGTTTTGTTATTGAAATGAATAATGCGTGTTTATTTTCATTGAAATATGTTTTAATGTCTACAAAGGTTTTGCTAAGAAGCAATACAATGTTATTGTAAATAATAAAACTTCCTTCATAGGTACAAGGTTCAGAGTTTCAGACATACCAAACATTTGCTAAAACACTCACGCTATCAAATTGCAAATACATTTGATAAACTTGTTTGATTTTGTTCATGAATTATATTTCCTTTAAATTAATACTTGAAGAGAATACTATGTTCCCAATTTTAAAACATTGTCTGTCTGTACTGGAATTTTGCATTCGATTTTTAGCTAACTTCACAACCAGTTAGATCACTTAACAATCGGAATTTGTGTATTCCCGATGGCCATTATTATGACGATTACGATGATATCATCATTTATTTAAATTGAAGATTTTTAGGAAACGTATGAGGTATGCATACGTTCTTGTAACAAGGACATTATTTAAATAAAATATTCATTATTTAAATAAAAAAAAATACATGTACCTACTCTTTGACAAAAGATCCTCAAATAGTTGGAATATTATAGGAGAACCAGGAAATCAAGGCACCTACAGGGCTTACGACCTGTCATCGGCTGGTTTGCGTAATTACTTTATGGGCTTGCGCAAAGTTTACCAGTTATCGCTTTTTTGTCGAGTTCCCTATCAATTCAAATTTTTAATTTTCTTTATATATTTTTATTTATCAGAATTTCGCGACAGGGAAAAAATCAATGTTTGCATATATGCAAATATAAAAATATTCGAGACTCAATAATTTTCAAACTTAAAATGTAATGAATTACAGTCGTATTTCGACCAGTAGGCGATCACTAGTAGGTATAATTCTACGATGTTTCAACAAAATTAATGTATTTGAAAGAAGCCTTACAAGGCAAAACGATTGTCCGATAAAGTGTTTTTTTATAATTATGGAGTTTTACAATACTTACATATACGCGCTGTCTCAATTTTAAATCAAAATATCAGACAAAATATATTTTCTGGATCACTCGCGCTATGAAATTTCATGTATATTATATATTTATTTTGATCATGTTGATATATCTTGTTTGTTTCAGCTAGAAACTATAATATAAGAAATATTTATCAACAGTATTGGTACTTTTAAATCTATAATAGAAAGACGTACACTTAAAGTGGGTACATATGTATAAGTATAAATACTATGTAGGCAATCGCGTTACTTTGAGAAAATAGTGATAAGTTGGGTATGTTATAGTTTGTTGCTATTCAGTAATTTTCCACTCGGTACAACGTACAGATACTTCTCAACGTACGTCATTCTGTTTTACGTCGCTTCGGGTTTACGTTATTACTTAACTTATCATCTTATTTCGTGATGCGATACTGTTGAAATAAAAAATCTTTTGGGATCACATTACGTAGGCATAATCATAAAAAATAACAAACATAAAATAATAATAGGTTCGTTATAAATAATAAAAACAAATACATATTAATAGGTACATAAAATAGATGGATCGATGGCAGAGCGTTTAGCACACTAGGCAAGTTACTCAGTGGTCGCGAGTTCGATTCCTGCCTCGACCGATTTCGTTCACCTATAGCACAAGCATTTATGCTTATTGTAGGGAATGTAGGAAGATGTTTATGTACTTGTTTAACAAGTTCAACAATTTATATTTATAACAACTTGTAACGTTCAACATTGTATTAATTAGTTCTGTTTCATACGACAAACTATTTTGGCTTTGACGTTGCTTTGGTTGGTTGGAAGAAATTTTCACTGTGGCAATAAATCCGCAATTGTACACATCAATGTACATTAATTAAATAAAACAAAATGAAAAAAACGTTAACTATGATTGACAATATAATAAATATATAAATAAATATAATTGACAAATATTCTAAGATAGAGGCGTTTACATTGTGGAAATTCATTTTAAAAATTCATTGAAATAACAGCAAAACTTTGTTTATTTCCACTTATTTAAGATAATTGGTAATAAACAAAGTTATGTTGTTATTTTAATGTTTTTTTTTTAATTATAATTGAACTTTGGATTGTGAGTGAACTATTTGTGTGCTTTGCAATATTTTATCAAGGGTAAATTTTGTACAAATCATGTGAAATATATTTTTCTAGGTTCGTATATCATGAGTTACTTGTAGAATGTTTGCAATATTTTGTTGATGCAATCATTTTACAATGCAGTGTTTGGTGTTTATCGGAACAGCGAAATCATAGCAATGGAATCGTCCAAACTGGAGAATTTATAAATAATGCACTTATACCTACGCTGTAACAGTGCAAATATTATAAAACAAAGAAATGCTACATATTGATTTCAACAATAAAACCAGCTCTTCTAGCTATGAACACTATTGAACAATAACAATAGCTGGTATCTTTATTATTCATACCACATTCCATATCCATGCTACCTAAGTGTAATTTTAGATACAGGATTGCTAGCATTTCCAAAAATATACAAATGTAATAATAACGTTGTTATGAGTAAACGAGTAGATATTTATTTATATTAATTTAGATCATAAAATTATAAATAAATAAAATAGCATAGTTATTACTTACTTTCCGTGTCCGGAACACCATCATATTGGTTGGTGCTCCGGTGGTGGAAGGATTGGCCGGCATTCTGCCGTTTCCAGGGACGCCCGATTGCTTTTCCGAAGTTAACCGAAACTCAATCTACAGAAAAAAATACAATAAAATAAAATGAACAACGAGAAAAATAAATTAAAAATCATAACACTAAAAAAATTCAAAAAATAACAATGTAGTAGAAAGTCATAAGTTACATTATTATTGCAAAAACATTTATTTCATTTTGATGTCTACCTACTTCAAGTAGCCACTTTGTACCTGACACTTTTTTGACCCTTTAAGTGCCTATGATAGTATGTAATACATTCGTGGTGCAATAAAAATGAAAAAAAAAATATTTGCTCAAATTTGGTATTTATTATCTCAATAGCTACCCGATGTTTTGCTCCTTGTGTCCTTTGTGTTTATATTCGTGAATTCGATTCGTTTTTGAAAAATAAATACATGATTGATCTAGTGTACAGTTGTCGTATATTCAGAACTTTGAAAGATTTTAAAAGGTCTTTATGTATGTTAATTGTGTGAAGACATTAAATAATCTTATAATGATAGCTTGTAATCCATGGAAGAACACAAGGGAAAAGAGGACCGGACGACGAAGAGTTTCGTGGCTCCGTAACCTGAGACATTGGTTCAAAAAAAGCACTTTGTCATTGTTTAGGGCCGCCCGCCGTAAATAAAGTGGTCCTGATGCTAACCTTATTTAATTCAATTCATGTACAATACACGGAGTTTATCCGACATTCATACAACACCCAGAACTTTTTTGCCTATCAAAGTCTTGAAAGTAGGCATGATAACGCATTATTACTCTTGACAGGCTTCAAGATTTTCAATAATATTATTGACTGTTTAGCCTGTAGGAGCATTAATTAAGGCTGTCGCTATGTGAAGCTAGTAATTAAAAGCGAATTCAAACTTTAGTTAAGACAAGCAGAGTTGGCCTTCACAATAAGTAACTTTTGTAACTAAAATAGGAACGTACTAAAATTGTAGATTTTAGATTTACGGTCTTATTTCTGCGTTATAAAATTTCCGGCCAATATAGGAACGTTCCTATTCCATTTAGTCCAATTTGATATTTTATAACGCTGAAATAAGACCGTAAATCTAAATTCTACAATTTTAGTACGTTCCTATTTTAGTTATAATAGTTACTGAATAGGGGGTAATGAGAGAGAGAGAAAGAGAGGGGGGTGTAATAGAAAGGTTTGGTTACTTACATATGGGGGTCCAATGGATGGTAGGGTCATGGTGGTGCATATTTTGCTGGAAAATGTGCCCCTATAAAATACCATGAGAAACCACGTTGCAATTTCACCAGCAACACTACCATCAAGTCCTACTCCTAGCGTCCTCGAGTGGTCACCAGACCCCGCGACCCCTGGGCAATGTGACTACTGACACATCAACATCAGTGTCATAGCAGATAGTGAGAGGGCGAAGGGCGAACCTCCGGCGCCTTAAAACCGGAACACCCCAGCTAAGGGAACGAAAAACCCCTACAGAAAAAACCCTGGTCCTCCTGGTAGGGGGTTGAGCGTGGGGCCAACACCTCCACCTTGGAAAAAAACAAAAACCGTTATGAAACCACAAGAAGAAAGAGCCGGACTGATCCCCACACGACCTGGCAAACGAAACAAGGACAACGTTTTTGATGTATTGAATATAGGCACTTGGAATATCCTCTCCCTCTATAGAGCCGGCGCACTCAAGATACTTCTAGAACAGCTAGATAAATACAAATCTGACATCACTGCCCTACAGGAAGTCCGTTGGCTCGGAACGGGTATTCTCCAGAAGAGAAACCACGACATTTATTACAGCTGTCATGAAAGGCTACACGAACAAGGAACGGCCTTTATTGTTAATAGGAAGGCCAAACATTTAATCCTAGACTTTAAAGGAATAAGCCCCAGAATGTGCTACATCCGGGTCAAAGGTAAATTCTCCAACATAAGTATCATTAATGCCTACGCACCAACAGAAGTCGCAGCAGAGCGGGAAAAGGATGAATTTTATGATCTTCTTGTCAGAACAATTGGCAACTGCCCTAGACATGACGTTAAAATGGTGCTGGGAGACTTCAACGCTCAGATTGGTAAAGAGATTTAACCCAATAGAACCCACAATAGGCCTCCAGAGCCTGCACGACATTACAAATGATAATGGTAAAAGACTTATTGATTTTGGAGTATCCCATAATATGATAATAGGCACAACACTATTTCCACATAAAAACATCCACAAGGGGACATGGAAGGTACCGGGCCGGGACATGGCTAACCAGATCGATCACATCCTTATAGATGCTAGACATAGGTCAAATCTCATGAATGCTAGAACGTACAGAGGAGCCAATGCAGACTCAGATCATTTTCTGGTGATGTGTAAACTTAGAGCACGTATTTCAAATATAAAAAAGTCTCCTGGAACACGGTGTGAGAAGTTTCTAACGGAAGAACTAAAGAACCGTGACAAAAGACACGCATATCGACAAAAAATCAATGAACTCATCCCAATTCAGGAGCCATCGTCTTTGGAAGAGAAATGGACTGCTTGCAAAAACACTCTGAAAGCTGCAGCAACAGAAGTCATTGGCAAATCCAGGTCTGGAAGGAGGCAGGACTGGTTTGATGAGGAATGCCAAGATGCAACAAACCTTAAGAACAGTGCTTACCATAAAATGCTTCAAAGCAATGGCACTAGAGCATCCCGAGAACAATACAGACAAAAGCGCAGAGAGGAAAAGAAACTGCATAGACGCAAAAAGAGGGAATACTTTAAAAACATCCTACAAGAAGCAGAAGATTCGAGAAACAATAATAACACTAGACAATTTTACAAGCACATCAATAATACAAGAAAGGAGTTTAAGCCCAGGATCTGTTTGTGCAAAAGCTCTGATGGCACAATTCTTAGTGAAAAACAACTAATATTGAATAGATGGGTTGAACATTTTAGTAATCTTCTGAATAATAATGTAGATGAACCCACTCACTATCCCTCCCTATCAGAGACAAATACAGTAGAGGACAACACACCACCTGTTACATATGCAGAAGTAGAACAGGCAATTGGAAGGTTAAAGAATCATAAAGCACCAGGGTCTGATACCATACCATCAGAACTATTTAAATATGCTGGGGAAAACCTAATTAAAATGATGCATGCGATACTTCTGCAAATATGGTCTGATGAACAAATGCCTGAGGAATGGTCCGAAGGCATCATATGTCCACTGCATAAAAAAGGAGATCAACTGCTCTGCTCGAATTACAGAGGGATAACACTTCTAAATACTGCTTATAAGGTGCTGTCCAACATTCTATTTAATAGACTTTTACCATATACAGAAGACTTAATTGGTAGTTACCAATGTGGATTCCGCCCACAGAAGTCTTGTATTGACCAGATTTTCACACTGCGCCAAATACTGGAAAAAACGCAGGAATATAATATAGAAACCCATCACCTGTTTATAGACTTTAGGGCCGCTTATGACAGCATCAAAAGGCGAAAATTATACAGCGCTATGAGAGAGCTCTCAATTCCCGAAAAGCTCATCACCCTGGTTGAATTGACAATGTCCCATGTCCGGTGTAGAGTAAAAATACAAAACGACCTGTCAAACCAATTTGAAACAATTAACGGCCTCCGACAAGGTGACGCCCTAGCTTGCTTGCTCTTCAACATAGCCTTGGAGAAAGTTGTGCGTGATTCCGGTGTCAATACTACTGGAACCATATTTCACAAATCCGTACAACTTTTAGCATATGCGGATGACATTGATATCGTATCCAGAAATAAGCCTGCTCTTGCGGAGGCCTTTACAGCCCTCAATACCGCTGCTGGGAGTATGGGTCTGACAGTCAACGAACAAAAAACTAAATACCTGTTGTCACGTCCTACTGTCCGTCATAATTCTCCTCCACCACCATTAGCAGTAGACAGCTACAACTTCGAATCAGTAGAACAGTTCACGTACCTCGGTTCACTAATTACCAGTAAGAATAATATCAGTGAAGAAGTGAACAGAAGAATTGTTGCTGCTAACAGATGCTACTTTGGCCTACAGAGACACATGAAGTCCAGGTTGTTGTCGAGAAAGACAAAGCTTACACTATATAAAACTATTGTCAGACCAGTGTTGACATATGCCTCCGAGACCTGGACTCTAACTAAAAAAGACGAGGACCAACTTAGCATTTTTGAAAGAAAGATCCTGCGGCGAATTTACGGGGCTTTCTGTGAGGGTGGTGTGTGGAGAATAAGATACAATCATGAGCTATACCAGCTTTATGATGATATAGACGTTGGAGTATTTATAAGGATTGGGAGACTCAGGTGGCTTGGACATGTGGAGAGGATGAGTGAGCAGCTGCCCGCCAGAAGAGTCCTTCACCATAGACCAGAGGGTGTGAGGCGTAGGGGGAGACCCAAGTTGAGATGGATGGACTGCGTCCAGGGGGACCTGGACTCTTTGGGCGTGGTCAATTGGAGACAAGGAGCCGCTGACAGATTGGAATGGCGAAGACTTCTTTTGGAAGCCAGGTCCCACCTTGGGATGTGGAGCTGATGATGATGATGATGGTTACTTACATATATGTGTATTTACACTTTCACAATTAAATATATTTATATATCACAATATAAACATTCACATTAATTATGATTAAAAATTGAGCAACTTCGAAATCTAATCTTTCACGGCAGATAATGTCGGGCGCTGCCTGGACTTTTATACCCTCAGGGAGGTGGTTAAATGAGTACGTGCCGGGTCAATGTCCATGGTGATTCTCGAACGTTCTTCCCTAGAAATGTACCTCTTGAAATTGTATTGTTGTCCATATTATGGTAGGTTACTGACCTCGTCCTAGTGCAAATTGCACGACAAATATACCTATTCACTGCAACTGTACTGAATTGCTAGAATCGCTAGGACTTGTTGTACCATCCAAATGCATAAGGGAAAAAAAGACAATCTTCTGAACGTCCCCCATTCCAGAACGGGTGTAGTGACACGAAGCACTCATCTGGTTCGTGTTATGGAAAAATTGGACTCGCTTCCTGACGAGGTAGATATTTTCCATTGGAATATAGGGCACTTCAAATCGTACCTTAAACAGAGATAGCCGTCGTCGGACTGCAATATCACACTGTAATTGGCAGCAGCTGTCGTGTGATTACGAAAAAAAAATTAAGTGCTATATGGCGGGGTTTTGCCAAAAGGCTAAAGCAACGCGAGGAATAGTGTAGTGATAGGCACATTAAATTTATAACAAAATAAACAAAAGACAAACACATATCATTATTTAATGTAAAATCACATCAACAAAGAAAGTAGAGATAGAGAGGAAGAATGGAAGGATAGAAGGAAAAGAAGGTTGTGAGAGTGTCAATAAAGAGTTATTGGATCAGTATAATAGCTTTAGTCTTATATTAAATATGTAGTTGAATAGATTGAGAGGTTGTAATATCATCATTTAACGTGTTCTTGCTCTTGCTGATCGTACTCCAAAAGAGGAACTGAGAAATTCAGTAGAATGAATAGGAATAGCAAGTAACCCTCGCAGAGGAGACAGCACGTGAAGAAGAAAAAAGATAATATTACTCATATTATTAGCATAATATATTTTTTGAATTTCATTTATTTACTAAAATATAGATATATTGAAATGGACTGTTAACTTGTTAAAAATATATGTGTAAGTATCTGTAATGTTTTGAAGTAATATTTTTTGTAAACCCTTTGAATATTTAAATGGTAATTTTACTCAACCTAGGGAATGAGTTATGAAAGGACAAATCCCCTAGAGGACTAGGAAATATTTTGTTGTGTATTATGATTGATTATATACATAAATGTAAATATCTGGAATAGATGAGTAGGAATATTTATTTCGTTTATTTAACAGAAAAGGTATTCCCAAAATGGATACTTCGATAGGAATTGATCCGAAAGCGATACTTGGTGCCTAAGAAAAAAATATTCATACTGACTTAAGGGGGGGACTGCTGCCAATGTACCTATTTTTCAATTCGATATACCATCATTATTTCTTATCAAATCGTTTTGAAAAAAATAATTTAAATAGTTTGGGTATTAATAAAGAAAAATATTTCTTTACTTTTTGATAATGTTCTGTAAAAATTCTTGTAGAAAAATAATGGCATACCCTGATTTTCAACGTTTATCTTATATCTAAAGTAATAAAGCAATCAAAATGTTAGTGTTTGTGTGTGTGTATGTGTGTGTGTGTGTGTTTGTCTCACGCCTTCTGAAAAACCAAGAGCATCAAAAAATCTAATTTATGTGCGAACGTGTACCTGTATACCTGATGCAGTGTCACGCTAAAAATAATGCGATAAAAATGCTGAATTTTAAAAATATTTCAATAATTATTTTTTTCATACAAAATTTTCCAAGTCGTATCTGTCAAAAAAGTGTACATTTTGCACGCAAATATCTGTTAGTTTAAAAGTTAGAAGTACGTATTTACACGAAGAAAATATATTTTCAAATATAACTTAGCGTTTAAGTGAAAAACATGGTGAATATTTTGTATAATTATAATGTTAAACTTATTTTTAAAGTAAGCGTTTTGTACATAAACGCCGCCATTTTAATATCTTTTCATACAATATTTCATTTTCCCACCGAATGAATATGTTCTTGAAAATAATAAACCTTTGAAATAAATGTAATTATGAAATAATAAAATGAAACACAAGACATTACGGCAAGTTTTAAGACATATATTGTAAAAATGTGTTTATTATTAGTTAAGATGTAGGCATAATAAAATTGCATAATTTGTAAATAATATTTGATTTTTCTGACAATTTTCATTTTTATGGCATCGAACAAACCAATGTAGGTACCTACATATTCAAAAAAGTCTCAAACCATTTGATATTTTTAAAGTATTGGAATTTTTACTATGGTAACGGAAAGATTCTGATATTCAAATTAAATTTGTTATGAATAGAATTTCTTTAGAATATTGTTGTAGGTAGGTACCTACCTATTACTATTTACTTACAAATCAACAATATACTGATTTCCTATCGGAAAATTGTATGCGATGTGCTCCTAAACCGTTTGTCCGATTACAATGAAACTTTGGTGAATTGTCGAGCGTGTGCCCGGGATGGTTTCTGGATTTAAACTTTTTTCTTATTCTTCTTTTTCTTCGTGTATTTGGTCATTTAACCTATGAAGGGGGAGTATCCTGGGAGAAGAAGGTCCAACTGTCCTTCCAACTCTTCGCAGGTCTTCCAAGACGGTTTCTGGATATAAACTTTTTTCTTCTTCTTTTTCTTCATCGTGCATTTTTTCATTTTACCTATGAAGGTGGACTATCCTGGGAGAAGAAAGTCCAATTTTCCTTCCATATCTTCGCAGGTATCTGGATTTGAACTATTTTCTTCTTCTTCTTCGTGTATTTAGTCATTTTACCTATGAAGGTGGAGTATCCTGGGAAAAGAATGTCTTTTCATCTCTTCGCGGTTCTTCCAGGATGGTTTCTGGAATGAAACTTTTCTTAACCGGCTGAAGAGACGGGATGTAATGAAGGGAAGGGACGTAATGAGGAATTGAAGGGACGGGAGGTACTGAAGGGCCTGAAGGGACGGGAGGTACTTAAGGGAACGTGTACCTGTATACCTGATGCAGTGTCAGGCTAAAAATAATGCGATTAAAATGCTGAATTTTAAAAATATTTCAATAATTATTTTTTTCATACAAAATTTTCCAAGTCGTATCTGTCAAGAAGTGTACATTTTGCACGCAAATATCTGTTAGTTTAAAAGTTAGAAGTACGTATTTACACGAAAAAATTTTACTTTCAAGTATAACTTAGCGTTTAAGTGAAAAACATGGTGAATATTTTGTATAATTATAATGTTTAACTTATTTTTAAAGTAAGCGTTTTGTACATAAATGCCGCCATTTTAATATCTTTTCATACAATATTTCATTTTCCTACCGAATGAATATGTTCTTGAAAATAATAAACCTTTGAAATAAATAAAATTATGAAATAATAAAATGAAACACAAGACATTACAGCAAGTTTTAAGACGTATATTGTAAAAGTCTGTTAATTATTAGTAAAGATATAGGCATAATAAAATTGCATAATTTGTATATAATATTTGATATTCCGGACAATTTTTATTTTTATGGCATCGAACAAACCAATGTAGGTACCTACATACATATTATTCAAAAAATGTCTACAAACCATTTGATATTTTTTACATGTTCTATGGTTACTATGGTAACGGACACATTCTGATATTCAAATAAAATTTGTTATAAATCGAATTCGAATTAATTTAGAACATCATTGTAGGTAGGTACCTACATACCTAATACTACTTGAAAACCAACAATATACTAAGTTCGTATAGGAAAATTATTAAACTATCTTAGGTTAACTACAATACACATGTCATTCAATCTACAAACTATTTCCTATAGTGAAATTCTTCTTTTATTTAAGTAGACCTTTGGGTGATTTTTTATACAAACTATTTCTTGGAGTTTAATTCTTCTTCCTCTTCTTTTGTGAAGTCATTTGGGACAGTTCATAAATAAACTATTTCCTATAGTCTAATTTTTCTTTTTCTTAATTTATGTAGACCTTGGGTGAGTTTTTATACAAACTATTTCCTATAGTCTAATTCATCTTCTTCCTCTTCTTTTATGTAGCCCTTTGGGTGAGTTTTTATACAAACTTATTTCTATTATCTAATTCTTTTTCTTCTTATTTTATGTAGACCTCTGGGCCAGTTTTGATACCAACTATTTCTTTTAACGTATTTCTTCTTTTTCTAATTTTATGTAGACCTTTGTTGAATTTTGTATAAACTAACTTCCTATAGTCTTATTTTTCCTCTTTTATGTAGACCAAGGGAGAGTTTTCATGCAAACTTTTCCTTTAGTCTAATTCTTCTTCGTCTTATTTTATGTAGACCTCTGGGCCAGTTTTGATACCAACTATTTCTTTTAACGTATTTCTTCTTTTTCTAATTTTATGTAGACCTTTGTTGAATTTTGTATAAACTAACTTCCTATAGTCTTATTTTTCCTCTTTTATGTAGACCAAGGGAGAGTTTTCATGCAAACTTTTCCTTAAGTCTAATTCTTCTTCGTCTTCTTTTATGTTTTACCTTTGCGTTAGTTTTTATACAATCTATTTCCTGCGTTAGTTTTTATACAATCTATTTCCTGCGTTAGTTTTTATACAATCTATTTCCTGACGTATAATTATTCTTCTAATATGTAGACCTTTGGGTCAGTTTTTATATTAACTACTTTCTATAGTCTAATTCTTCTTTTTCTTATTTTTTGTAGATCTTTTGGTTAGTTTTTATACAAACTATTTCCTTTAGTCTAATTCTTCGTTTTCTTATTTAATGTAGACGTTGGGTGAATTTTATATAAAATATTTCCAATATTTCAATTCATCTTCTTCTTCTTTTATGAAGACCATTTGGTCAGATTTTTATATAATACATTTACTATTGTGTAATTCTTCTATTGGATCTTTTATGTAGACCATTGGGTCAGTTTTTATTACAAACTATTTGTTATAGTCTTATACTTATTCTTTTTTTTTCATTTAGTCTTTTGGGTTAGTTTTAAGTCTTATAGTCTATTGTATAGAAATATTATAAACAACATGCACACTTGACGAAAATACATAAAACGAATGGGATGTGACCATCACTAGAATCTTCTCAATACTTTTTTTCAATCGAAATTTACACCATTTATTATATCATCATATATTGCTTAATTTTCAATAACTACATATTTGATTTTGATGACAATATAATAAAAAATCGGGGTTGTGGCCATTACTGGACTCTTCACAACGTTTATATTCAAATTAAAAACTATTTAAGTCTTCTTCTGTAATGTAGATCAGTTTTATTGTGCAAAAATATAATAATCTATAGGTATGCACACTTGACGAAAAATATAAAAACGAATGGGATGTGACCAACACTAGAATCTTTTCAGTACTTTTGTTTATTTAATTTTTAAGCCATTTCTCATCATCCAAAATTACTAAATATTTAAAACACATTTGCGTTCGATGACAATATATAAAAATAGGGGTTGTGGCCAAATCCAAACTCTTTACAACGTTGTCTCTTTATAATCAGTCATATTTAAAACCATTGACCATAGTCCATGCGTGCAGAAATTGTATGTACCTACTTATATATAAAAACAAATGGGTTGTGGCCATCACTTGAACATTTTACATCGCTTAAACTCAATTAAATTTCAAACAACTTTTTCATACTACGAATTAGCAAATATTTTTTATGACAATATTATATAAACGAATGCTTATTCCTTCACTAATTTACATTCTTGGCCAACGGCGGGACATAAAAGCTAGTTTTTAATAAAATATAAGGCGTAGTTCAACATATTTTTTTTAAATTAAAGAAGCCAAATATATCTAGAAAAATATGATGTGACGTTGCATTTATGCTTCAGGTTTAGTAAATAAACCTAAAAAACATTTATTTTCCATTCAGGGCCATTGCGAAATAAAAGTTTTTTTGGTTTATTAACTTAACCTGATGCATTAATGCAACGTTACATCGTATTTTTCCAGATATTTTGATCGTCTTTAATTTATAAAAAATATAATGCTCTATACCTTATAGATCTTTAGAAATTTAAGATAAATGTCAAAAATCGGGGTATGCTTATTATTTTCCTACAAGAATAGTTATATACAGAACATAATTAAAAAGTTAAGGTATATTTTTCTTTATTAATATCCAAACTATCAAGGTTATTTTTTTCAAAATGATTCGTTTTGTAGTAATGATGCAATATCAAATTGAAAAAATAGGTACGTTGGCAGCAGTCACCCTCTTAAGCTTATTCCAATTTGAATTATATTCAGTCTGAAGTTATTTATGTTATGAAACAACCGCTACTGATATGTCATATTATACAATATACATAGTATGTAGTGCATTGTACATATTACATGAATGATTAAATTTTAATTGCATACGTAATTAAACCATATATAACTATTTGATGCCTTGCAACAACAATGTATAATATACATATTTACCGAGTAAACAAATGCAGGACATGCTAAAATGTTTTATTTATAGGAATGTTGTGCATAGTTTTCCCACACATTCTCTTCCATCTTTGTGTATTTAATAATGAACGTGCATGAAAGTAAAATATGACGGAAATATCGACATACAACCATCATACAAAATACAAACATCTCATACTTATTAAAGAACATCGCATCACAGTGAGATTGTTGTCTCTTTATACTCAAGTTATTTGGACACAGCTCTTAGAGGGGGAAGACAGCCTAGAAAAGCTCATCATAGTCGGATAAACGCCTGGTATAAGACAGAGAAACAGATCGTGGATGCGTTTGTCCGACCAAATTAGGCAAAATATTCCTGCAACGTCACTCCACAGAGCCGTCCATCTGGCAGCTGATAGGTCGACCTGGAGAGCAATGGTTCGCAGCAGGTAACATGATGACCACGACCATCAGCATTGAGGACGACGACTTATAAGGGGGGTATGTTTTACTAGGATTATCTCTTTTTGGGGTACTTACTTTACTTTCCGTGTCCAAGATCATTTACCTAAATTGTGTCCCTCCAGTAATTTGCAGTTATAATAATTACATTTTCATTTGCTTGCTATAGATCTTCCTCAGAGTACCCTCCTTCCATAAGCGGGGAATTCAGCAGGTGTGACATGTTCAGTGACATGTAACATCATTAGGGTTTCTTTACTACACTGCTTATAATAATATTAAAAAAATACTTAATGTGGCTAACTTATTGCTTGTATGACTGTCGCCAAACATCAAACAACGAGCTTCCGGTTGCGCAGAGCGCAAATTTGTGTATTTTTGCTTCGTTGGTTAAAGTGCAAATCGCCCCCCTTCTCAGCTAAAAGTTCAAGATATTTGGCTGTTCTTCCCCCACCACCACCCGTTCTGCTTATGGGGCCCCTTGCAAAACTCTGAAAGAATATAAGAAAAGTCCAGAGAACTCTAAAACCTTGCAGACATTGCACTTAAAGTGACAAAGAGAGCTTATTATGAGAAAACAGCTGGTTTATCGTTCAGTGAACTGTATTTTTGACAAAAAGTCTTGAAAGCCCTGAAGTTGCTCTTCGTGGCTACAAGTTTAGCATGTCCAATGGACATCGTTGTAGAGTTCTCGTTGGAAAGTTAACACAGACATGTTAGTACATTTCCATAGGATATGCTCAGAAGTTTGATCAAAGGGGCAAGTCTGGTTCAACCGGCGAAATCAAAACCTTCACGATTTCCCATATCATGGATATAATTATTATATGGAGTTCTATAATATCTTTAGATGTCTTAGAACACCATATTATAATTATATACCACCATAAATAAATAAATAAATAAATAAATATCCATGATATGGGTAATCACGAGGGTTTTGATTTCGCCGGTTGGACTAGACTTGCCCCCCAGGGTTATCACAAAGCTGACATGAAGACGAATGAGAGCTATATATACTAATGAAAAATACGGACACAGATTCAAAACCAAAAAGAATAAAGATATAAAACAACTAAAAGATAATTAAATCATTCGCATAGACGATATAGAATTTATTATTACTATCTACAATAACAAGAAAGGAAAATACAATAATAAGAAACTCTGGTTTGAGTTACGCGTGCAGTTTCTCACTAGTGACGGGCAAGATCAATCTTTATTGATTTTTATTCATTCTTTTTATATATTTCGAGCATATGTCTGCCTAAATTTTTGGGAATTCTTTTGTCCAAAATACCGTCGATACACCTATCTAAGACGAGTATATAAACCTAACTACCATAATCGAAACTTTAGAATAATACGGTAGCCATTTTCATGATATTTAAAAAAAATGGAATTTTCATCACGGCTTTTTTTTGTAAAAATGTTGTAAGTATCGTCGTTTTTTTAATCCAATAACTTTTCTTGCCTTTGTAATGTCATCACTGTGACTTTGTAACTACTGGCATTGTAGCTTCTTCCGAATATCAAAACACCTCTTCAGTAAATCTGGGCTTTTTCGCGTCTTCACTAAAACCACCTTCTCTCCGCAAGTTGTCATTATGTATTTTGCGTCATATTCCACATATTCTGAAATGATAATGACAAGTATATTGTAAGTTGTATCGAAAGAAAACGACACACTTAAAACTTAAATTCTTATTTTTACTCCGTGTAGATCGTATATCTGTTCTTCCTTTAGAAGTTACTCCTAGGAAACCGACTTCCAGCTGTCCCTTCATCTCCTTGGCGGTCTTCCGGAAAAGCAACTTTTCCTGGTGGAATATTGTTGGACGCAGTATATGGGGTTCAACACCGTTTCATCCTGTTTAAGTGGTCCCTTCTGGCTCTGCTTCATTGTATGATGTCCTCGGTCCACAGGACCGCCTAATATCCTAGTCCTGAACTAACTTTTAGCGGCTTCCCGGTGATAGCAAATAGAACCATCATTTCTGAAAACTGAAAAAGACACAGCAAATAACACGAGAACTTATACCACAAAGACAACATAGCAAAACTTGCAGCATCAAATAATATTTATGCTTCTGGAACAATCAATTATACCTAACTCGAATTGCACTCGGATCAAACAGATCGTGTTTCAGAGAGGGATACAAAATTTGTATTCGCCCAAATGCTAATATCGTTTTTGTTATGTCTACTAGATTGACTACCTACTATTTATCTTATGTATTATCATGAAGTGAATGTTTCAAACGAGGATACGATATAATCACGTACCCCAGGCATTATTTGACGAACTCAACACTGTGAAAGTCATAAAAGTAGATTGACTGCAGTGGTTGGGACATGTCAGCCGGATAAATGATGAATGTATCCGCAAAAAGGTTCTTAATACCAATCCAGAGGGCAGAAGAAGTAGAGGCAGGCCCAAGGTTATATGGCTGGATGACACAGAAGCCGACATAAGGGCGATCGGAATAGTACTAATAATGTAAAAAAAACAAATGTAATAGTGCAAAATTCAAAATATAAAAGAGTAACAATAGTACAATTTATCATACAATGTTAGACAATTTAAATATATATATATATATATATATATATATATATATATATATATATATATATATATATATATATATATGAAAAAGAATTTTCTGGGTTAACCCGTGTCAGATAGTCCTGAGAAGGACTGTTTAAGACCTGACGTTTCGCCCGAATATCATCGGGCATTGTCGAAGGAACGCAACGAAAACCGAGCGAGAAAGAACGCGCGCGAAACACGACCGCACACACCTAAGGATTTCCGTCAAGTGAGAAGCGCCTATCTGACACGGGTTAACCCAGAAAATTCTTTTTCATCTTATACCCGTGAAAACCTAAAAGTTAACATATATATATATATATATATATATATATATATATATATATATATATATATATATATATATATATATATATATATATATATATATATATATATATATATATATATATATATATATATATATATATATATATATATATATATATATATATATATATATATATATATATATATATATATATATATATATATATATATATATATATATATATATATATATATATATATATATATATATATATATATATATATATATATATATATATATATATATATATATATATATATATATATATATATATATATATATATATATATATATATATATATATATATATATATATTAATTATCTGTTTATTTATTTATATTGAGTAATAAGTTAGGAGAGCTGGCAGTCCACGTCACAGGAGGGAAGCTGAGGCAGAAAATAAACCAGCCAACAGGCTTAAAAAGAGAGGAAGAAGAAGAGGAATATTTTTAATACTCTCATGTAACACATGAGATCCAACTGTCGATGGCGATAGTAGGTATTGTATAAATGAAGAATAGGTAATTACAAAGCTTGAACTTAAAGATATTTTGTTTTCTATATTAAACATGTAGGTATGTATTGAGAATAGGATAGTACGGAGGTCAGTCTTTTTTACTTACCCAGAATATGAACACAGGATGATGATATGTTAGTATGTATGTTTGGAGATAAAGTATCAAACTATTGAGTCCCCGTAGATATTGTGTAGTGTATACTGCCTTACAAATTGTATGAAACAATTTCGTCACTAAATTCAATTCAATTATCTAGCTGTGGTGATTCGGTTTTTTTTCGATAATTTTTAAAAACTTTATAAATATAGGCCGTTAAAAACATAAATTTATCAATCAAAATATTTTTCTTAGTAAAAAATGTTTGAGAAACTCTGGATTTTCTCATACCAATTTTCAGGGTTCTAACTTATATGGTTTTTGAGATATAAAGAAAAATTAAGATAAAAATCAAAAGTTGATAACCCCTGACTTACCCTACCTAACCAGTCGTCGTCTTCAATGCTGAGGGTCGTGGCCATCATATACTCTGCTGCGGACCATTGCTCTCCAGGTCGTCCTGTCCGTTGCCATATGTACGGCTCTATGGAGTGTCGAGGCAGGGATATTTTGTTTTATTTGGTCGGACCAGCGCATCGGCGATCTACCTCTCAGTCTTGTTCCCGGCGCTTTTCCGACAATAATCAGCTTTTTCACGGCTGTCTTACCCTCTACGAGCTATGTGACCAAAAAACTTAAGTATTCGTTCTAGACATAGATACGACAATCTCACTGTGATGCGCAGTTCTTGAAGAATGGGGATGTTTGTTCTTCTTGCTGTCCAGGGAATTTTCAGCATTCTTCTCCAGCACCATATTTCGAACGCGTCTATTCTGTCTCTATCTCTGGTCCGCAGAGTCCATGATTCTACTCCATAAAAGAAAATGGAGGACTCGAGTGTGCGTACAATCTTCATCTTCAGGTGTCTGGATATGTTCTTGAAACACACATAAAACACACATAATGTTTTACTTCAAATTCTGAATTCATCTATGTATAGAACATATATGCTATGATGCCTCTAATTTGGTGTTTTTGCCATGCGAAAAGTCCACTACACCATACAAAATGTTCGTTCATACACGCGTCTTAGCTTAAAACTGTCGAAAGAATCGACAGTTGGATAAAAGTGTTGCATAAGAAGACTAACCTATGAAGGTAATACAAAGTTTTAAATAACAAAATTCACGTAATTTGATAAGAAAACAAAACAAATACATTAATATTTTACCGACTTTTCCTATCACTCAATCCTACCTTACACTTCTCCGATCCTTCTCTCACAGGACCCATCAATATACCTGGAAGATACCCTCACAATAACTACCATACATCTGCCATTTTGATTTTGTTAAATCAAACTTTATTATAATACTCAATGCAAGTGGTTAAAAATATTTTAACTCGTTGATTTTTTTATAATTTGAAAAATGTTTAGAAATTACTAAAACCTGGAGATATAAACTGCACTATATTATTTATTTATTACTTCTCGGGCAACTTACAGGTACTATGTTTAATATTAATTTAACGCGTATCCAATGACAAGTTGCCACATTCTGTAGACTTATGTTATTATCGTTTCACAGATCCCTTATACTGAAAACATAATTATAACCTGTGTCTCCACCGGTAATCGAACTCGGGTCCTTTGGACCAGCAGTCAGACCCCTAACCAACTGAACCACCAAAGCCGACGAAATTGGAAACTATGCAAAAAAAAACTTTACTAGAGGATGTGTAATATAAGCATTCAATGATCTATCCTACATTGAGACTGTTCGATCACCGAGTACTTATTCGATAAGTATGTACAGAAATTTTTGAGTCAAGAAACACACCATCATATTTCTAGGTGTCCTCTTGGACACCAAACTATCGCTAAATAATTTCTAAAATAGTTCGCTCTTGTTTCTTTCATCTAAACCAAAAAGTATCCGCCGGAGCTTACCCAAAAACGAAGCTAAAGTACTTATAAAATCATTTGTTGTGTTACTGGATTACTGTAATGCTATTATGCTGGTTTGCCCAACTATCAGCTTGATTGATAGATATATATATATATATATATATATATATATATATATATATATATATATATATATATATATATATATATATATATATATATATATATATATATATATATATATATATATATATATATATATATATATATATATATATATATATATATATATATATATATATATATATATATATATATATATATATATATATATATATATATATATATATATATATATATATATATATATATATATATATATATATATATATATATATATATATATATATATATATATATATATATATATATATATATATATATATATATATATACACAGTCGTATGACAATTTATTATGGCCACCTTATAATTTCTATGTTTATGAAATATAATCTCTTGATATACACAAGAGGTATTAAATTTTTGTATTCTAATTTAATTGGAGGTTAAGACCATACTTCTTTCTAAAAATTGACAATGCATTTTTTATTCTACTGGCAACACTGACATTATTGGCAGCCATTTTGTATGACACCATCATGATATTACCCTTCTCGCTGTGTACGTGTTGAGTTTACCATAGGATATTTTTGCAAGTTTTATAAAGTTATCTATAAAATAATTACTAATATCAGTGAATATATATTGTGTGAACGTTTTTCTTCATTTTAAGGTAAAAATAATTTAATTTTATGTATTTTTTAAATTATGTATAGGTATTTAAATAAATACTTAACTGTGGTACTGAAATATGATATTTATTTTTAGACATAGGCAAAAAAGTGATTTGTCTTCACAAAAAATTGCAGAAATTAGGACACTTATTGTAAATACCAGTTATTCTCAAAGAGAAATTACCAGGATATGTGGTATTTCCAGAGTATCCGTACAAAATATACAAAAAAAGATATCCAATATGGAGAATTTGTCACCAAAAAGGTTTGGGAAATGTGGAAAGAAAAAAATTTGACATCCCGTGGAGAGAGAGTATTGACAAAAAATGTCCAAGAAAACCGACAAGCAACAAACGATGCTATAACTGAAAAGCTGGAGTAGTGGAGCAGTCTGGAATCAAAATGTCAAAGAGAACTGTGCTACGTCGTCTGCATGATCTTGGTTTCAATTTACGACGCCCAGCCAGAAAACCCAAGTTGACTCAAAAAATGACGAGTAAACGGTTGGAATGGGCAAAAAAGTACAGGAATTTCATTGAAGATGATTGGAAATCGATAAGACCAATAAATATGCATAATAACATTAACAAAACATTTAAATTCTTCCAAATAAATATTGAAGTTTGACTAAACACAAGCCATATTATATTTTCAGGTCTGCTTTAGTGACGTGAGTACTTTCCAGGTCTTAACCAAGAAGGCTCAATATGTTAAAAGTAAAATAGGAGAAAAGTATTTATCAAGCTGTATTATTGAAACTGTCAAACATCCCACATCGGTGATGATTTGGTCGGTGATATGGGGAAAGGGAATGGGAAGGCTTTATTGTGTTGATGGAATCATGAATCAAGTGCAATATAAAAAAGTCCTGGAACAAAGATTGTTGCCACAATTGGCAGAATGGTTTGGTCCAGATGATAACAAAGTATTTATGCATGATGGGGCACCATGCCATACAGCAAAAGCTATTAAAAAAATTCTTGTAGAACAAGATATTCCATTGCTGGATTGGCCAGGAAACTCTCCTGACTTTAATCCAATAGAAAATGTTTGGGAGCTTCTGAAGAAAGAAATAGCAAGGAGAATATTACAAATAAAGTGTAATTAATTGAGAGAATTATATATAATTGGAACCACAATTATAGACTAAAGGAAATTACCAAAAATTGCATAAAAAGTATGCCAAAAAGTGTTCAGGCAGTAATAGAAGCAAAAGGGAGAACAACAAAATATTAAGTTCATATATATTTGTAATATTATTTTTCATTAAAAAACATTAAAAATAAGTAAAATGCTTTAAATTTATCAATAGAAAACCCATTTCTTTAGTAAAATTATTTTTAAGAAGTTTGATCACAAGAAAATATTAAAAATGCAAGCTTCCAATACTGTTATTTCAGTAAAACTCTAGGTGGCCATAATAAATTGTTATACGACTGTATATATATATATATATATATATATATATATATATATATATATATATATATATATATATATATATATATATATATATATATATATATATATATATATATATATATATATATATATATATATATATATATATATATATATATATATATATATATATATATATATATATATATATATATATATATATATATATATATATATATATATATATACAGTCGTATAACAATTTATATTATATATATATATATATATATATATATATATATATATATATATATATATATATATATATATATATATATATATATGTTATAATATTTTTATCTCGGTTTTCCCGTGTCAGTAGGTCTTGACCGTGGTTATATATATATATATATATATATATATATATATATATATATATATATATATATATATATATATATATATATATATATATATATATATATATATATATATATATATATATATATATATATATATATATATATATATATATATATATATATATATATATATATATATATATATATATATATGTTATAATATTTTTATCTCGGTTTTCCCGTGTCAGTAGGTCTTGACTAAGACCATTTGTCTTCCGACGTTTCGCCTGAATATCACCAGGCATTTTCAAGGACTTAACGAAAAGCACGCGCGCGACACACGTCTACTCACACTGAAAGCTCACCGTCAAGTATTTCACATATTTCACCCGTGAAAACATCAAATATAACATATATATATATATATATATATATATATATATATATATATATATATATATATATATATATATATATATATATATATATATATATATATATATATATATATATATATATATATATATATATATATATATATATATATATATATATATATATATATATATATATATATATATATATATATATATATATATATATATATATATATATATATATATATATATATGTTAACTTTAAGGTTTTCACGGGTATAAGATGCAAAACAACTTTTTGGGTAAACCCGTGTAGCACAAAGCCGACTCATTAACAGTAAACTTTCTCCATCAACAATCGGTTAAACCGAGGAGGGGGGAGAGGAGGGCACCCCCACCCCCCCCCCTCTCCGCCTTATAAGGACTTAACGAAAAGCACGCGCGCGACACACGTCTACTCACACTGAAAGCTCACAGTCAAGTGACTCGTAGCGTACAAGATGGCCGCTTATGTCAAATATTGTTAGCGCGACGTGATTGGCTCCTTGTGACACGCCCACCTGCTGTCGTGTTCGTTGGTAATAATATTTTATCATTATTTTTGTGTTGTGATTTATTGTTAATTTTAGTTGTGACATTAATATTATTATTGTTGTGTTTTGGGGTTATTTTCGCTATGGTATTATTAATATTATTATTGTATTGTTTGTCATATAAAATGTTCTTCCAGGTACTAGGCAAACGAACTCCGTCGTCCCGATTGTTCATTATATCCCTTCTTAAGAAAAGTTTTTTTTTTGTATCCCTTCTTAAGTTCGGAGAAAATGCCTGGTGATATTCAGGCGAAACGTCGGAAAACAAATGGTCTTAGTCAAGACCTACTGACACGGGAAAACCGAGATAAAAATATTATAACATATTTCACCCGTGAAAACAACAAATATAACATATATATATATATATATATATATATATATATATATATATATATATATATATATATATATATATATATATATATATATATATATATATATATATATATATATATATATATATATATATATATATATATATATATATATATATATATATATATATATATATATATATATATATATATATATATTTATATATATATATATATGGAGCTGACGAAAGAAGTCACACAACACCTCTTCTTGACGAACTACACTTATTGAAATATCCAGAACGAATAGACTATAGGGTATGCTCGATGGTGTTGAACGACTTAAGGATCAACGCTTAATTCAAGAACTGTGCCAAAATAATGTTCTGTCTCGAAGACTTTAAAAAGATGAATAAGGCGTCTTACTTTGATCGCAGTTTCAGTGTGAACGGACTTTTAAAGTAAAATAAACTTTTCCTTGACATACGTGGAACTCAGAGTGGAACTTTCGGACTACTTAAGACTGCCTTGTTTCTGTGAGCCAACAAATAAGCTTGGAGCGATCTTGTGCAGTCGCTTTATATAAAGTGCTTCCCCTTAATTTAAATAAATTAATTCAAAATATCGACATTTTCAGTAAATCATTTGGACTTTAAGGTATTTTGTTGTGTTGAGTCAATAGTCAATAATTTTGCACGAGCGCCTATAGGAATGCGCATGCATCATAAATTTAAGCAATTTTAATTCTTTTCATAATATTTCTGCAATATTTCAAAATTTTCCTTCCATGCTTTATTTTGCTTTTTCATTCATTGTTGAATAAAGATTATTACAACAACACGCTTGACATAATACACATACACATACACCACTTGTAGGTACCTACTATTGAATTATGGCTTCTTAATTTTAATATCAATTTTAACTATTCTTATGTTTTTGTATAGTTATTGTTTTTTTTTTGCCCCTTTATGTTTTTGTATAATCAATTTTTTAACTATTTAATTTCCTTAATGTTGTTTTTTTATTACTTTTTTTACTTGTTTTATCATTTATGGCCTTTTATTTTTACTGTGTTACTTTGCAAACTTTCACTTATATACATTGTGAATTATGTAAGGTTACAGATAAACGTTGATATTGCTATAAGCTATACACACGTTTATATTTTGTAACTGCTTGTATTCCTTAGTGAATAAATAAATAAATAAATAAGATTTTCTTTGGATTCCACAAATATTTTTTTTTCGCAGCACTTGTCAACCCTACCATTACGACGAATGGTCTCTATCAAAATTTTGTAAAACCCAAAGACGAAGTTCGATAAAATTAATGCCGTCAACATTGGTAAAATTCTTCTTCTTTTTATATAATATCATATGTCCTGTTAGTGAAGGTGGTCTTCTGGTCTTGTGGATAATTATTAAATGTCTGTTACTGGGTTATCCACCTTTACAACTTTTGCTATTCTATTGGCAAAATCAAAACATCACATAGTTGTATCTTAAAAGTCAATTGACTTTGAATATTTTGCATTTCTGAATAAATTGTTTAATTCTCTTTCAGTGATGTAAGATTTAAACCACACTCTAGACTGAGATCATATTAGTTTCTCGGTCTTTGTCAATCTCTAGTTTTAATTTCCTTAGTCTTCCATTCATGTCCGTGGATTGAATATGATTGCGAAATGGCAGCCATTCGTAACCCACTGTGCGACGTCCGTCGAATTTCTTTCATAAACATAATTTTCAAAACCATTATCATAACGAAGTCTATTGAAGGGACACATGCTTATATCAATACATGTACCTACCTATCTGCTTGTGTATGTCAATTTGTATAAATAAATAAAATAGAATAAGCGAGGAAAATACCATGGATGTCGTAGAATTATAAATGTATTTTGCTATCGTAAATCTCAAATCCAAAACCGTGATAATTTCAACGTCATGACGTATAAATTTGGGGTTTGTTTTAAAATAATAAATAATTCAATAATATTTACTTTAGAAATATCCTTGGATCCTTTGTTACCAGGGAATTTCTGTAGAAAATTATTCGTTTCAACGCATAGCCTTTATCCAATATGGTGAATTTGTGATGAATTGCGATTATTTGATACTGAAGTACCTATCCATTTTAATTATAAATAAGTTGCTATATTAATTTTAAACTTTTAGAAAATTTTGAAACATGCATACCATCACGCAGTTTCCCTATTTGGGGTAGGTATAGAGAACTGAATGGTAAATTCTTCATCGCACCATAGATGTGCTCTTCTATTATTCTGACTTGGAATATTATCGTATTAATCTCATTCATATGATCATGCTAACTCTTTCTCGGCCAGCCCCTATATTTCTTTAGTACCTACATAATTTTTAATAATAATACCTTATAAATACTTCCTTGCATCCCGCGCGATTAGCAAATTTATTGCCATTTGGTTATTTCTTCCTACGAACTAGTGATGAGCAAATGCAAGACCAAGACCAAGACCGGGGTGGTCTTGGTCTTGGTCTTGCACCCGCGGTCTTGGTCTTGGTCTTGCGTTTACAAGTATAGTCTTGGTCTTGGTCTTGGTCTTGCATACATAGTCTTGGTCTTGGTCTTGGTCTTGCAGCAAGAGTCTTGCAAGTCTTGCACTTTTATGAGTAGGTAAAGTAGGTACATATTCGATTTTTTTAATAAAACCTAAATTTTCCTTAAAGTAAACATGTTATATAATTTTAGGTACCTATCAAACATATATAATCTAAGATCAAATTATTACAATTTTTGGAAAAAAAAAATCACCAAACTATGAAATATCGTTTATATGTCGTCTTGAAATTTCTGTATTTTTATAACTTTTCATATAATGTTGTTATTCTAGTTATAAAAATAAAAAATGAAATACAAACATGTTGAAGAATTTAAGATCCATAACGTCGATGTATAAGCTGAAGTGAATCAAAACTAAAATCATTGTCTGAATATAATAAATCTTTCAAAGATTATTCTTATGAAAATATCTAACAACATATTTTTCTAGTCATGAACATTGATGCCAATAATTATATAAGTCCTCTCCCTAAAATTATAATAATATACAAATAAATACAAGGAAACTATCAGACATGCGATAGTATGTTTAGTTAAAGAATACGCACAGAAATAGAAACCCCTAAATACAAACAATTGAATATTTTAAGATATTTTGTACTCTATACAAAACATGTAGGTATGTATGTCAAGATAGGGTAGTATGGAGAGGTCAGTCCTTCCTTCTTACCCAGAATATGAAAACAGTTTGATGGTATGTATTTATTTTGAAGATTAAGTATCAAACTATTTAGTTACCTTAGATCAATGATATTATATTTCATTGCCTTATAATATAGGTATTGTGTATAGGTCACTGCCACACAATTTTTATGAAATGTCGTCACTAAACTTTTATTACAATAATTGTTAAATTTTGAGATGCCTTACAAATTGTATGAAAAGACGTCGTCACTAAATTCAATTTTTATAAAAAATGTTAAAAAACATTACATACAAAATGAATATGTCCTTGCTAAACAAGTACATATATATGTATCTTCCTACTTTCCCTAAAATAAGCATAAATGCTTATGCTATAGGTGAAAGAAAACGTTCAAGGCAGGATTCGAACTGACAACCACTGGATTACTAGCCCAGCACGCTAACCGCTCTGCCATCGACCCATCTAATAATAATCTATTTATATAACATCTATGCTGAGTAGCCTCTAAGTAGACTTTTTTTACTCCAAAGTTGAAAAAAACACGAAAAATATAGACCTGGCATACAAATCTCGCGTATCATCGCTTGATATGTTAAGAGAATAAATTCCCTTAAACAAATCGACAGTTGTTGTTGGAAAATAAAAAAAAAATAAAATATTTATTAATGTGTGTTTTAAGTTTGATACGTACTCTTAAATTGTGTCTCATGTGTTACATGCAACTCGTGAAATAATGAATATACCTTCCAACTTACTTGAATGATAGATATTTATGTAGGTATAATATTATATCATGTCAAAACTCGCACAGAAACATATACCTACGTCCTACACAGGATGTTAAAATATGAACCGTGCCAGATTCAAAATGTCTTATATCGTGCAAAATCATGCAAACATATACTTTTATGATACAATCATAAATGTTATGTTTGTCTAACGGCGGCGTAACACAAGAGAAGTACTAATCCTTTCTTTGACATACATACCGCTCGTTCAGAGCCGAGTGCCGTGTTTTTTTTTATTAATAATTGATTTTATTTTATTTCCTTGTATGGTAAATTTAATTAATCATTTTTTTATTGTTTAATTAAAATAATGTGCATCTATTATTAAAAGTGGAAAAAATGTTATGCTTTTAGAAAATTGGCTTTTTCAATCTAACTTCATACAAAGATTTCTTAAATTTGTATGTACCTACTAGTGATCATCCAATGGTCAAACAATCATACGTAATTCATTAGATTTTTAAGTTTGAAAGTCATTGAGGTTCTTTTTGTCAAAGAGTATACCTCTATATTGCTTATGTATGTATATACATAGGTACCCTCTTCTATTGGTACCCTATATAATATTAATTAAATTACATTCTTTTACAAATACATCATTAGAGTACGTGTTGTTTGCCTTAAGTACTTACTGTTTATTAAATATTGTTTCACAGTAGATATTATGTATTTTTACTTAACATGGTTGAACCACTGCGTTTGACATTGGCAATATGAACGTAAAAAATCAATGGTTTGATGTGAAATATTTTTATCTCTTATTTTTATGAAGGTGATATAGTGCGGAGTTATGAATTTGAAATTTTTAAGGGTATTCTTTTTATTGCAGATTATTAACTAGTATCATGGTGAGATTGTATTCTGAAAGGATTACTTTACAAAAATACAAAATTTAGGTATTCATACTAATAAGAAAATCTAAACACTTAAAAATATATACATGCATACATACATACCCATATATACATAGATACATAATATTCCAACTGTCGACACGTTCAAGAGAATATATTTATCTTAATGAATCGTCAGTATTAAGAGAATTTTATGCCAGGTCTATATCTTTCATGTTTTTTCAACTTTGAAGTCAAAAAACACCAACTTAGAGGCTTAGTGTGTCTGTGTGTGTCCCTTATATGTATATTTAATGCTTTGTTTGCATATTCATTCAATCGATAAAATAAATAGGTACATTATTATGTTTTTCTAATTGACTGTGATGAATATTTTTATATGTATTGTGTATAATTGTAATTGTAAATGGCCTTCGGCAGTATTATTCGTATTAAAATTAAATAGTTGTAACGTGCTCCATAGGAATGGTATTTTCAAAGTTGAAAAAACCATGAAAAATATAGATCTGGCATATATATCTCGCACATCTTCGATTGAAACTTTTATCGGTCTGTTAATAGAAATAAATTCTCTTGAACAAATCGAAATTTGGAAAACATTAAATAAAATAATTAATTGTATTTACTTTATGCACAAGGTAAAGTACCTACACTTGCAACGCCTCTGAGTACGTTTGTTTACATCGGCCAAAATTATTGTCTCGAAGAATAATATTATTTTATTCTTTTACACACCGCGGTCAAATATGACATTTGCGCTAGTAATGATAAGAGTTATTTTTGCATCACGTAAACGTAATATGAGACAATTTGAATCTGAGATGTTGACTTCCTGTGTATACACGCACGTGTTCATAGTATAAAAAATATTTGTATTTTAAACCGATATGTAAATTTCATTCTTAAAGAAGTACCTACCTAGAAATTACATTTTGGTAACTACACCTATTTATTATTATGAATTCATTTAACAATGAAACAAAATTATTTAAATTATAAATTATTTTTATACCATTTTTATAAAATGATGTCATAAAATTCGATCTTTGTATGTTATTTTAAACCATACTACTAGTTGCATGTAACACATGAGATCCAACTGTCGATAGCGATAGTACCTACATATGTATAGTTGAAGAATAAGTACCTACCAAACTATAAACCCAAAAATCAAAATTATTGAATATTTTAAGATATTTTGTTTTACATACAACACATGTAGGTATGTATGTCAATAAAGGATAGTGTGGAGGTCAGTCCTTTTTCCTACCCGGAATATGAAACCAGCATGATGGTATGTATGTATGTTTGGAGATTTAAGTATCAAACTATTAAGTCTTCTTAAATATTGTGTATAGGCGACTGCCATACAAATTGTATGAAGCGATGTCGTAAATTTTTATAAAAATTGTTAAAAAAAAAATGGAGATGTAATACTACAATGCTAATGAGGTGTTTCGGCTTTTTGCGATATTTTTAAAAATTATGGAAATATAGGCAGTTAAACACATAAATTTGTCATAAAAAATATATTAAAAAAGAAACTCTGTAATTTTTGAGATTTTGTATTTGTCTATATTCATACCAATTTTCAGCGTTCTAGCTTTTATGCTTTCTGAGATATATGGAAAAATAAAGTGAAAATTCAAAAGTTGATAACTCCTGGCTGAAACAAAAATTCAAAATTCTGAGTATAACAGTTTTGTAGGCCTATTACTGTTTATATACTCTGAAATTTTCGGCTCTGTGAATTGAGCGGATCAAAAGTTAATACGGGACACACACACACACACACACACACACACACACACCCTCACACACACACATACACACACACACACACACACACACACACACACACATACACACACACAGACTCACGAAATGTTCTACTCCGAATTATGAGTAAATCCGTCTACGGAACATATATGCTGCGAAGCCTCTATGTTGGTGTTTTTTGACTTCAAAGTTGGAAACACCGTGAAAAATATAGACCCTGCATACAATCTCGCGTATCTTGAATTTAAACTGCCTCTTCCTTCAAGAGAATTTCATTCCCTTAAACGAATCGACAGTTGGATAAGTCATTTACTGTCGTTCCAATGCAATTTCTATGAGTAATATGTCAACATATTGAAAAAATGCAAGACCGCAAGAGTCTTGCATTTAAGTCTTGCAAGACTCTTGGTCTTGCAAGCATGGTCTTGTTCTTGGTCTTGGTCTTGCGCACCTGGTCTTGGTCTTGTTCTTGCAGTGAAGTATGTGGTCTTAGTCTTGGTCTTGGTCTTGCAAAAAATGCAAGACCAAGACCAAGACTGCAAGACTTGCAAGACTTTTGCTCATCACTACTACGAACCAGTGTTTCTAGTACACAGAAGCAAAAATGCGTATTAAATAATTTTATAAAAATCTCATATGCATGGAATCGAATCCAGGACCGCGCCGGCAACTATACAAGTTGTTATTCTTAGTGCGGATTCTCGTGAAAGTAAAACCTTATAATATACTTCATAGTCTTCACATCATAAGGACGAATATGATCCAATAAGGTCGAATCGCGATGGATGGACTCTGTCAGCTTACTACAAAAGACAGAAATGAGAGAGACTTTTGAGTTCAGTCAAGTCCCACCTAGGACTGTCGAGCTAATAATAGTTTATGTATGTACTAGATGCATAAATAAGTAATGGTCACATTTTGTAGACAAAGAACGTTAATATCCAGATAAATCCAGACTGAATTCACAATTAATAGACTGTGATCACAGCGGGTATCAAACCCAGAATCAACGTATTCTGAGCTGATTTCTGCTTCCTGGTTTAGATATCTAACTAATTAAGCTGTAACGGGCAAATTTAAATGATATTTAGATTATAAATGTAATACTTACGAATTTGTTTATCATTTTCTTTCTTTGAATTGAAACATGATACGAAGATAGAGAAAAGGAACTGAAATATTAATACATGCAATAGATATAATCAGTTTAGACAAATGCTGACTCAGACTTGTGTCATTTTCACACGATCAAATTCATAAACAAATGTATATCAGCAGACGTTCAATAGGTTACATAGAATGTTTTTTTGCCCACGTCGCAGCAGCTGCCCTTTACGTGTCATTTTGTTCCCGTTGCAAAATATTATACCCAAGCTAAAATTATATTATCTAAGGAATTATTAGTTCGGGTATTTTAATCGAAGAGCTGAGTTGAGATTTTGTTTGATATTTCTCAATGTTGAATATTTCGCAATAGATGTATTTTTATTTTCAGGAACAATGGCATCTGACGCTTGATAAAATTATGGTAAATAAGTGACCCCAATGAAGGGTAAATATATTCTTATTTACAATGACTGTTCTAGATCGTAGTGTTTGTACTGCATAATTTTTCATTAAAAAAAAACACAAAACAATTGCTATTGTGCTATGTATAATAATATATTCAACATTTTGACTAGATCTCTACAGCGATGCTAGAAGGAATTTTTTGAGCCTTTGTCCATGTTGCTTGTAGTAACGAAGAGCAACTTTGTCGAAAATGTTTTGTATAGAATACAAAATATCTTGAAATATTCAATAATTTTTTGGTACGTGATCTTCAATTATACATTCTATCGCCATCGACAGTTGGATCTCAAGTGTTACATGCAACTAGTGTATTAAAAGTTTAATACATATGAGTACTTGATTTGTAATTTGGTTTGGATATACCTACCTATGTATGTATTTTATAATGCGACAATAAATTATTAGTTTCACTATCCATTTCTTGAGATGGTTTTGTTAATCGTAATTTTTATCTATGTATGTATGTAGATGTTTAGATAATTCATGATACAGAAAAATATTGATACAATTTCTAGAAATATCTCATAAATTCAAAGTATCAACGTCACTGTTATAATTCAATAATATATAACTAAATATAACATTGTTGCAAAGTAGATATTTCTAATTTATTTATAAACTACTTCAAATCTCCGTTCTTAGACGGAATGATATTTTCAGGAAATCGGTATAATATACTTTGACGACGACGTATTGAATATAGAGCTTATAATCCAGACTCTCAATTTATTTCATTGCACAAGCAATGAAATAAATTGAGTGAAATAAAGATAGTTTATGGAAATATATCATTAGGATATAGGTAAATTGTACATACAATTGTACATAGTATATTCCTGTTCCAAGGACATATAAAATTGATTCAAACTTTATAAGCGGCGATTAAAATAAGACGAAATCAAACAGTTTTTAGTAATGATGATTAGCTTTTTTGATTAGAAAACAACACATCTAAACTATTTTATACAACCGGATTCAAAGCGAATTCTTTTTCCTCAAGTAGTGGTGAGCATTTACAGAGAGGTAGGTACATATTATCTTGCATATTACCTAGTCTTGCTGGTCATACAATTTATTTCTTTTTATTTTTCTGTTTTAATTTAGTAATTACAATGTTGTTTGATATATTTCATTGTGGACTGTATGTAGGAAGGATATTAAAATAAAACAGAAAGATAAACAGTGACCTTCCAAACCAAACTATGAAAGAGATTCTCAGGTTATGAAGGCAGCGAATAGAAAGTAAATTATCAATAGAGGGCGTTTTGCGTAATGCTGTAGCAAGACCTTATCATAGACGCAAAACCAAATTTGACTAACGACAGCACGTGTTCAATAATACAATAAATAATTAGCATTATTGTACAAATAATAATATTTTCTTAGAATAACATGTTATGTTATAGTGTCCTTTTCTTGTTATTGAAAGTTAAGGATTTGTTTATGCGTTTATTGTCAACCTCCGTGTCATAGCGATGAGTCGTTTGAGTACTGCGCTGGCGTCCTGGGTTCCACTTTCAGCAAGGAAGGAATTTATTTAATAATATTTCCCCCACATTTATTGCTTCGCTGGACTGATGCAATGCGGGCATCAGAGAATTCAATGCAGGGAACTGAGAATGCAATGCGTGCAACTGAAAATGTAATATGCGGGCAACTAAGAATGCAATACCTAATATGCAGGCAACTGAAAATGCAATGCGGGCAACTGAGAGTGCAATGTAGGTAACTGATAATGCAATGCAGATAACTGATAATGTAATGCGGGTAACTGATAATGCAATGCGAGGAACTGCGAATGCGATGCGGCCTTCTGAAAAGGAAGAAAATAGCTACAGGATACTCCTTCAGTACTTATAGATTTTGGCCGTCTGCGGCTTTATTATACTCTTGACTCTCAAATCCAACCCCAATTTCGAATTTGTGCTAAGTACCTACTTACCTACATACCTTTATAATGGAGAATATGGCGGTATGTAGGTATTTTATTATCGTAATAATAATTAGAATGTACAAATTATAAGGTGACATGTAGGTATTACGTTCTAAGCGAAATTGAAATTGATTAGAATCTCGTTTCGAGAGTGAGCCCTCTGGTCATAGTTAGTTATTAATGTTAAAGTGATCACGTAAACCAGCCGATTACAGGTCGTAAGCCCTGTAGGTGCCTCGAGTTCCTGGTTCTTCTACGATATCCCAACTTCGTCTCTATTGAGATGTTAAAAAAAAAAGTTCGTCAGTAAACATATCATTTGACTCCCGAAAGGCAAAAAAAAATTATGAATATTTATTTAAGGGCGGCCCTTTTAGTATCTCGGTAGTAGATACAATACACAATACAATGAATTTTCTCTAATATCACTATTATAAATCATTATCTATGTGATACATGTATTAATTAAGCATGACTGACCTCACTAATGATGTTTAACATCAAGTACGCTCATAGAAAAATACAAAATAGTCGCACTCAATTAGGTACCTACCTATTATGCAGCCACTTGGTATAAAGTACACATAAGTACATAACCATAAACACTTAGGTACATTGTTGTTGCATAAAGCTAACTTCACATTATAAATATATTGTAGTCAAAGTATCACACACCATTGTGACTTTGTGTGTCCTTTGAGGGGTAGGCAAAGAGAAACGAGTGTCGCATTCACCAGTCTTGCTTCTCAAACAGCTATGCACACCTATTTTTCTGGCTCCTTATTTTCCACTTCTTCGACAACCCCGATCTTAGTTGTCCATTTTATCGTCATTATTTCGTCATTTATATCGTCATCGTCATTTAGGGATCGTTATCGTCATTTAGGGATCTCATTAAAAAGGCATAATTGGTGAACGTTGCGCAAGCGCATAAAGTGATCACGTAAACCAGCCGATGACAGGTCGTAAGCCCTGTAGGTGCCTTGATTTCCCGGTTCTCCTACAATAAATATTCCAACTTCGTCTCTATTGAGATAATTAAAAACCTGTTAAAAAATATCTTTGACTCCCGACAGGGAAAAAAATCCAATGTTTGCGCATATGCAATAATAAAAATATATTCGATTACTTACACATTGGTACAAGTAGGTAAATAAGACAAAAATGACCTTATAAGTCTGGCGCAATTCAGGGGTGACTTCTATGCGAAAAATGCATTGTCACCTCACATATAAGAATTGTAGCTTTCATTATTTACAAAAAACCAATTCTCTCAATAGATGGCGTTACAACAAAATAAATAAAAAAATAATAATAAGATTGTTGTTCATAATTTCACCCATAGATGGCTGTAGTAAAAATTCCTTATTTTCAAGCGAAAAGAATTTCAGTATTACAATATATAGAAGTTTCAAAATTGAATTGATAGGGATCTCATTAAAAAGGCATAATTGGTGAACGTTGCGCAAGCGCATAAAGTGATCACGTAAACCAGCCGATGACAGGTCGTAAGCCCTGTAGGTGCCTTGATTTCCCGGTTCTCCTACAATAAATATTCCAACTTCGTCTCTATTGAGATAATTAAAAATCTGTTAAAATACGTCATTATTTGATCAATTCAAGATCAAAAGATGATTTTCTTTTCATTACTTCTTCTTATCGTGTCTGTCAATACATCTAAATTTTGATCAGCTGCCAGAAAACCACAATCTCTTTTTTGTGGTGTCCTCTAGTGGGCTCGATAGAGCTTTGTATGGGCGTGCCAAAAACTTTATTTCACAAATATTTCTGTGTGTAGATATATTATTTCTAAATACTTACACATTTTTTGCAAAAATGGATAATGTATGTATTTTCTAACATGTTTTCCCACAAATAACCCCAACCTTTGTGATTATTTAATTAGGTATTTACTGCGGTGTTAGGTGCGGGTTTGTATGTTTAGGCAAGTAATTAAAGTCTATGTGGATATGTGAAAGCTTGTATCACCAATTTAATTTATTGCATAAATACATTTAGAAACTTTACTGATTCTGTCTTCTGGTTCTTCTATAATATTCCAACTTCGTCTCTATTGAGATGTTAAAAATGTTGTCAGTAAAAATATCATATGACTCCCGACAGGGGAAAAAATGTAATGTTTGCGTATATGCAATTAAAAAATATTCGATTTACATACACATTGGTACAAGTAGGTAAACAAGCCAAAAATGAAATAATATTTCTGACGCAGTTCAGGGGCGACATCTGTGCGAGACACCGTCACCTCCATTCATAAGGACTGTTGCTTTTATTGTTTACAAATAAACTAATTTCTCAATAGATGGCGTTACAAAAAGGTTTCTTCGTTACTTCATAGATGGCAGTAGTATAATTCCTTATTTTCAGGTGAATTGTTGCACATTATTCATAAATATTAAACAGTGACCTTCCAAACCAAACTATGAAAGAGATTCTCAGGTTATGAAGGCAGCGAATAGAAAGTAAATTATCAATAGAGGGCGTTTTGCGTAATGCTGTAGCAAGACCTTATCATAGACGCAAAACCAAATTTGACTAACGACAGCACGTGTTCAATAATACAATAAATAATTAGCATTATTGTACAAATAATAATATTTTCTTAGAATAACATGTTATGTTATAGTGTCCTTTTCTTGTTATTGAAAGTTAAGGATTTGTTTATGCGTTTATTGTCAACCTCCGTGTCATAGCGATGAGTCGTTTGAGTACTGCGCTGGCGTCCTGGGTTCCACTTTCAGCAAGGAAGGAATTTATTTAATAATATTTCCCCCACATTTATTGCTTCGCTGGACTGATGCAATGCGGGCATCAGAGAATTCAATGCAGGGAACTGAGAATGCAATGCGTGCAACTGAAAATGTAATATGCGGGCAACTAAGAATGCAATACCTAATATGCAGGCAACTGAAAATGCAATGCGGGCAACTGAGAGTGCAATGTAGGTAACTGATAATGCAATGCAGATAACTGATAATGTAATGCGGGTAACTGAAAATGCAATGCGAGGAACTGCGAATGCGATGCGGCCTTCTGAAAAGGAAGAAAATAGCTACAGGATTCTCCTTTAGTACTTATAGATTTTGGCCGTCTGCGGCTTTATTATACTCTTGACTCTCAAATCCAACCCCAATTTCGAATTTGTGCTAAGTACCTACTTACCTACATACCTTTATAATGGAGAATATGGCGGTATGTAGGTATTTTATAATCGTAATAATAATTAGAATGTACAAATTATAAGGTGACATGTAGGTATTACGTTCTAAGCGAAATTGAAATTGATTAGAATCTCGTTTCGAGAGTGAGCCCTCTGGTCATAGTTAGTTATTAATGTTAAAGTGATCACGTAAACCAGCCGATTACAGGTCGTAAGCCCTGTAGGTGCCACGAGTTCCTGGTTCTTCTACGATATCCCAACTTCGTCTCTATTGAGATGTTAAAAAAAAAAGTTCGTCAGTAAACATATCATTTGACTCCCGAAAGGCAAAAAAAAATTATGAATATTTATTTAAGGGCGGCCCTTTTAGTATCTCGGTAGTAGATACAATACACAATACAATGAATTTTCTCTAATATCACTTTTATAAATCATTATCTATGTGATACATGTATTAATTAAGCATGACTGACCTCACTAATGATGTTTAACATCAACATCAAGTACGCTCATAGAAAAATACAAAATAGTCGCACTCAATTAGGTACCTACCTATTATGCAGCCACTTGGTATAAAGTACACATAAGTACATAACCATAAACACTTAGGTACATTGTTGTTGCATAAAGCTAACTTCACATTATAAATATATTGTAGTCAAAGTATCACACACCATTGTGACTTTGTGTGTCCTTTGAGGGGTAGGCAAAGAGAAACGAGTGTCGCATTCACCAGTCTTGCTTCTCAAACAGCTATGCACACCTATTTTTCTGGCTCCTTATTTTCCACTACTTCGACAACCCCGATCTTAGTTGTCCATTTTATCGTCATTATTTCGTCATTTATATCGTCATCGTCATTTAGGGATCGTTATCGTCATTTAGGGATCTCATTAAAAAGGCATAATTGGTGAACGTTGCGCAAGCGCATAAAGTGATCACGTAAACCAGCCGATGACAGGTCGTAAGCCCTGTAGGTGCCTTGATTTCCCGGTTCTCCTACAATAAATATTCCAACTTCGTCTTTATTGAGATAATTAAAAATCTGTTAAAAAACGTCATTATTTGATCAATTCAAGATCAAAAGATGATTTTCTTTTCATTACTTCTTCTTATCGTGTCTGTCAATACATCTAAATTTTGATCAGCTGCCAGAAAACCACAATCTCTTTTTTGTGGTGTCCTCTAGTGGGCTCGATAGAGCTTTGTATGGGCGTGCCAAAAACTTTATTTCACAAATATTTCTGTGTGTAGATATATTATTTCTAAATACTTACACATTTTTTGCAAAAATGGATAATGTATGTATTTTCTAACATGTTTTCCCACAAATAACCCCAACCTTTGTGATTATTTAATTAGGTATTTACTGCGGTGTTAGGTGCGGGTTTGTATGTTTAGGCAAGTACTTAAAGTCTATGTGGATATGTGAAAGCTTGTATCACCAATTTAATTTATTGCATAAATACATTTAGAAACTTTACTGATTCTGTCTTCTGGTTCTTCTATAATATTCCAACTTCGTCTCTATTGAGATGTTAAAAATGTTGTCAGTAAAAATATCATATGACTCCCGACAGGGGAAAAAATGTAATGTTTGCGTATATGCAATTAAAAAATATTCGATTTACATACACATTGGTACAAGTAGGTAAACAAGCCAAAAATGAAATAATATTTCTGACGCAGTTCAGGGGCGACATCTGTGCGAGACACCGTCACCTCCATTCATAAGGACTGTTGCTTTTATTGTTTACAAATAAACTAATTTCTCAATAGATGGCGTTACAAAAAGGTTTCTTCGTTACTTCATAGATGGCAGTAGTATAATTCTTTATTTTCAGGTGAATTGTTGCACATTATTCATAAATATAGAACTTTCAAAACTTACATTGATAAGGGAACTCAATAAGAAGGCATAATTGGTGAACGTTGCGCAAGCGCATAAAGTGATCACGTAAGCCAGCCGATGACAGGTCGTAAGTCCTCTAGGTGCCTTGAGTTCCTGGTTCTTCTGTAATATCCCAACTTCGTCTCTATTGAGATGTTTAATATAATAGTTTGTCAATAAAAATATCATTTGACTCCCGACAAGAAAAAAAATCCAAAGTTTGCGTATATGCAATTAAAAAATATTTGATTTACTGATTCTATTCATATCATATGTTTTATGCTATGTTTTCTTACCAACATGTATATAACTACGTGTTTCGATAAAAATAGTAAAAATATAATATTTACCATTCATATTGCGACCGATCATGACGTACCTACATATGCTGTGGAAACGCGAGCAGACACTGTACGAACCAAGGGGCTCTTAAGGACAACGGAGATGAAGGTTCTAAGGTCAATCACTGGTAAAACTCTCAGAGATCGTGTTCGCAATGTTCAAATAAGGAAAACATGTGGAATAGAGGACATCGTTCGGTGGAGTAGATCCAGAAGAAGTCATTGGAGGGACCACGTAGCCAGGATGGATAGTGATAGACTTGCATATATAGCGGCGAATGAAATCCCTTCTGGCCGCCGCTTACCCGGAAGACCACCCAAGAGATGGAAGGATAGCTGGACTTCGTCATCCCAGGAGGCATAGTTTCTGAAGAACAGACCAACTAGGTCTACTAAACGAAGAAGAAGACCTTTCATATTTCATTGCAGCAGTGACTTATTTTATTAACTGACTAAAAACGGAGAAGATTGTCGATTTGACGTGAAATTTTGTATGATGTATGAAATTTATACTATGTTGTATGAGTTTTTTTGGTATTGTTAAATCTTACCTAGGAGGACTTTCAAAAATGTTTTGAATACCTACGGTACATGAATGTTGAATCAATACTTCACATATATGATGTTTTAAGTTCATTTAACGAATATTCCTACTCAGTCTGGAACCACCACTATAAGGCGGAATATATGCTGCATTTGGAAGATTGCC
Source organism: Molanna angustata (assembly GCA_963576475.1). NCBI lineage: Eukaryota > Metazoa > Arthropoda > Insecta > Trichoptera > Molannidae > Molanna > Molanna angustata. The sequence continues at coordinate 15,572,531 of OY754975.1, forward strand.
ATTGCACTTGACTGCATAGCTGGTGTCAAGATAAACAACTCGATGAATGGTTAATGACCACAGACAGGCTATTTTAGATGTAAAGAAACAATACTCAGTGCGTTATAATTCAAAGATACAACAAATTGTCTATGGAGTTTTGTAGCAATTAGAAAATAATGAAAAAAAATAATGATACAAAACCAGGATTCGGGAGAAAATGAATACATAGATTTTTCGAAGGGAATTCTCGTTCTGAAATAAATTTTTACGTTGTTAATTAATAGAAATTCTGCTTAGACTGGTTCCCAATCCATTAATCCCAGATCATAGGGATTAATTGATATAGATGCCACCAAACTTCTTGAGCCTTTTCCCCGTGAAGGGGGGCTGTTAGCACATATACTAACCAAAAAAAGACACAAATTGCGATTTGCGCACCCACGTGATGGGTTCAAGTTGTTTTACGATAACTGTACCAAGAAGTCAACATATGTATTGACAATCTCTCATGATTATATTATATATCTTATGATAATGAATGGGTGTCAAGATAGAATTAAGTGGCGTTCGGTACTCTCTGCCTACCCCGTGAGGGACATGGCGTGATGGTATGTATATATGTATTCAAGACAATCTTTTTCATCAATAATTTATTATTTACTAATATTCATATATCTACTAGATTTATAATGAAACAGAAACATGTTGTGTTTTATCTGTAGATTGTATAAAAATACATTTCAACGATATATTAATTATCTGACTGTGTTATTCTCGAAAAATCCTCTTGTTTAATGATGTTTTACGTTATATTATATTACAAAGTATGTAGGTAAATACAACGTATAGGTACTTAAAAAATATCGAAGAGCTTCTTGTTCAGGTAGGTACTTATGAACACTTAATTCTGTAAGATAATAAATAGGTAGGTTCCTTGAGTTCCTGGTTTTTCTATAATATCCCAACTTCGTGTCTATTGAGATGTTAAAAAGTTTATCAATAAAAATAACATAATGTATGCTGAGAAGCCTCTATGTAAGTTGGTGTTTTTTTTCCAGGAAAAATGTTCACTACGCCATACAAAATGTTCTTTCCTAGTACCTGCGTCTTAACTTAAAACTGTCGATATGTCAAGAGAAATAAATTCTCTTGAACAAATAGACAGTTGGATTATGCATAGCAGAGTCTGTGTACAATTAAAAAAAATTAAAATCAATAATTTAAAATATAGTACATTCTTCAAATAAATATGTCGTTACAATATATCTTTGTATTCACTTTGTAGTTAGTAAATTATTAATACGATAGTGCATATATAAATATTACTTTATTTACATAATGTGCATAGATATTGAAAACGTGATTTCATATGACTGATATGGAAAACTGCATAATATCTTCATACAAAAATATAAACAATCATTATTAACATAATGAATAAGTAGTTAATATTTATCTACTACACATAGAAATGTGACTGGTGATTATTAATCATTAATTTTTACTTTAATAGGTATAAAAGCATTGTACGACACAAGTATATAAATATGTACATATATGCTAGTCTAAAATATCACCAAACAACGCTGTCTAAGTTAGTATTTATAATTAAGTATTTTTATTATGAGCAGAAGAACGTTAGTACGCCCTCATAAAAGATGGATGAATGTCTTTATTTAAATCGCTGGAAGAGAGTGGACGAGAAACCCGCAAGACAGAAAGGGATAGCAAACAAAGAAGAAGTATTTTTTTTTGTTAATAGTAACAAAATTTCATGTTAAAATTAACCGAACTATAGAGACTAAAAAACAATAGGTTTTGTGCAACTAAATATTTTGTGCACACAGCCAAACAGTACATTCATAAATAGATAAACCTTTATTGCTGATAACAAAGGTTTGGCTAAAACGCAGGTAGCCAGTTTGGTTGTTATAATATTTTTTTCAGTGTAGGGTGCTATGGAGACGATTCTTGAGGAGGCCAAGGCCTATCCTGTATCGAGGCTATGGAGCCACTGATGATATGATAAGACAAATTAAGTAAGTTACCTAGTTTAATACAAATTTTCAGTCTCAGTGAGCTTGTATTTCTTAGTGAAAAATCTGAATTGTTCGTGTATTGATATGTAAAGCAGATTTTTAAATCAGAATAAAAAGTAGGTGACCGGATGTGAATTTAACTAACAAATACCTTATATTGCATCAGTCGAATGCATCCATCTATCTTTATTTCAAGTTTATGTTTTAGCGACAAAAATACAAAGAAAATAATGATGTGCTTGTTAATTATAGGGGCTCCATAGGTACCTTATTGAAACAGTTGGTATAAAAAATGACATAAATTATTTCAATTATCGAATATTTTAAAAGTTGCATTATACGTAAACATTGGATTTTTCCTGTCGAGAGTCAATTCAGCGTTACAAAAATTCGTTAAATTCGTTGTTTCATAAATGCGATAGTAAAAACGTGTTCTTTTCAAACGAATTGTATCCCATTATTGAATTCTTTTTTTTTACCATTTTAAACCATTTTAAATAATCAATTATAAAATACATACATACATTAATAGAAATACCTATTATAAAAAAAATATCTGCAATGCCCCACTAGGCAAAATAAACAGTGCAGGGGTTAAAGCATCTTGAACCAGTGACAATGTATTTGTGACATCAATCAATCAATCTTAGATACCTAAAATAGCGCATTTAATATATTATATTACAAAAGTTACATGTCACACATGAGATCCAACTGTCGATGTCGAAGCAATAAACCTAAATCCAAATTATTGAAAATTTTAAGATATCTATACAAAACATGTCAGGATAGGATAGTGTACCCCGAATATGTAAACAGCTTGATGCTATGTATGTAAGAAGAATAGGTATCAAACTAATGAGAGTCCCCGTACATATTGTGTACTCTGCCATACAAATTGTATGAAACAATGTCGTCACCGTCACTAAATTCAAATTTTACAAAAGTTGTTGAAAAAGTTTTGAGATGTTCTATATAATGTATATATTTTTGTCAAACATGTATGTCAGGATAGGATAATGTGGAGGATAGTCCTTTTTCCTACCCAGAATATGTATATAAACAACTTGATGGTATGATAGATTGAGAATCAAATTACTGAGTCCCCATAGATATAGTGTATTCTGCCATACAAATTTTATGAAATAATGTGTTCACTCAATTCATTTGTACAAAAATTGTTGCAATAATTTAAGATTTTCTATATAATGTTTGTTTTTTAAAAAGAAAATCAAGTAATCTAGTTGGGATGTACGGCGTTTTTTGATATTAAAAAAATGGAAATACAGACAGTTAAACCCATTAATTTATCATTTATCAAAATGTGTTTCTCAGTAAAAATAAGTTTGAAAAACCCTGGAACTTTTTCATAAAAACGTGTTTGAGATATTTGTATTTGACGATATTAAAAAAAATCATTCTAGCTTTTATGGTTTTTGAGATACATGGCAGAATAAAATTAAAATTTGATAAACCCTCACTGGAACAAAAGTTAATAAAAGTTTTATGTAAAATCAATAAAATAACGTTTTCTCAAATTCTGGGCTATGTACATTAAGGGGATCAAAAGTAATAAGGGGGGAGGGACACACACAAACACACTAAATGTTCTACTCCGAATTCTGAGGTCATCCATATGTAACATATTAGCGACATTTCATTTCTTCTTCCTGTCTAGGAAACTTTCAGATTTCTTCTCCAGCATCACATTTCGAACGGATCTATTCTGTCTCTATCTCTAGGCCGTAGAGTCCACAATTCCCCTCAATAAAAGAAAATAAAGAGAACACGACTGTGTGTATAGTTTTCACCTCCATGTTCCAGTCTTTCCCTAATATAATACAAAATATCATTATTACACATTTTAAATATTTTTATTCGGTATCATTTACAAACTGAAATTTTGGGTGTATTCCAAAAAATCTAGTAGGTATAATATAGTGAAAAACATAACATCGATCTAAAAAGGACCTTGACGAAGGAACAAATGCGACAAGTTATTTTTGTAAAATTAAAAAACTTTGGTCACCAGAGTCTCAATAAAATAATAACATCCGTATACCTCCATTATTTTGGTTATCCAGTCGATCTCTGCAAAATAAATTCTTCGAGTAAGGGAAAACATGTTCACTAATCAGAGCTATCAAATATTACCGGAAAAAAACTTTTAGAGTTTCTTACGAATGAATCATTCTGTTTTTCTTTTAAATCTTATTTGATTGTACCAAACTCTACGTCTAGAATATTTCGAAGGGAATAAAATAAACTGTTTATTTTTAATATCTCAATACAGTAGTTTAATTTTTGACCATTTCTAACATGCCTGATAAAAATGAACAATTTGGTGATTATAAAATCGACTAGCAATTAAAAAAAACAAATTATTAATAACTTGTTTTTTTAAAAAACAAGTTATTAATAATTTGTACAATAAATAAATTATTTTATTAATTTTCATTACCCTTCTTAGAGCCCTGTTTCAACTTTTTAATAGATAAATTAAAAAAAAAAACAAAAATCCCTTATATAACATAATTTAACTTATCTCACTTATGTACTTAAATTATCATATTGTTACATATTTTTAAATATTTAAAGCATTGAAGTAAAAATATACACACAAATAACCATAAAATTCTTATCATTTTTTTCAAATTTATCATCGCGTTATTGTACCTATTATAAAACGTTTATTAATCTATAGGTATTTAAAAAAACTTATAATTCTGTAACAAAAACATACTTAATATGCTGAAAATATATTCATTACTTCTAAAACATGTTAGATATGCCAAAAAATAATATATATAAAAAACATATGGTTCAAAGAGGTCTATTATACAAACTTAATGAAACATTTATAATATTGAGTTTTTATATATTCAAAAAAACTATTTGTTAGTTTTTAATTTAACACACACTTAAATTAAAATGGAAAGTCCTTTCCTCGATCAAAAAATTGTGTAATTTGAGCAATTATACCGAATGGACAACGTAGACCAGAGAGGACTTAAAAACGATAGCAATAAAACTGGTGTTTTATTGCTATCGTTTAACTTCCCGAAACAACGGACTTTAGTCTACGAACATGGCTGTCTCGAAGAAATTGCTACTAGGCAATAAGTCTACTGGTAAAAAATGTTATGTACAATAAAGTGTTAAAATAAATAAAAAAAGTAGGTAAGTACTTAAAAGACATACCTACAATTGATATTAACTTCAATTCTTGTAGGCGTAATAAATACGTTTTTGCATTATACTTGCCACAGTTCTATAGCAAATATTGTTTTCTTTTCATACCTTCAAAAGATATTTTTTAATGTATTTAAAATGTACAAACATAAAAACCGATGCGAGAAATTTTCAACGGTTTAAACCGACATCGATTATATCAGACACGTGCTACGTGCTGTTATTGATAAAGTATAGAATAGGTTATATTATGTTTAGGTAGATAGCTATAATGCGATATTGCGAATTTCGTTCATCGGGATTCCTGGAATATCAAGGACTGAGCAACAGCTGAAGCAACGGTGCCCTGGAACTGAGCCTGAGTCTGAATGTAGGTAGGTACCTACCCCCGGAAATATCCCGGTGACCTACATAATGCAAGGGTAAGTATTATTATCAAAACCGGGGCTCAGAGTGGAACGAACAAACAAAATTTCGAAAAAAATCGGATTAAATATAGTTTACACACTACTGAATATATCCATAATATATTTATTTATTTAGATGACAACATACAGCGTATAATAAATTGTATAAAATTAAGATGATTTGAGTAATATTAAAGCCAATTACAGGTTGTCACTGGAGTTATTGTAGTAGGTATATTTAGATAAGTTAGGAATAGTTACATATTATTGTGTGAATGATGTGTGAAATTGTATATATAAATGTGTGCAGTATACTATATTAAGTTTGAGTAAGATTATGAGGATAAAATTTTAAGTCTGATATATTTTTTTAAATGTGGGGGCGCTTAGTAAGAATATGTTGAACTCTTGGAAATGCCTATTGTATGTTTTACAGATTCTGTAGATTGTTGCATGTATATGAACAAATGTGAGGATTAAGGAGGCCTCAGGCGTCTCTCGATATGCTGAACTTACCACGCATGCCATTCTTATTCATTCTACTAAAGTTAACTGATCTTCCATTAAAGTAGAATACGGAATAACTACCTACTTATGTAAATGATGATGTTAAGTCGTCTCACTCTGTAGTAATATTTAAGAAAAAAAAATGTATCAAATAGAATTATAAAAAAACCTAATATAAACTTTTACGTTCAATTTTATTTTTTTCGCAATTAGCGCGACTCCCGTTCACCGGTATCGCTCAATGCCGAGCATCGTCAGAATGGTGATCAATAGTGATATAGACCATCCTGACCATTTATATAAACATTCAAAACGAAAAAACGAATAAAAGAGAAGGAAGTATCTAGTGCATCTAATTGTTCTTGAACTGCGTCCTACAATCCTTCCCTTTCCTCGTTGATGTGATCAGTCTGTATAAAAAATGTTTTTTTTTCTTTGTCTCGCCGTTTTGAAACACCGTAATATCAAATTAGATCAAATCACCGATGTAGGATTCGAATTTTGTTACCGTTTCGGTTAATAAAACTATCCATTTCTAACACCGGCCCCGATATAGGAATACTCCCCGATATAGGAATATTCATTTAGATCAAATTTGACAGCCAACATCATATAAACTGACGGCCATGCCATGTACCTAAATATTTCTTCTAAGCCTAAATAGTATCGAATATTTTTTTCTACAAATATTCAAAATCACGATTCATCAGAGAAATTGTTTAATGGGACAGATAAAGAAAATGTTAATCAGCTTATAATAAAAGATCCAGGATATTATGTCCCAAAATTCATTATATACTTGGTTAAATAAGGAATTAGAGTAGGTATATGATGTAGGTATCCTTATTTGATATTCTTTACAGAACTGTATTGAGTTTATGAATGATTATGAATAACCTACACATATCTACAAAATATTTTTTTTATTTACCTGTTTTTCAAAGCTTACACAAAGTATTTTGAAATTCTTTGTCAGGAAAACAGAAACGTTAAAAAAAACGTTATTTTTTAATAACTAAAGAGATTTTAACCAAAAATATCACTTTTTACTAAAAATACCTAAATCTAAATATCTATGGTAGAGTTGGCGCCAAATATCTTGAACTTTTAGCCGAGAAGGGGGGCGATTTGGACGTAAACCAACGAAGGAAAAAGACACAAATTTGCGCTTTGCGCAACCGGAAGCTCGTTCAAGATATTTGGCGAAAATTATAAACCATGTACCTACCTAATGTCAAAAAGTAACAATGTCGGCGCGTCTGTTTCCTATGTAATAATAATATAAATAATATTTACTAGTTGCGTGTAACACATGAGATCCAACTGTCGATGGCGATAATATGTATAATTGAAGAATACATACCAAACTACATATACATATACCTACACAAAAACACAAATTACAATAAACACACCTGTGTACTGCCAGTAGCTACTTATGGCTTGGAGACTATAACAATGACTCAGAAAAGTGCTGAAAAACTAAGAGTCACCCAAAGAGCCATGGAAAGAGCCATGTTAGGATTAAGTCTGAGAGACAGGGTGCGAAATGACACCATCAGGGAAAGAACAAAATTGGTTTATGTCGTCCACCGCATTCTTACCCTGAAGTGGAGATGGGCGGGCCACGTGGCTAGATACCCCGAAGACCGATGGCCAAGAATAGTGTTGGCTTGGAGACCGAGAACGACAGTCAGAGGTGTTGGAAGACCGCCAATGAGATGGAGAGATGACATCAGCCGTTATGCTGGTGCCAATTGGTTGCTCAGAGCACAGGATAGAGTGGCGTGGAAGGAGATGGAGGAGGCCTTCGTCCAGGAGTGGACAGGATTGGGCTGAGAAGAAGACAATAAACACAAATTAATAAATATTTTAAGATTTTTTGTTTTCTATATAAAACATTTAGGTTTGTATGTCAGAATAGTAGGTATAGTATGGAGGTCAGTCTTTTTTTCCTACCCAGAATATGAAAACAGCATGATGGTATGTATGTTGGAGATTAAGTAGGTATCAAACTATTGAGTCCCCGTAGATATTGTGTAGTGTATATACTGCCTTACAAATTGTATGAAACGATGTCGTCACTAAATTCAATTTTTATAAAAATTGTTAAGAAAATTTTTATAAAAATTGTTAAGAAATTTTTATAAAAATTGTTAAGAAAAGTTTGAGATGTACTTCTACGATGTTCATATTTTTTTATGGAAAATTTAATTATCTAATGGGGGGTGGGGGTGTTTCGGTTTTTTTCGATATTTTAAAACTTTGGAAATATAGGCAGTTAAACACATACCTAAGCTTATCATAAAAAAATGTTTTTCTTAGTAAAAAATGATTGAGAAACTCTGGAATTTATTCCCTGACTGAAACCAAAATTCAAAATTTCGAGTATAAAAGTTTTGTGGAACTATTTATATAGGTATACTGAAATTTTAGGCTCTGTGCATTGAGCGGATCAAAAGTTATAAGGGGGGACGGACACACATGCTTAATGTTCTACTCCGAATTCTGAGTAAATCCATATTAATATATAGAACATATTATTATATCCTGCGAAGTGGTATTTTTTAGCTTCAAAGTTGAAAAAACAATGAAAAACATATACCTGGCATACAAATTTCGCGTATCTTGGCTTGATGCTTTGTCGATATGTTAAGAGAAATAAATTCTCTTGAACAAATCTACACTTGGATTACCCGGGTATATTGCACAGAAAATGTTTTATTTTTTTTATAATACGCATCAATGTTTAATTTTAATAAAATATAGATGTTTGATTTTTCTTAAAAAAATAATTCATTTTAATTCTATGGTATATTTAATTTTAATTTAGTATTAAAATATGAAAAAAAACTATTTTTAATGTAGGTATTCTGAGCCATGTGAAATGTTTTGAAAAATTTTGATATTCATTTTGTCAAATGAGAATATATTTTTTTTAAATTATTTAAGCATATAAACCACCTTTAGATTAATATTCAAAACAATATGACAACTCCTGCAATGTAACATAACCCTATAAAAAGCTTTAAAATTTATCACATAGATGGACGAGTAAAAAGTTTACAAAACGACAAATAGATGGCGATAAGACAGTAATATTTCATCCTTTACTTTTCAATTCTTTTCTACTATTGTCTATTGTCAAATTCGATGTGAACGAAAGTGGTTGCGTTTTGTTATTACGTCCCTAAAATAGATCACAAATAATCGTGCTTTCAAATGTAGCCCTTAGTTGTTGTCTGTGCCGAAAATACTTCAGATAAGTTAAGAGAGGTCGAAAAAACAACAAACCTGGTAAGTTTTGTATACTTTAACTCTTTTCAAGTCGATATTATTTCACAATCATGCGAAATCAATTGATGTGTGTCGCCTATAAATACTTACATTTTATTGATTAAAATGAAAATTGTTTATCACGATTGATAATTTTGAATTAAAAATGACTTATGGTCGCGTGAAACGTGTTTTGATTTATTTTTATATCGAATGAGTAAATGCTGAACTTTCTATTTCTATTATAAAATGTCAACGTTATTACGCGTTGCTATGCGCTACAGTGATGGCAAATCGTTGGTTTTTTTTACCAATTACGTCTTATAATTCTATGAATTCCGTACCTAAATATTACTGTTATCGTGCATCTTATCAATATATCATTTTCGAACAAAGTTTACCAATTAATTCACTAATTTGATGTGTTGATGTCGTGTTTTACATGTATAGATGGCAAAAAAAGTATTTTTGTACTTAAATTATTTAAGAGCATTCGTGAATGAAAAAATATATTTCAACCATAGATTTTTATTATAATATACTAGATGTCGTTGTTAGCAAATTATGCATGAATCGAAGTAAGGCATTTTTCGGGGGATTTTTGGCGTTTTGGTTGGCAGACCACATCGTTTTTCTATAGAGAATAACGTTTGATAGAGCGACCAACCAAGATTTGTTAGTCAATATTTGTTAGGCTTCTTTTTAGGATTTCTTTGTTAGGCTTCCCTCCACTGCTGGTCCTAGGCTTATTCTAATCTATAAAAATTTAAAAAATAATTATGTTATCGAATATTTTTATTATTGCATATGCGCAAACATTGGATTTTTTTCCCTGTCGGGAGTCAAAGATATTTTTTAACAGATTTTTAATTATCTCAATAGAGACGAAGTTGGAATATTTATTGTAGGAGAACCGGGAAATCAAGGCACCTACAGGGCTTACGACCTGTCATCGGCTGGTTTACGTGATCACTTTATGCGCTTGCGCAACGTTCACCAATTATGCCTTTTAATGAGATCCCTATCAATTCAATTTTGAAAGTTCTATATATTGTAATACTGAAATTCTTTTCGCTTGAAAATAAGGAATTTTTACTACAGCCATCTATGGGTGAAATTATGAACAACAATCTTATTATTTTTATTTATTTTGTTGGAACGCCATCTATTGAGAGAATTGGTTTTTTGTAAATAATGAAAGCTACAATTCTTATATCTGAGGTGACAATGCATTTTTCGCATAGAAGTCACCCCTGAATTGCGCCAGACTTATAAGGTCATTTTTGTCTTATTTACCTACTTGTACCAATGTGTAAGTAATCGAATATTTTTATTATTGCATATGCGCAAACATTGGATTTTTTTCCCTGTCGGGAGTCAAAGATATTTTTTAACAGATTTTTAATTATCTCAATAGAGACGAAGTTGGAATATTTATTGTAGGAGAACCGGGAAATCAAGGCACCTACAGGGCTTACGACCTGTCATCGGCTGGTTTACGTATCACTTTATGCGCTTGCGCAACGTTCACCAATTATGCCTTTTAATGAGATCCCTATCAATTCAATTTTGAAAGTTCTATATATTGTAATACTGAAATTCTTTTCGCTTGAAAATAAGGAATTTTTACTACAGCCATCTATGGGTGAAATTATGAACAACAATCTTATTATTTTTATTTATTTTGTTGGAACGCCATCTATTGAGAGAATTGGTTTTTTGTAAATAATGAAAGCTACAATTCTTATATCTGAGGTGACAATGCATTTTTCGCATAGAAGTCACCCCTGAATTGCGCCAGACTTATAAGGTCATTTTTGTCTTATTTACCTACTTGTACCAATGTAGGTGCCTTGATTTCCCGGTTCTCCTACAATAAATATTCCAACTTCGTCTCTATTGAGATAATTAAAAATCTGTTAAAAAATAATTATGTGTTTCTTGACCTAGCGGTCCGGTAATCTTGATTTGCTATTTTTTTATTATTATTAGAACCCATCACCTTATAAGATTAACTTAATTGTCTTTGTTAAGTTTTATGATGTAATTATGTTTACGACAATCTTCGCCTTGTTAACTTCAAAATGAATCAACAGACGGGTCGAACAAGAAAACAATGAAAACAATAGTATTTATTACCTTGTGAATGACGTCTTGTAAAAGCGGAAAACAAGAAATTTTAATTGTGTACGAGCATATGTACGTGAGATAGTTCAGGAAATGTGGCGTTAGGATCTCTATGCCTACCCCTTGAGAATATGACGCTTATGGGATATCTAAACACAAGAATTATAAGTAATAACGTATTTCAACATTTTGTTAGATTTACAACTGTCTTTTTGTATATTTTAAATATCTGTCGATTTTATACTCGATATTTATCGCTATAATATATGTATTTTTTTATAGAAAATTATCTAGCTGGGATGTTTTGGCGTTTTTCAATACTTAAAAGTAAATTTGACATATAGCCAGTTAAACTCATAAATTTGTCATAAAATAAAATGTTTTTCTTAATAAAAAAAAGTTTGAGAAAATCTGGAACTTCTTTGAAAAAACAAATTTGAGTTTTTGTATTTGTCTATATTTATACAAATTTTCAGCGTTCAGCTATTATGGTTTTGAGATATATATGGAAAAATAAAGTAAAAATTCAAAAGTTGATAATCCCTGATTGAAACAAAAATTCAAAATTCAGTAGAAAAGTTTTGTAGACCTTAACTTTTATATATTTTCTGAAATTTTGGTCTCTGTGCATCAATCGGACCAAAAGTCATAAATGACACACACACACAGAGATACACTTAATGTTCTACTCCGAACACATATATGCTGCGAAGCCTCTAAGGCTGGTTTGTTTCAACAAAAGTATCAGTAGTTAAAATACTTTGATTACATAAAATTGTTCAAAATTTCGTCGTTCAATGGCATTACATATATTTCAATGACACAACCAAACGTTTTGAACAATTTTATGAAATCAAAAGTATTTTAACTATTTTTAACAGATTTTAAATTATCTCAATACAGACGAAGTTGGAATATTTTACTGTAGGAGAACCGGGAAATCAAGGCACCTACAGGGCTTACGACCTGTCATCGGAAACTATACTAGGTATTACTTTAATCTTTGTTCGAGAAACACAGCCGTAGTTGGTGGTTTTGACTCAAAATTTGAAAAAACATGGAAAATGTAGACTCGGCCACGCGAAATCTCGCGGATCTTCGCTAGACATTTTTTCGATCTCTTAAGAGAAATAAATTATCTTGAACAAATCGACGGTTGGATAAGTAAATCCGCAATATTATTTCATAAAATAGGTAAGTCCGCAATGTTATTTCATACAATAAAATGCGTTGTTCGGTTCATATACTAATGTTAATTGCTGTATTTTGTGTTAATTCTTCATTTTATCTATTCTGTTGTAAATTATTTTGTTCTGTTTCATAAACTCGTCACGTCCGGTTTTGTGAAGTGTCTTTTATCATTGAACCAACTTTGTTTAATTTTTGGAAGGTTCTTATTTATTATTACCTATACGATTTGATGGATCTTTCTACACACTGATTAGGTACTCATTGGACAATTCACGAAATCAGACAGGTAAATATGTGTATTGACATCAGTGGAGTAGATAAATTCATTCCGTTGTTATATTTAAATTTACTAGGTACCTAGGTATCTATTTAATTACAACTTTTGATGGCATGGAGAGTTTTGGTCTACAAATGCTATTCCATCATCATCACTGTCGCTACAGCCCTGTATGGGCCATGGTCTCCCCCAAAATCCTTCTTCGTCCGTACCTGTTCTCCGTTGCTCTCCTCCAATTTGCTATTCTGATCGCCTTTATGTCGTCTCATGTGTCATCCATTTGCTATTCCATGCCAGTCGTTAATTCTGCTATGGAGATTTTGTTTCGTGGGCAAATTAAGTGTGATACGTATGTGTGTGAGAAGATTGAAGATCCAATTGACTAATAGGCCAGAAAGACTTCATATTAAATAAATGCTTCCTTAAAGTACTAAATATTTATTTATTTATTTATAAGAGAAAAAACAATTACACATCACACATACATATTTTTGTTTTATAGATAATGAATTTGATTTATATGTTCAATCACAATATTTCCCATAGAGAAGTTACATAGACGTGCTTAGAGATTAAGAAAGAGATAAAAGTAATAAAATGTAAAAAATCAATACTTATTGAAAAAACATATTATGAAGTATAGTTTGGAATACACATATTATAACACTACATCCTCAACAGTGCATTCCAGCCACACCCAGGTCCTAAGAGGTTGTTTCAGTGATCTTTTTTAAAATTTCCCTTTTAAATATAGTATCAGATGCAATAAAAATGTCAATATTGTCATTGAATTGGTCATTAAAGTTTTTACATATTCTATAAAGCGGTATCCTGAATCCTGCATTAGTTCTCGGAGTATTTGTGAAAAAAGTTGGCGCTGTCTCGTTATTCTAAATGGAATTTGTATTTGAAGCATACTATTTAATTGAATACAATCAAATTTACTATGGGATATTTTATATAGTGTTAATGCATCAAATAATTTTCTTCTGTTGACAAGACTAATCATGTTATACCTTTTAAGTAAATCATTGTATTGGATCTGACGTTCATGATTTCTGTACTGCATACACCTAAGGAATTGTTTTTGTATCCTTTCAATATTATAAGAATACTTCGCATAATAAGGACTCCAAATAACACTTGCGTACTCAAGTCTACAATATATATCCAATATTCTGCAAAAATCAAATAAACATGGTCTTATGGATAGGTTAAATTATAATTCTGGCACTCGATTATATATATAATCCATTGTGAATCTAAGATCTCTCGAAAATTTCACAATATTGAGTCTTTTTTAGTCCTTTATAGTAAAGAAAAGATATTTTTAAAAAAACATCCCTTTATGTCCTCCATAACAAGCAAATGCTTTGTAATATGACATATAATATAAACCTGATAGCCGTTGTCCTCCTGTGTCTGTCCTTACGGTTTTCCAATCATCAATAATTGATAGCTTATAATTGCACTTGTATTAATCCAGGGATTCTCCTAAATTTGTTGGCAGTTTATGGCTAATTGTTTTGTTTTTTAGAGAAATAAAAACGTTTCCAATTATATACGTTTAGTGACACTATTTCTTATAACGGTATGTTTTAAGAAGGTCGACAATAAATTGTTTTATGAAAGTTTAGAAGTGTAGAATTTTTATTACAACATTTGTTTTCTTTTCCCGAACTGAACAATCGAAGCCATTTGTGCATTTCATTTGCTATTGTATAACTGCATTTGATTGCGGTAGTGTTTTCAATTCTATTGTTTCTACATAATTCGATCCCTTGTCATTTCTGTGCAATGTCGGCAATGTCTGTTATTGTCCGGATATATTTTATTATTCTTTATTTAATTTATAACATATCCGGATTAGAAGTATCCGCAAACATCACGGGTTATGCTTGCGGATACGATGATTTATTAAATATTAAAAATAGTAATTTAAAAAGTGAAAAACGCAATCGATTGATTTCATATTCTCTTTCGATTGAAGTAAAAATCTACGTCACAGGCCGAATAGTTTTTTTAGTTATTCACAATAAAAATAAAAAAAAGTATCTTAATACTTATTTTGCAAGAAAAGTAGGTATTTAACATGTTCAAATTCCAAAAATATAATGTTCTTTATTTCTAAGACAAAGTGAAAAAAATTACAAACTTAGTATAGATTCTTAAACATAACTTCTTTTTCTTCTGGGTCACAATCCTAGTATTGGTCTGCACCAAACACCTGATCTTTCCACTTATCTCTATCGTCCGCCAGTCTCTTCATCTCTTTGTAACTGCTACTGCTAAAAATAACTTAAAAGGCTGTAACTTAAACGCGATATCATTTTGAAAGTTTTGTATTTTTGCTTGGTTGGTATATGTGCAAATCGCCCCCTTCCACGGCGAAATGGCTCAAAAAGTTTGACGAAAACTATAGCCGTTTAATATTTTTTAACAATAGAGACGAAGTTGGAATATTATAGAACCAGGAACTCAAGGCACCTACAGGCTGGTTTATGTGATCGCTTAGTGCGCTTGCGCAACGTTCACCAATTATGCCTTCTTATTGAGTTCCTTTATCAATGCAATTTTGAAAGTACTATATATTTTAAAAATGGGTAATAGATCGTTTGAAAATAGGACATTTTTACTATTGACGAAGAAACCTTTTTTTAACGCCATCTATTGAAAAGTTTGGTTATTTGTAAACAATGAAAGCAACAGTCCTTCATGAGGTGACAGCATTCTCGCACAGATGTCACCCCTGAACTGCCCCAGAAATATTAACTAATTTTTGGCTTGTTTACCTACCTACTTGTACCAATGTGTATCAATATGTTTGCGAATATGCAATCTTTAAAAATGTAGCCGTTTGTTTGACTTCTGTCTGGCGATTCCTTGCATAGGAGAACTATTTTTAATACTATTTCTCATTCAAATCTAGCTTCTCTGGACTGGAAACACAGGCTTAATGGAATAAATTGGCATTTGGCAATAAAATCGTCACTTGCACAGTATATAATAGGTATGTATCTGATATTGTATTTCTTCATAAAGGGTATTATTACGGCGATAGAATCGTTATCATAATCTCAAGTCGATTATTATATAGGTAGGTACCTAATATTTATTTGGCAAACCAGACCTGTCTCAATTTCATTATTGTTGTGCTGTGCGAACTATAAATGTCAAAATAAATTTATTAAACATTTCAAAGCGTCTGGCTGCTCGCATAGCAACAATGACATGTCGTACGTACATATTTATAGCTTAAACGTTATTTTTACTATATACATACCTATACAATATTCACTTCACTTATATAATGCAAGTTTGTACTTCATTATTACACATGTTCATGAATGTTTTTACTGGTGACATTTTATTCTTTTCTAAAAAGTAAATAAGTCATTATTATTATCACTGCAAGACCAATAAAAGAAAATATATACATAATAAATGAACACAAAAAAATTGTACACTTCAGCCCCCAGAACATGCCTTTGGGCTAGAGGAGTGGAAACGTCAATATTTGATTGATAATAATATTGTGTATTTTGTCTTTTTTTATATGTTCTTATTAATGTTTTTACTGTGCTGGATTTTCGTAATAAAAAAATAAATAATTAGTCATTATTTGACAATTTTCAACGAGTATCATTTAGTTAGAGAGTAGTAGGTACATAATATGACTTTTGTCGTGATGATTTTTTATGTCAGACGAATGGTTTATGACATACTATGACTTAAGGCCCTTGTATACCCTGGGTATACGGATGTACGCAAAAATGCACACTAAATTACTTTATAATGTATGAAACACGAAAAAATGTTGTAGGTATATAACTTGATATGTGATAACAACATTATGTCGTGCAAAAACGGTAAAATTTAGAAGTTTTTTTCAAATAGCAAGAATAGTTATTTAAATATATTTTCAACATATAGGTACTATATAGCCTCTTAAGTGCCCATATTATACGATCTTTTTCATATTTAGGTACATATTTCATAGTTTTTGTAAAATGCATTCATTAAGAGGCGTTTAGTTTTTCGTTATTTTTAAATCATTTTTTTTTTTATTTATTTATTAAGAGAAAAAAACAATTATACATCACACATATACGTTTTTGTTTTTATACATAAAGTTGACATATATTTTTAATCATAAAGTTGACATATATTTGCAATCATAAAGTTGACAAATATGTATATTTTTTCTTAACATGTCCACGTAGGGGACGCCAGCTATTAGGATTTGGGTCCATTTTACTCTTCCGAAGAAGCGCACTACGTAGCGTTGGGAGGGGTTTGCAATCTAGAAAAGAGTTTATTAATTCGGATTTTAAAAAGACACCATATTACCAATAGAGAAGTTAAACTTTGCTTATGCATCGGCATCTGCTTGGCTCAAAGTCGAAACTCTGCTGTCTGCTGTCCTAGGCTTCTCATAACTGGACTCAGCAAAAATTATAACCAGGAAGAATTGATAGAAGAGTTGATATTTCAAAATTATTATATAAATAAAGACGATGATATTAAACTTATATTTAACCGTATGAACAAACTTAAGAAATCATACAGTACTATAATAGAAGTCTCTCCAGAAACGTACAGAAAGTTGGTAAACAGATATGTTAACATTGACTGGGGTGAACATTATGTAAGAGAAGAATTCAGTATTAGGAGATGCTATAGATGTCAAGGATACAATCACAAGCATACTGAGTGTCAGGCTGACATTGTCTGTGGAAAGTGTTCTGGGAATCACGATACAAACGAGTGCAAATCGGAGACTTACAAATGTGTGAACTGCATGACTGCAGGACATAGAAAGAAGCAAAAAGATGTAAATGCAAACCATGAAGCGTATAATTTATCATGTCCTGAATATATGAAGAGAATAAATATGATAAGACAGCGTACTTTATACACCAATGAAAATGGATTTTAATAATGAGAACATTTTATGTGCTAATTTGATATTGCTCAAACCTGAAAAATTTAATATTTTAAGTTTTAACATATATATCAGTGATCACCATAAAAAGCTCTGTTCTTTCTACAGATCATCTATGTTTTGTACTTGTATAAATATGAAATACTATTTAATAAGAGAAAAAACAAATAATAATTATATGCAATGTGTGAATACCTAGTGACTGAAATTGATCAAAGTTTTAATGTAACAGAAAACATTTGTTTCACAGCTTATGAATGCAATGATTTATTAAATAGAATAAAAAATGGCATCATAATATTACATCTAAACATAAGAAGTATGCAAAAGAATTTTGATGAATTTATAGTTATGTTAAATTCAATTAAAAACAAACCGGACTGTATTATTTTAACTGAAGCGCATATAAATAAATATTCAGAAAATTATTATTTACCAACTTACAGATACTTTAATACTTTATATGAAATTAATAAAAATAGTGGTATCTCTATGTTTATTAGTGAAAAATATTCAGATATATCTGTCATAGAGGAAACTATGCAATTTGTCAATTGTCTAACTGTAAAACTGAATTACAATAATAATATATTTTATGTTATAGGATTGTATCGAACACATAAGTCGAATGTATTCTATTTTATTGAACAGTTGAAGGAATTGATAATGAAATATAAGGGGAATAACATCATTGTTACAGGTGATATAAATATAAACATCGCACAAAACAATGATAGCAGGGAAAAATCGGAATACATTAATATGATGACTGAAATGAATTTCAAATTATGTTTACAAAATTTTACAAGAGAAGTAGATGGCCAATCACCGTCTTGTCTTGATCACTTTTGGAGTAATATTGATATAAAAAAAATTAATTCGTTAAATTCCATTATATGGAAAAACTTTATCACTGACCACCATACGTGCATTCTTTCACACAGAATTGATAGCACTACAAATAATGACAAAGAAACGAATTTAATATTTACAAAAAAAATAAATCACGAAAAATTAAGAGTTAGCCTAGAACTGGAAACATGGACTAATATATACGATTCAACTGATAGTGACAATTGTGCATATGAATTTTATACCACACTTAATAAACACATTGAAGATGCTACTTATATAAAGAAAACTTATAATGCAAAATATAAAAAAATACAACCGTGGATCACACACGGTATTGTAGTATCAATTAGAAAGAGGGAAAAACTTTATAAACTTGCTAAAAGATTTCCACAGCAAATGAACATTTATAAAAAGTATAGAAATATGACAACTAAATTAATAAGATATGCTAAAGAAAATTATTATAAAAGAAAAATTGAGTCAGCTGAAAATAACAGTAAAAAAATTTGGGAAACATTCAATGAAATTATAAATAAACAAAAGAAAAAACATAATATTGAAACATTAGACATAGAGGGAATACCTGTCAACGTCAATAAAGAGCCAATCAAATGTGCTAATGCTTTTAATATATTTTTTAGCAATGTTGGCAAGGAACTTGCATACAATATTAACAGTAATCATACTGAAGAGCAAATTGACCTTGACAATGACTCACCAGAAAATATCTTGACATTTGAAATTATATCAACAGAAGATGTCAAAAAAATTATACATTCACTGAGGGGAGGATCCGCCCCCGGTTTTGATGGAATTACCAGTTTAATATTGAAACAAAATACTGACAATTTAAGGAAACCTATAACACATATGGTAAATGTAAGCCTCGCAAGCGGCGTATTCCCTTCGATTTATAAAAAAACGATTGTAACTCCAATCTACAAGTCGGGTGATGCAAAGAATGTTTCAAATTATAGACCCATATCATTGATTTCTAACATTGCCAAAATTTTTGAAAGGATTATTAAAAAACAAATGACACAATATATCTATAAAAAAAATATTTTAAGTCCCAATCAATTTGGATTCAGAGAAAAAATGGGTACACAAGATGCTATTGCTGCACTTACAACACATGTATATAAGGCTCTTGACAAGGGACATAAATCTCTGGGAATTTTCCTCGACCTTCGTAAGGCATTTGATAGTGTGTCTCATAATAAACTGATTAATAAACTAAATACAATAGGAATTACTGGAAATGCTAAAAAATTGATTCAAAGCTACTTATACCAAAGGAAACAGTTTGTCAGAATTAATGACCTCACAAGTGACTTCGAGACATCTCAATTCGGAATTCCGCAAGGAACCGTTCTTGGTCCTATTTTGTTTATTATCTACGTTAATGATTTGCTTAAACTCAATGTTAAGGGAAAAATTATTTCTTTTGCGGATGATACAATAATACTGAATGAAAATATAAATTGGAGAGAGGTAACTAAAGATGCTAATAATGACATTAACATAGCAAAAAAGTGGTTCAATGATAACCTATTATCTTTAAATACTGACAAAACCTTTTTCATACCCTTCACGCTCGTTGGAGATGCTCCTAATAACCTGTTCCTGAAAATTCATCATCATGAAAGTCATGAGATTTGCCAGAATAAATGCACTGAATTAAAACGCACGAAAAGTATAAAATATCTTGGTATCATGATCGACAACAACATTAAATGGAAAGAACAAATAAATTTAATAGTCATTAGAATAAGAAAATTATATTATGTTTTCATTAAATTACGTCGAATAATTCCATTAAAATCATTAAAACAGGTTTATTTTGCATTTGCACAATCTATATTACAATATGGGATTATAGGATGGGGTGCAGCTTTCAAAACTAATTTAAAGCCTTTACAAATAGTCCAAAACACCATTATTAAAATCATCCTTAAGAAACCTTTTGATTATCCAACAAACCAACTTTATCAGGATTTTAATGTTCTCAACATAAATTCACTTTTTAAAAGAGCCTCTCTTTACCAGATATTTAAAGATCATTTCATAAGAAATTTATATCCAACCACTAATTCAAGAAAACATCCAAGAAGAAAGACAAACATTGATATACCAATATTAAAAACGACTACCGGCCAGCTCCATTATACATACCAAGGTGTTAAATGGTTTAATGAGCTGACCGGTAAATATAAATTAAATACAACTGATTTTGATAACTATAAAAATGCTGTTAAGTCTCTTTTTATTTTATAACTTTCTAATGGAATTGTTTAATATTTAATTTATTTTAATTGCATGTTTTCTTCTGCTCTGTATTTTAATTGCATGTTTTTTTCTGTTCTTTATTTTTCTTTTGATATTGTGTACATTATTGGTTTTTGATGATTTATGATAATGAAGATTAATTTTTAGTTTATATAGGAATCCCCCCCAAACCACGAGTATAAGCTCTTTTTGGGGGGTAATATGAATAAAATATTTTTGTGTATGCTATTATAAGTATTTAAATTGTTAAATTGTTATATTTTATTTCTATATATATAAATAAATAAAAAATAAATAAAATAAATAAATAGCCAGTCGACCGCAGAGAGAAGTAAAAAAAAATAAAAAAACAAAAAAAAGAGAAGTTAAAAATAAAAATGACGTGCTAAGAGATTAAGATAAAAGTAATATATCTAATATAAAAAATCTATAAATATTGAAAAAACATATTATAAAGTGTTAAGTATAATAATTTTGAATTCACAAGAATGGCGTTTTAAAAATCATCGATATAACATCATGAATATCCCCAACAGTGCATACCTGCCATACCCAGGTTCTAAGAGGCATTACCCCTATTCAGTAACTATTGTAACTAAATTAGGAACGTTCTAAAATTGTAGATTTTAGATTTACGGTCTTATTTCAGCGTATTTATAAAATATCAGCTTGGACTAAATGGAATAGGAACGTACCTATATTGGCCGGAACTTTCTTAAAAAGTTACTGAATTTTCATCCTTTTCATAATTATTCAAAATACGTCTAATTCAGTAAATTTTTAAGAACGTTCCGGCCAATATAGGTACATTCCTATTCCATTTAGTCCAAGTTTATATTTTATAACGCTGAAATATGACCGTAAATCTAAAATCTACAATTTTAGCATGCTCCTATTTTAGTTACAATAGTTACTGAATACGGGGTATTGTCATTCATTCTGTCTAATAGGGATTTTATCAAATATTTAGAAATAATTGTCCACTGCGAGTATTAATTGAAGCTATCGCCGAAGATCATTGAACCATGATATTATTTTTAATTATAAGCCTTCATAACGAATGACCTTGACATGAATTTCAGAGCATTTGTGATTTGATGTTTACTATGCATCACATTTTTTTTGTTTTGACATGTATTTTTCTGTTCCCCCAGATAATTTGTCATTTACCTCAAGAAAAGAAACAAGAAAAGATAACTCAATGTATGGAAGTGACAGTTGTCACGTGACTGGTAGCTGTCACTTCCATACATTGAGTTATCTTTTCTTGTTTCTTTTCTTGAGCTAAATGACACGTTGTCTAGGGGGCATTCATTACTATAATCTGTGAAACGAACGAATGTGTGTTACACGCGTCGCTTTATGTCTTTACACATAACTTAACAACACCTCGATATGCCGCACAAAACTTTGCGAATAAATTCACTTGTCGGATGTCATACGTATTTCGCTCCAATCAGAATACCGCGTTACGAACGGCGAACGGAGATTTTCTCGAAATAAAGCGCGGAAATTCAAGCGGGCTAGTGTCCGCGGAAAACAGAATAACGATATGCTATAAGAAACACGAGTAGCGTAAAAACTTGTGTATATTGCCGCGATAAAAGAACCGGAATAGGCCCGCAGGTCTTCATTGAGTTTTAAGAGACTATAGTAGGCTAAATAGTAAATTTTGAAAATCTTTTCCCCAGTAGGATCCCTCAAAAGATACGTATTAGTTTTTTGAAATTTGATTTGTTGAATAATTTTCTTGTAAAATTAGTTTTTATTAAACCCTTCCTTAATTTTTTTAATGTAAATGATTTATAAAAACTACAAGGCCCATGAATATGATTTATACTGATAGTCTACCGATTGAGATTTTAACTTTTTTCATTGCTTAATTACTATTCTTGCTATTAAAAAAATCTTTAAATTTTACCTTTTTTACACGAAAAATTACTGTTTCACAGATTGAGTGATATATAACATTTGTTTGTGTTTCATACATTAGAAGGTAATAAGTGTACATATTTATATACATCACAGATTTGGTGATATACAACATTTGTTTATGTTTCACACATTAGAACGTGATATTTGTACATATTTATGTACATCCCGTATGCCCAAGGTCATAGACTTCACCATGGACCTTAAGTACTTACAAATTTTGCATATTAAAACTTAAAACTCCATAGGTAGCTACATATTTTGCATATTCAAACATATAACTTCAAAACTTTGTATTATGAAACAAAAACGAAATCACATTGCATTTTATGTATTTCTTTAACAATCAATTGTCCTCTAGCGTTGTTTTTTTTATCAAATTAGTACTGGTCAATTGATCTATAGTAGGTTTCTGTGTGGCTGGATATTAATGATAATAATCCGAATGATCGTCCATTTATGGATCATGTACTTATCACGTGATGTTTAAAATGAATTTAAAAACGCTCACATAGCGCAGTAACTACACATAATTAATTGGTAAGTTCACAAACAGAATGCTACATAATTTAACAGTAGCTTAAAGAGCCATGGAAAAGAGAATGCTGGGTATTTCGTTAAATGATAGAAGTGGATAAGAGAGAAAACCAAAATAATCGACGTTGTCCAAAAGGTTACCAATCAGAACTGGAGCTTGGGATGGCATGTCGCCCGAACTGATGGACTAAGAAAGTGCTGGAATGGTGACCTAGAACGGGCAAAAGAAGTGTTGGAAAGCATCAAAGAAGGCGGTCTGACGATATTAGACGAGTGGCTGGAGGCGGTTGGATGCGGTCTGCCCAGGATAGCGAGCTGTGGAGGTCTCACGGGGAGGCTTTTGTCCATTAGTCGGCCTTCGTGGATCAGTTGGTTAGATATCTGACTGCTGAGCCAAAGGTCCTGGGTTCTTCGATTCCCGGTGGAGACACAGTTTTTAATTGTGTTTTCAGTCTGGATCTGAAGCTTCCAGAATGTGGCAAGTTGTTATTGGGTGCGTGTTAAATTAATATTTGACATAGTACCTGTTAGTTGCCCGAGAAGCAATATTAAATAATTTAATTACTGGACGAAAGTAGGTTGACGAAGATCGAAGATGAATGATAGATATTTCGCATTTAAAAATGATATTCTTCTTCTTTTGGTAGATCTATGATCTATTTCTACAGGTTCTGGGACGAGGATGTCCAGCTCTCCCTCCATCTCTTTGATGGTCTTCCCGGTGTTCGGCGTCCCTCTGGTATCTCGCGCATTACAATCTTTGGGAGCCTTTCTGGAAAAATGATCTTGTTTTGAGTAAATATATTAATAATTATAATAATAATAAAATACTTTTATTGTTTTATACAACGTGGCGGACTTATTGCCCGCAGGCAATCTCTACCAGTCAACCACCATGGTAAATACAGCCAGTAACAGGGATAGAAGAATACAAATAGAGAAATAGAAAAAAAAATAATAATAATAAATGAATAAAAAAAATAATTATATAAATCAATCATAACTTAAAAATACAAAGTCAAATATATTCATATCGAGAGACGAAAATAACGGAACATTTACCATCCATTACCTATTGCAAGGTTTGACGTCAACTCTGAGAAACATTTTTTGATATTCAATTCATCCTCAGTTCTAATCGTAGCAGGACTATGCAGGCCGGCGTCGGGGGGAACTGACAAGATACTGGAAGAAGAAGATATATAATATAGTGTTATGGCATGTCAGGCGTTATAAAACAACGTTGGATTCTCTCAGCCATACCTCGAGTTCGGTTGTCAAATCATTCAGATCCTCCAGCACTCTATGGAACCTATGTACGAAGCATTCCTCCACTACAAGAAGAAATTTACCGTTGTATCTGGAAAACTTATCTCTAAATAATACCCGTGTGTAATTAGTTCACAAGTCCCTTGACAGGCGAAACAGTCCTCCTGTTAAACGACAGAAAAAAATCGTAGATCATTGAATCTGTGATTTTTACTAGTATACTACCTAATATTTGCTTCCGTACCTATATCAAGGAAGGTGAAGATTATCATTATGAGACAATTCTAAGACTCCATCATCATGTGACTAATCAAACATGGAAATAAAATACAACTTTACTACAGGTTGTCTCAAAATAAAGATTATATTTTGTGGATCGATTAATAAAAAAGGAAGCCGTGTATCGAAAAAGATATTATTATTTATTATTAAAGCACACAGTTTGTGAATTTATTTCTTAAAAATAATATCGTCCAAATGTAGACCCTCGCGATCGCAGCACTCATTCAATCGAACAGTAAAATTACTTATGACGGCTCGGCAGGTGGACTCAGTGATGGCTACCATTTCGTGACGGAAGTCGGTTTACTGGCGTAAATTTTATATTTAAGATAACCCCGGAAATAAGATAAGGAAAAGTCTATAGGGATTAAATTAGGACTGCGTGGAGGCCAATTTATGTCACCTCTCCTGGAGATCAATTTGCCTGGGAAAATTTCACGAACTCGTGGCAGAGATGTATTGGACGTGTGTCACGTAGCTCCGTCCTGCTGGAACCATGTTCTTTGGTTATAGCCAGGAAAGTTTTGCAGTTCAGGCACCAAGAAGTCGTCTAAAGTGGGTGATCGACGTACGAGCGAGCTTATACCGCGGTTTTGTGAGTTGACGAGCCACGAGCCAGCCTCGTCAACTCACAAAGCCGCGGTATTGCAATGATACACCGGCGAGCTTTATCGACGAGCCATACGACCGCGGTTTTACTCGCTCGTCGATCAGGGACTTAACATCTCCACATAACGCTCTGAATACATATAATATAAACTTTCTTTTGAGACACCGTGTATATTAGTAGGTACCTACTACGTAAAAGTATTGCGTGATTAGATGCAATTCATGAAAAACAAAATAACACGATCGCACCTTATGAAGGACAAAATGTCATGATTACATAGTAAACATAAGTATTTATACGATTGATAAAAACCCGATTGAATTGATTAAATTCATCATTATCAACAATACATTTCCATTTTGTTGTTGCTATTTTAATAATATTATTCATTTTATTAAGTTTAATGTTGTTTCGTTTACAGAGTGGAAATTCATAATGAAATTATTACGAATATAAACCATAGTTTTTTTTTTTTTTTTTTCATCCATTTTGTTGTATTATATTTAGTTTTGATTGTCGCCTCCGAGGATGATGGTGTAACCATCGAAAGCGCTCAGGCTAATTTTAACTCAATTTGTGGATTAAAACTATGGTTTATATTCGTAATAATTTTATTCATTTTAATTAAATATCTCGTAAAAAGGTCATAATCTTGATTTTTCGTTAAAGTAGTTGTGGAAAATGACTATTTCATGGTCAAATTTTTCGGTGAAAAATGGTCGAATTGAGACTTTAAAAATAACGCTTCAAGATTCTCATTTTCAGATTTTTTGGATATTTTTTTAGGCGCTACGGTTCACACGTAAGATAGTGTAAAAAATAATGATGTTTACAACTCATCCGCGACGCACATTTTCATTGTTAGATCTAATCTTCACATTTTTTGACGAGTTTTGTCGAGTTTTTTTTTATTAAAAAATAAATATGTCCTTGTTAAACAAGTACATGTACATCTTCCTATGGTCCCTAAAATAATAAGCATAAATGCTTGTGCTATAGGTGAATGGAATCGATCGAGGCAGGATTCAAACTCGCGACCACTGGATTACTAACCCAATGCGCTAATCGCTCTGCCATCGACCCATCTAATTAATTATCTGTATATTCTAAATTTTGGGTTATGTGCATTCAGTGGATCAGAAGTTATAAGGGGGGGGGGACACACAGACACACAAAATGTTCTACTTCAAATTCTGAATTCATCCATATATAGAGCATATATGCTACAAGTTGGTGTTTTTGGCATTATGAAAGTCCATATATGTTACAAGTTGGTGTTTTTGGCATGCAAAATGTCCATATAAAGAACATAATATATGCTACAAGTTGGTGTTTTTGGCACGCAAAAGTCCACTACACCATACAAAATGTTTCT
Source organism: Molanna angustata (assembly GCA_963576475.1). Lineage (NCBI taxonomy): Eukaryota > Metazoa > Arthropoda > Insecta > Trichoptera > Molannidae > Molanna > Molanna angustata. Next base: position 15,599,623 of record OY754975.1, read on the forward strand.
TCATACACGCGTCTTGGCTTAATACTGTAGATTCGTTAAGAGAATAAAATTCTCTTAACGAATCAACAGTTGGATAACATATATGCTGCGAAGCCTCTAAGTTGGTGTTTTTTGACTTCAAACTTAGAAAAACCGTGAATAATATAGACTCTGCATACAAATCTCGCGTATCTTGGCTTGATGCTTTGTCTATATGTTAAGAGAAATAAATTCTCTATAACAAATCGACAGTTGGATAAATAGTGAATGTACCTAGTTAATATTTCATCATAAATTCAACACATGTACCTTATCATGAATACGATAATTCCACGAATTCAATTTTTCTTTCCTTATTTTTTATCTGTTTCGTTATTTATATTATTGAATCATCGTTTCAATATTATTGTATTAAGACGTAATATGACATGAATCAGAGTGGCATGCTCTGTTGATTGAATTTGTAACTAGAGCCGATATTTGTCATTTAATAAAAAATTTTGAGGTACCGCCCTAGAATAGTGCTTTCACTATTTTCTATAACCGGGTAATCGAATATACAACAGGCAAAATTAACATCTCACATAATATTTAATTTTGAATGTTACCTTTTTCGGTGAGACGATACTGGGGATACGATCATGTGTTGTGCTTTCTTTTATAAGGAAATCCACACCCGTAAGTACTCCTGTCGCTGGTAGCCCCATATTTATTCATTTATTTGGGAAGTCAACAGCTCATTTACATGTTTTATATTACATTTTTAACATATAATTGAGAGCCAATAACAAGCTTTCCATATAACTAGAAATTACTGTAAGAAGGGTACGAGGGAGGAAGATTAAGAGCGTATCACCTTCAATATTTCGTGACGAAACTTATCGTATTTTACTTTGAAGATGATATTGTTGGATATGCCGTGATGGTATGTATGAATGAATGAATCTTAAATAATAATAATGGGATTTTATTTCAGTTCGTGAGCAGGGTGGTGCAATGCAACACAAAACACCCACCCTCGTTTGATTGGTATTTTTAACCGATTTCCAAAAACGGAAGAGATTATCCGACCGCCGTGACACAGTTGGTAAGCCGTTCGGTTTCTGTGCGGGCGTCCTGGGTTCGATTCCCAGCAGAGAAGAAATTGATTTAACTAGCCACTTTTGCAGGGTGCAAGGAAGTGTTCATTATTATTATTATTATCAAATCGACGTGAATTTTTTGATATATTAAAACCACCTAATGCATTATGGAGTTACGCGTTAGTAAGGGTAACTATCGCGTGCGTTTAAATGGTTTATATGTCATTCAAAATATCGGAAACACCTAATTTGTTGATTTTTAGCATTTTAAGAACAAACTTGACTTGAATTGAAAAAAAAATATCGGATATTCACTTCAATTCTATGCACTCTTTAAGCATATAAAATATTTATTTCTCCACGACACATTGTTATGGAGAAATTTAAAAAAAATGTTTTAAAAATGTACTTGTGGTATTTTTTTAGAAACACACTGTTTCATATATTTAGGTATTTGATTTGAAATTGGGGTGTTTAGATTTATATGTCCCCTTAACTCACCGATACCGAGATTGCATAGTTTTGGAAATGAATTGTGTGTCGATGCAGATATTTTTGGGAATAGCTTTCCGGTTCTTAGAAAATATTTATGGCTCTTTCCTATGAAATTATCGTGTCTTCTCTACAACTCAAAACTAAAAGATCAATCGATTTATATTGACATCATAAAAGTTTCTTGAATGCTTAATCTGACTGATTAGACTTGCGTCTGGCGACTTGATAATCAAGGGAAAATTATACGCGATGCAATAAAATACGATAACGAAATAATATTATTATGATGTGTGCGTAAATCCCATTCCCGTTAATTTTTTTGTTATGTTCAGTTAGGCTTTAACAATAATAGCGACTCGCGTGAGCGAGTTGCTTTATAAATTAAATGGAAATTGACAGCAGGTAAAATTTTATCAACACCTTTGCCATTTGAGTGTAAGAATAAGTTTATTATGTATTCACATTTGATCATATTTTTCAAATAAATTATATTTCTCAACAGATTTTTTACGTACTTGTAAGATACCTACTATTCTAATACTATTTATTATTTTTTTTAATTATTTCTTTAAATATTTGGGTGCACGCATATTTCAGTCTTCCGTCCCTTGATCCGTCTGTCACCAGACACTTGTGCTGATTATTAGTTTTCCATAGACAACGCTTAATTTCTTTTCTATGCCTAAATCTGTCTAAAACGGGTTTTAAAATTTTCGTAAATATAATGTATACCTACCTACAATAGAAATAGACTCCATAAAAATGCATTTAAAAATAATTGTCGACCTTAGAAGAAATTGTGTGTTCTGTGCAGCCTAAACTATACGTCGAATCGTCTTAACAATAATAAACTGGGATGATATATATACTGCCGTTTTTGTGATAACCTCACCTCAAGAGCGATCACATTGATATGAAGTGTCTCCGAAGAGTTCACAAACTTATGTTGTGGAGTGTTTATTTTTGTCCATAACCTACTCGTTTTGTATTTCAATGCTTCATTCAAAAGTTTCCGTGATTTTCTGTGTAGCTACATATATACCTAGTTGGCAATGCACAAGCCAAAAAAATAATATTTGAAGTATAAGCACTTTTTTTCGAATGACTCTTATGACCGTCACAGTTTATGAATAACATCATGTAGTGTGCATTAAAACGTGCCTAATTTGTAGATTAATATAATAATGAGTAGGTGCTCATGCTTCAAAACAATAATTATTTCACACTGGTTATCCCAACTTACCTAATATCATAATAATAATGTACAACCAACACGTAACTATTTACGATTCGATTAGCATAAAATAAATTGCAAATCGATGTTCAAAATGCAATTTGTTTAGTGTTTGTCTGTCGTAACGCAATTTGGTGTTTTTTTTCCATATTCAATGTTATTTGTGTAGACTTATTCACTTTGTAATATTGGTAAATACGTATGTATTTTAACAAAAATCTTAGTCAATCAAAATAATATTGCGTTTACTCCGTCCTACAAAATACAGTTACTTACTCACTTATACAGTCATTTCTGTCCACTGTTGAACGTATGCCTTCTGCATCCAATCATCAGTCTGACTGTTTGCATATATGCAATTAAAAAATTTATTCAATCACCAGTTATTCTTAACATAAAGTTACTTTTGTTTTATTACGTCCTCCAATATATACTTCGTTTACCTACTTCAAAATTCATGATATTGTGTGTGGGTACAATGTAAATACCTACTTCATCCTATAACATAATATGTATTGCATTTATTTCGTCCTACAAAATGTATTTGTCTTAACTTCGTCACACGAAATACATAATATTGCACTTACTTCGTCCTACAAAATTTATTTGCCTTAACTTCGTCACACGAAATACATAATATTGCGCTTACTTCGTCCTACAAAATTTATTTGCCTTAACTTCGTCACACGAAATACATAATAGTGCGCATACTTCGTCCTACAAAATAATATTGCTTTTAATATATCATACATATTTCAACAGCCGCGCTGTGGAATGGCGGCAAACAATTTTTTTTTTTAATAATTAATTCTTTTATTCTTTAAACTGGAAACACTGGTTAGTTGAGTTAGAAAAAATGACCATTTGGCAATAAACTCACCACTTGCACATGGCAGTGTTTATTATTATACCTACAAAATAATATTTCCTACAAAATTATATTGCGATTACTTCGTCCTACAATATTATATTGCGTTTACTTCGTCCTACTAAATTATATTGCGTTTACTTCGTCCTACAAAATTATATTGCGTTTACTTCGTCCTACAAAATTATATTGCGTTTACTTCGTCCTACAAAATTATATTGCGTTTATTTCGTCCTACAAAATTATATTACGTTTACTTCTTCCTGCAAAATAATACTATTGCGTTTACTCCGATCTACAAAATAACATCATATAAATGTCTAGTAGATAAAGCGTCATTGACCACTTTGTGAGGTGACCTCTTTCTAATTTATTTTTATCTACCGCTTCCACCTTGTATCGACTGAATGAATGATAATATATTACATAGGTACTGGTATATTAGTTACATCCACACGAACACGACGAGATGTGAAACGTGGGAAAAATCACAATAATAATATTTATTTGCGTTAAAAATTTGCAACTTGAATGAATGCCACAAACCGGTTTAGACAGCAAGGATTTCTCTAACCTTGATTACGATTGTATTGTACGACGTATTCGGGGGAGCGTGAAATCCATTGTAAAATGCATGCAAATTCAACGTACAAAAATTCTAATACATTGGCATGCAGACATACGAAAATCCTACCAGATTTAATGTTCAGACGTACAAAATTTCAAATAAATTGCATTCTGATGAAATTATAGAAAAACAGTGACGAACAAATCAAAAACTTGTGTTTTATTCAATGCCATCAATAAGTTTCACCACGAGTTTTCCTTTGACAAACTAAAAATCCCAATAAATATTATTCTTGTGAAATTTCAGATATAAAAATCCTTATAATTTTTTTATGCAGACATATAAAATGTTTTGGCTTTTTAGATTTCTTGTGATTACTTACGGCAAATTTTTGCATAGACCTAGAGCTGATTAGTTTTCCATAGACAACTTTTAATTTATTTTTATTGACGAAACATTTTTTCAACATCTCAATAGAGACGAAGTAGGGATATTGTAGAAGAACCAGGAACTTGAGGCACCTACAGGGCTTACGACCTGTCAACGCAAGCGCATAAAGTGATCACGTAAACCATCCGATGACAGGTCGTAAGCCCTGTAGGTGCCTCGAGTTCCTGGTTCTTCTACAATATCCCTACTTCGTCTCTATTGAGATGTTGAAAAAATGTTTGTCAATAAAAATATAATTTGACTCCCGAAAGAGAAAAAAATCGAATGTTTGCGTATATTCATTCATTCATTCATACATACCATCACGGCATATCCCACAATGTGGGATAACCAGCGAAAGGTGTCCGGGTGTGCATTGCCTTATAAAAGGGAGAACAACACATCTATGTATACCCACACACCAGTCTCGTTTCACCAAAAAAGGCACTACATTCAGAATGGGTGGTGAACCTCATTGCTGAACTATGTGAGATGTTATTGTTGCCTGTTGTATTTGCGATTACCCGGCTCTTACGGGACACTCGAAAACAATGATTTAAAAGAATGGAAGCACTATTCTAAGCCGGTGCCTCACAGCTTAAAAAGAATATTCGATTTAATTTATTCGCTGAGATTTCATCATTTACGTTGTTTTTTTTTGTGTGTCCTCTCTACAGCCCAAACTATAATTCCGATCAACTTCTTATTAACATCATATGTGTAAAATGTATAGACCTAGAGCTGATTAGTTTTCCATAGATATCCGTTAATTTCTTCTCTATGATTTCATCTGTCCAAATTATCAAAATACTCTCACGGTCTGGAAAATCGAGTTTTTTGTATTCTGTTTGAAATGCATTCAAGGATAGTCAAAATTTAAAGAAAAAAATCTATGGTTTGCCATATCAATGTGAAATAAATTTCATATTTGTATGAAAAATGTATATAACAGAAGTAAAATAGCTTCTGTAAGGGAAAATTGAGTGATCAACTGCATATTGATATTGTATGTGTCTCTATAGATAAGTGTATTTTTTACTCTCCACTTCTATCTTCCTCAAGGGGTAGGCAGTGAGAACCGAACACCGTATTCTTCTATCTTGACACATACATCGTCTCATCAACATTGATACACTGTCTCATACATGCTCATCTTGCTAATAATGCAATTTTACTTAAAATTTATCAACAGGTACCATGTAGAAAATACATAGGTACTATGAGTTTCGTGACAATGTTTTTGTGAGTATGGTGTATTGTAAAAACTTTTGTCCTCTGGGACAAAGTTTTCACAATAATAGAAATGTACTTCATAAAAATGCATTTAGAGATTGTCAACATTTAAAGACGAAAAAATGAATTCTTACTATGGTGTAGAGAGTTTAGTGTTGGCCACAACCCACTCGTTTTATAACACAAGTTTTAGTGGAACTATGTATCAAAAATGAAACTGATTGATTTAGAAAAGTTTCAAAAGATCAAATCCCGCTTCTATTGGTGACCGAAACTCTTCCCTATGACAAACACGGATATGCAGCGGAGAGTAATTAACAGTGTTATATAAACTGCCTTATGGCAACTAACCCGCCCTTGTATAAATTATTATACATGAATAAATAAATATATAAATAAATTAAAATGATCGTTTATTTTTGTTTCAGGAGTATTTCTGCTGAGTGAATATTCGCCCAGCTGAGGCCAGCCTCCGCAGCAATATCCTAATGGGTTGAGACGCGCCACGTTACATTTTGTGGGAGAACCACCGGAGAATGTAAGTACCTACACAATATCATATTATTATTTTTAACTAGAATTTATAGCAATTACGTTTCTGCGTTTATTTATTATTTATTTATTTTATATTTGGTACACGGTTAATATACATTACCTACACATTTACATAATGCCCCCAAGTCAAATTGAAAACGCTGTTCGTTTTCGCCAAGCGCTAATTTTTTTTGTATGGGATTTGACGTTTGTTGTAGAAATTTTTTCTACAATAACAAACAACAAACGTCAAATCCCATACAAAAAAAATTAGCGCTTGGCGAAAACGAACAGCGTTTTCAATTTGACTTGGGGGCATTGCCCCCAAGTCAAATTGAAAACGCTGTTCGTTATCGCCAAGCGCTAATTTTTTTTGTATGGGATTTGACGTTTGTTGTTTGTTATTGTAGAAAAAATTTCTACAACAAACGTCAAATCACATACAAAAAAAAAATAGCGCTTGGCGATAACGAACAGCGTTTTCAATTTGACTCAGGGCCATTATCAAAACAAACCGTGCACACAAAAATTCCACAAGGCAAAGCCTGTCTGTACCCATTAAATTTATTTTGTCAATAACATCAGATAACGATATAAAATGAAAATATATCAAAGTGGAAGACAAATACGTATACAAAATATATAAAGAAGATAAAGAAAATAACTTATAGATATAAAAACATAAATACACATAAATCAATAGGTAGGTAATTACAAAACAGATTCTATCTTTGATATATTGCGCTCACCTATTTAAATAATTGGGATGAACTCCATGTCTTTGGGTCAAGTAAGTGCTCCCAGGTGTCTTGTGTCTGGATTCCATAGAAACTATCCAGTTTCGCAAATATATTCACAGATCACCTGTAAGGCAGTTTCTTCATTCTGATATTGGCAATCTCTGCAATTTGGGTCCTCTAGTGAATTAATTATAATAATAATAATAAAACTGGCTTACTTATATAGCGCCGTTTTTGTGTGTCCACCTCAAGGGCGCTTTACAATTACAATTATGTATTATTTGTATTTTTTTGTAATTGGTATTAATTATCCAATTGAATAATGCATGGAGTTTTCACTGGTCCACTAAAAAAGCAATGCGACATTGTTTGTTTTGTAAATTGTGTAGACTGTATAAATCTCTATCAACCAATAAATAAATTCATATCAGTATAACACCCTGTTTCGATTCCAAAATTTTTAATGAACTTCGTCGATAGATCATTCATCTTACTAGGGCATAATCAATACCTTATCCATAATTATTAATACATATTTTGATTCTTCTGCGTCCAATTTATTCCTTGATTTCGTCATAAACATACTGTATATGATGACAGACATCCATGCACAGTACTTTGAATAGTATTAATCTTCTTCTCCCTCTTTGACCTCATGACTGAGGATGACAACTGCGCTCAATCATTCGCCTCCAAGTAATATTTATTTAGTTTCGATAGTAAAGTGTAAGACACCTCCTACTTAATATAAATAATATTCTTTATTGCATTTTCCGAAAGGCAAATCTTTTGTGACGCTCGTCGTACTAATGTGTAGCTAATGGTAATATTAATTTATCGTTGTTTTGTAAATACAGTATGTGAATAGTTGTTTTGTAAATACATTATTGATCTTGCACTTGAGATAAAATGACCTCGATTTTATTATTAGAGATATAATGTTGTTTTAAAAGAGCGCAGTGTATTGGTTGCCTTAACAGAATCTTAATACATTTCATCTCATTAATGAAGCAAAGTGTCTGTATGTATGACCGCTTATGCATATGTCTGTGTCCCCTGCGCCCTTCCCGAGCTTCCGTTCAACGCCATTGCGAAAGAAATTATTTTTAGTTTTCTTTACTATACCTGAAGCATTTGCAGATGTCAAAACATATTTATCCAGATATTTTTGTGTTCTCCAACTGTCGATTTGTTCAGGAGAACTTTGTTCTCTTAACATATCGACAATGTATCAAGCCAGAATACGCGAGAATTGTATGGAGAGGTCTACTTTTTTCACGGCTTTTCCAACTTTGAAGTCAAAAAACACCAACTTAGAGGCTTCGCAGCATATATGTTCCATACACGGATTTACTCAGAATTCGGAGTAGAACATTTCGTGTGTGTGTGTGTGTGTGTGTGTGTGTGTGTGTGTGTGTGTGTGTGTGTGTGTGTGTGTGTGTGTGTGTGTGTGTGTGTGTGTGTGTGTGTGTGTGTGTGTGTGTGTGTGTGTGTGTGTGTGTGTGTGTGTGTGTGTGTGTGTGTGTGTGTGTGTGTGTGTGTGTGTGTGTGTGTGTGTGTGTGTGTGTGTGTGTGTGTGTGTGTGTGTGTGTGTGTGTGTGTGTGTGTGTGTGTGTGTGTGTGTGTGTGTGTGTGTGTGTGTGTGTGTGTGTGTGTGTGTGTGTGTGTGTGTGTGTGTGTGTGTGTGTGTGTGTGTGTGTGTGTGTGTGTGTGTGTGTGTGTGTGTGTGTGTGTGTGTGTGTGTGTGTGTGTGTGTGTGTGTGTGTGTGTGTGTGTGTGTGTGTGTGTGTGTGTGTGTGTGTGTGTGTGTGTGTGTGTGTGTGTGTGTGTGTGTGTGTGTGTGTGTGTGTGTGTGTGTGTGTGTGTGTGTGTGTGTGTGTGTGTGTGTGTGTGTGTGTGTGTGTGTGTGTGTGTGTGTGTGTGTGTGTGTGTGTGTGTGTGTGTGTGTGTGTGTGTGTGTGTCCCTTATAACTTTTGATCCGCTCAATTTACAGAGCCCAAAATTTCAGAATATATAAACAGCTATAGGCTTACAAAACTTTTATACTCAGAATTTCGAATTTTTCTTTTAGTCAGGGGTTATCAACTTTTGAATTTTTACTTTATTTTTCCATATATCTCAGAAACCATAAAAGCTAGAACGCTGAAAATTGGTACCAATATAGACAAATATAAAATCTCAAATTAATTTATTCAAAAAAATTCCAGGGTTTCTCAAACATTTTTTATTAAGAAAAATATTTTTTTTATGATAAATTTATGAGTTTAACTGCCTATATTTCCAAAACTTATACAATTATCGAAAAAAGCCGAAACACCCCAACTAGATAATTTAATTTTCTATAAAAAATATTAACATTGTAGTAGAAGATCTCAATTTTCTTTAACAATTTTTTTAAAAATTGAATTTAGTGACCACATCGCTTCATACATTTTGTATGGCAGTTGCCTATACACAATATGTAAGAAGACTTAATAGTTTGATACTTCACCTCCAAACATACATACCATCATGCTATTTTCATATTCTGGGTAGGAAAAAAGGAACTTCCTCCATACTATCCTATCTTGACATACATACCTACATATGTTGTATAGAAAACAAAATATCTGAAAATATTCAATAATTTGTATTTATGGGTTTATAGTTTGGTACATATTCTTCAACTATACATACTATCGCTATCGACAGTTGGATCTCATGTGTTACATGCAACTAGTTATATTAAACCAAGTCACTCCACAATGTATTCAAATTTTGTATGGAAATTTTTCAACATTTTCATAAAATGAGTTTGTTAAATTATTTTGATTTAAATATTTTCCAACTGTCGATTTGTTCAGGAGAACTTTGTTCTCTTAACATATCGACAATGTATCAAGCCAGAATACGCGAGAATTGTATGGAGAGGTCTACTTTTTTCACGGCTTTTCCAACTTTGAAGTCAAAAAACACCAACTTAGAGGCTTCGCAGCATATATGTTCCATACACGGATTTACTCAGAATTCGGAGTAGAACATTTCGTGTGTCTGTGTGTGTGTGTGTGTGTGTGTGTCTGTGTGTCTGTGTGTGTGTCCCCCCCCCCCTTATAACTTTTGATCCGCTCAATTTACAGAGCCTAAAATTTCAGAATATATAAACAGTTACAGGCCTACAAAACTTTTATACTCGGAATTTTGAATTTTTGTTTCAGTCAGGGGTTATCAACTTTTGAATTTTTATTTCATTTTTCCATATATCTCAGAAACCATAAACGCTAGAACGCTGAAAATTGGTACAAACATAGAAAAATAAAAAATCTCAAATTAATTTTTTCAAAAAAATTCCAGGGTTTCTCAAACATTTTTTATTAAGAAAAATATTTTTTTTAAGATAAATTTATGAGTTTAACTGCCTATATTTCCAAAACTTATACAATTATCGAAAAAAGCCGAAACACCCCAACTAGATAATTTAATTTTCTATAAAAAATATTAACATTGTAGTAGAAGATCTCAATTTTTTTTAACAATTTTTTTTAAAAATTGAATTTAGTGACGACATCGCTTCATACATTTTGTATGGCAGTCGCCTATACACAATACGTAAGAAGACTTAATAGTTTGATACTTCATCTCCAAACATACATACCATCATGCTATTTTCATATTCTGGGTAGGAAAAAAGGAACTTCCTCCATACTATCCTATCTTGACATACATACCTACATAATATATGTAGACTAGTTGCATGTAACACATGAGATCCAACTGTCGATAGCGATAGTATGTATAGTTGAAGAATAAGAATCAAACTATAAACCCATAAATCCAAATTATTGAAAATTTTAACACATGTTGGTATGTATGTCAAGATAGGACAGTATGGAGGTCAGTCCTCTTTTCCTACCCGGAATATGAAAACAGCATGATGGTTCTGTATGTATGTTTGGAGATTAAGTACCTATCAAACTATTAAAACTTCTTACATATTGTGTATAGGCGACTGACATACAAATTGTATGAAGCAATGTCGTCCTAAATTCAATTTTTATAAAAATTGTTAAAAAAAGTTTGAGATGTGCCAATACAATATTCATATTTTTTATAGAAAATTAAATTATCTAGTTGGGGTGTTTCGGCTTTTTTCGATATTTTTGAAAAATTCGGAAATATAGGCAGTTAAACTCATAAATTTATCATAAAAACAATATTTTTCTTAATAAAAAATGTTTGAGAAACCCTGGAATTTTTTTGAAAAAACTAATTTGAGATTTTGTTATTGTCTATGTTTGTGCCAATTTTCAGCGTTCTAGCTTTTATGGTTTCTGAGATATATGGAAAAATTAAATAAAAATTCAAAAGTTGATAACCCCTGACTGAAACAAAAATTCAAAACTCCGAGTATAAAAGTTTTGTAGGCCTATAACTTTTTATTTATTCTGAAATTTTGGGCTCTATAAATTGAGCGGATCAAAAGTTATAAGGGGGGGGGACACACACACACAGACACACAGAGACACACACACACACACACACACACACACACACACACACAGACACACACACAGACACATGAAATGTTCTACTCCGAATTCTGAGTAAATCCGTGTATGGAACATATATGCTGCGAACCCTCTAAGTTGGTGTTTTTTGACTTCAAAGTTGGAAATGCCGTGAAAAAAGTAGACCTCTCCATACAATTCTCGCGTATTCTGGCTTGATACATTGTCGATATGTTAAGAGAACAAAGTTCTCCTGAACAAATCGACAGTTGGAAAACAAAATATTTGAAAATATTCAATAATTTGTATTTATGGGTTTATAGTTTGGTACATATTCTTCAACTATACATACTATCGCTATCGACAGTTGGATCTCATGTGTTACATGCAACTAGTTTTATGAAAATTTGATGATTCTACGATATCATTTTATCAGTGATGTGCATCGTTAAAAATTTGAAAATAAAAACTTTTTGTGAGTTTATTGTTATGTTTTGAATTTGTAGATCTCTGTTTGAATACTGTGTAAATATTTTTTTTTTATAAATTACTAGCTTTTATGTCCCGCCGTTGGCCAAGAATGTAAATTAGTGAAGGAATAAGCAATCGTTTATATAATATTGTCACAAAAAATATTTGCTAATTCGTAGTATGTAAAGTAGTTTGAAATTTAATTGAGTTTAAGCGATGTAAAATGTTCAAGTGATGGTCACAACCCATTTGTTTTTATATATAAGTAGGTACATACAATTTCTGCACGCATGGACTATGGTAAATGGTTTTAAATATGACTGATTATAAAGAGACAACGATGTAAAGAGTTTGGATTTGGCCACAACCCCTATTTTTATATATTGTCATCGAACGCAAATGTGTTTTAAATATTTAGTAATTTTGGATGATGGGAAATGGCTTAAAAATTAAATAAACAAAAGTACTGAAAAGATTCTAGTGTTGGTCACATCCCATTCGTTTTTATATTTTTCGTCAAGTGTGCATACCTATAGATTATTATATTTTTGCACAATAAAACTGATCTACATTACAGAAGAAGACTTAAATAGTTTTTAATTTGAATATAAACGTAGTGAAGAGTCCAGTAATGGCCACAACCCCGATTTTTTATTATATTGTCATCAAAATCAAATATGTAGTTATTGAAAATTAAGCAATATATGATGATATAATAAATGGTGTAAATTTCGATTGAAAAAAAGTATTGAGAAGATTCTAGTGATGGTCACATCCCATTCGTTTTATGTATTTTCGTCAAGTGTGCATGTTGTTTATAATATTTCTATACAATAGACTATAAGACTTAAAACTAACCCAAAAGACTAAATGAAAAAAAAGAGTAAGTATATGACTATAACAAATAGTTTGTAATAAGAACTGACCCAATGGTCTACATAAAAGATGCAATAGAAGAATTACACAATAGTAAATGTTTTATATAAAAAACTGACCAAATGGTCTTCATAAAAGAAGAAGAAGATGAATTGAAATATAGGAAATATTTTATATAAAATTCACCCAACGTCTACATTAAATAAGAAAACGAAGAATTAGACTAAAGGAAATAGTTTGTATAAAAACTAACCAAAAGATCTATAAAAAATAAGAAAAAGAAGAATTAGACTATAGAAAGTAGTTAATATAAAAACTGACCCAAAGGTCTACATATTAGAAGAATAATTATACTTCAGGAAATAGATTGTATAAAAACTAACGCAAAGGTCAACATAAAAGAAGACGAAGAAGAATTAGACTAAAGGAAAAGTTTGCATGAAAACTCTCCCTTGGTCTACATAAAAGAGGAAAAATTAGACTATAGGAAGTTAGTTTATACAAAATTCAACAAAGGTCTACATAAAATTAGAAAAAGAAGAAATACGTTAAAAGAAATAGTTGGTATCAAAACTGGCCCAGAGGTCTACATAAAATAAGAAGAAAAAGAATTAGATAATAGGAATAAGTTTGTATAAAAACTCACCCAAAGGGCTACATAAAAGAAGAGGAAGAAGATGAATTAGACTATAGGAAATAGTTTGTATAAAAACTCACCCAAGGTCTACATAAATTAAGAAAAAGAAAAATTAGACTATAGGAAATAGTTTATTTATGAACTGTCCCAAATGACTTCACAAAAGAAGAGGAAGAAGAATTAAACTCCAATAAATAGTTTGCATAAAAAATCACCCAAAGGTCTACTTAAATAAAAGAAGAATTTCATTATAGGAAATAGTTTGTAGATTGAATGACATGTGTATTGTAGTTAACCTAAGATAGTTTAATAATTTTCCTATACGAAATTAGTATATTGTTGGTTTTTAAGTAGTATTAGGTATGTAGGTACCTACCTACAATGATGTTCTAAATTAATTCGAATTCGATTTATAACAAATTTTATTTGAATATCAGAATGTGTCCGTTACCATAGTAACCATAGAACATGTAAAAAAGATCAAATGGTTTGTAGACATTTTTTGAATAATATGTAGGTACCTACATTGGTTTGTTCGATGCCATAAAAATGAAAATTGTCCGAAATATCAAATATTATATACAAATTATGCAATTTTATTATGCCTATATCTTTAATAATAATTTACAGACTTTTACAATATATGTCTTAAAACTTGCTGTAATGTCTTGTGTTTCATTTTATTATTTCATAATTATATTTATTTCAAAGGTTTATTATTTTCAAGAACATATTCATTCGGTAGGAAAATGAAATATTGTATGAAAAGATATTAAAATGGCGGCATTTATGTACAAAACGCTTACTTTAAAAATAAGTTAAACATTATAATTATACAAAATATTCACCATGTTTTTCACTTAAACGCTAAGTTATACTTGAAAGTAAATTTTTTTCGTGTAAATACGTACTTCTAACTTTTAAACTAACAGATATTTGCGTGCAAAATGTACACTTTTTTGACAGATACGACTTGGAAAATTTTGTATGAAAAAAATAATTATTGAAATATTTTTAAAATTCAGCATTTTTATCGCATTATTTTTAGCGTGACACTGCATCAGGTATACAGGTACACGTTGGCACATAAATTAGATTTTTAGATGCTCTTGGTTTTTCAGAAGGCGTGAGACAAACACACACACACACACACACATACACACACACACACACATACACTAACATTTTGATTGCTTTATTACTTTAGATAAGGCTTCTTGCCGTATATTCAAATAATAAATATAAAAATTAGCACGGGTACATGCAAAAGAAAATGTGCGGGCAACGTTGTATGGTTCTGCTAGTGTTCTATGACATGTAATTTGATCTGCCAGAATCAAATCACGTAGATATGAATACGATGCACTCTGCAATACACGTTCTTTGAGTTTAGTTTATTTTATTTGTTAACATTTTAATTACGCCGCACCCAGTAACTATTTGCCACATTTTTAGACTAATAATTTTAAGATAAAAAAGTTTCGTAAGTAGGTATTTGAAAATAAACGTGTGGATTACTAATGAGATGGGCTACTCTTGAAGTTGAGTAAGATTAGGTTCATACATTAGAAATCTTTTATACAATCTTAACTATATAATATGATGGGTTTAGATGGGTCGATGCCAGAGCGATTAGCGCATTGGGTTAGTAATCCAGTGGTCGCGAGTTCGAATCCTGCCTCGACCGATTTCGTTCACCTATAGCACAAGCATTTATGCTTATTTTAGGGAACGTATGAAGATGTATCTTGTTTAACACGGAAATATTCATTTTTATAAAAAAAATATATGCTATGCTAAATTTCTTATTATTCAGTAGTTTAGTCGAAAAAGGCACAGGAACAGGATGAACTGTCTATCCGCCCGTAAAATTTTAGATCTGTATAAGGTAGCTAATCAGCTAAAATTTTAATTCCCTTGTGAATAGCAATAATTATTGTTACAGCTATATTGATATAATATGCTATGCAGATGACGCTGTCCTAATCGCTAATTTCGAAGATGATCTTCAGAGACTGCTGTATAGAGTCCATTTATCCTCTCAAAGATTTAACATGAAAATCTCAGTAGACAAAACATAAAGCATGGTATTTTTATTGACAAACATTTTTTTAACCTCTCAATAGCGATGAAGTTGGGATATTGTAGAAGAACCAGGAACTCGAGGCACCTACAGGGCTTACGACCTGTCATCGGCTGGTTTACGTAATCACTTTATGTAAAAAATCCAATGTTTGCGTATATGCACTTAAAAAAAATCGAAAAAGCATGGTCACCTCAAGGCATCCAGCACGGTGCAAACTTGAAATCGAAAATAAAAGCATAGAACAAGTGAAGTAGTTGGGTGTCGAAGTGTCCAGCAGCATAACCTCTTTGACGAAGTAAGAGAGCAAGCGAATAAGGCCGTCGTCGTGGCTGGATGCTTGAAAAAATACTGTATGGAGAAACAGAGGCAAGAAAACAAAATTGCTGCTGTGATAGGGTTGTATTGACTATTAGAATCTGGAAGTTAGGAAAGACTTAGGTTCGTGACATAATATAAACTTGTTAAGGTATTTGTTAATTTTTGTATTTGAATTTACAATATGAAACTGCATGTTCAGCAAACAGTTGACGGATTTTAAGAACATTATACTCCTCGAAGAGACAGTCAGAAGGAAATCTAATTATTTGAAAATTCTGTATAAGAATATTTTTTTAGGGAAATGAATGCTGAATATTAAAAAAGTAAATTATTAATTGCAATAGAGGAAATTAAAATTTCATAGAGGAATAATAGAAGTATATTAATGATTTGCATTAAGAGGAAATTCCAATAGAGGATATTAAAATTACAACAGAGAAATAATAAAAAAAAATTAATGATTACAGTAAGAGGAAATTACAATGGATGAAATAATAAGAATAAATTAATGATTAGGTACAGTAAGAGGAAATTACAATAGATGAAATTAAAATTACAGTAGAGGAATAATAAAAGTAAATGAATGATTACAGTAAGATGAAATTACAATTGAGGAAATGAAATTTCAATTGAGGGATAATAAAAGTAAATTTATGATAACAATAGACGAAATTTGTGTCGAGTGTAATCAGATATTATGCAAGCTAGTATTTTTTACTATATGAAGGAAGTATAACGTCATCATTTCCTGAGTAAGAATATTCAAGTCTTGCCAAATTATGTACTTCAAATGAAGAGCGAAAAAAATCTAAAATTCTAACCTACTAATTTTGCTAACACGTCAAAAATTATAAAGGGAAAAATTAACATCGTTCTCGTCTTGACGTAACTGTATGTATTGCTGTTGACATGATATTTGTTGCCAAAATATCATATCAATTCCGCATTTATATTTTCGTACTCAAAATACGTGGCATCTATGTTATGTTTTAGTCAACAATTAGATCTATAGAACTAAACTTAATTAGATCTATGTCATCTCTAACATAAAGTATCCGAACCTGCGTTTGTCTGTAGGAAGAAGCGATTCAGCTTCAAAATCGTTCGACGTACAAAATCAAAACGGGGTTTTTTTTAATTATTTTTTTTACACCCGGTGTAAGTCGTAAGATATTACCAATTGTTTCCAATAAACCAGTGTTTTAACAACGCAGAAATGCGATATTCGCATCAGAAAATAATTTTAAACACATTTCTTCTCTGTTAGGAATCGAACTCATGACACCGGCACCGTAGCTAAACGGCTTAGCACTAGTTTTTTTGTCATTATAATATTTAATCTTAACAATGTGCTATAAATTAATGAGAAAATCGTTGAAGGATATAAAATATGTGTTAAGCTTCCGAGTTATAATTAAATCAGTTTTACAAAGGAATGTGCATCGAAAGTTTCATTGAGAATAATTAATTGTAAATATAATTTAGTGTTGTAATAAATATAAGTGTTGTGACATTTATTGCAAATGCAATAAACGATAAATGTTGAGATAGATATTTAAACCTTTTTATTTATTGATTTTTGCGGCATCGAATAATTAATTTATCCAGAGAACATCATGTCGAAATGTCCTCACTTAAACTCAAACGCGTAGTGTTGAGAATGTTTTAATATAAATTTATTTTACTTAGTAAATCTACAGTATTAACCTTAGTCCCGTGTGAGAGATTGTATGCAATAGTGGACTTTTTGCGTGGTTTTTCCAACTTTGATATAAAAAAACACCAACTTACAGGCTTCGTAGCATACATATTATAATATGTTATCTATCTGTCGATTTGTTCAAAAGAATTTATTTCTCTTGACATATCGACAGTTATGAGCCAATCGCGGGTATTATGAAAGAAGGAACATTTTGTATAGCGTATAGTAGACTTATTGCATGCGAAAAAAAAACTTAATGAAACTAAATATCGTCAAATATACCATTTTGGACATTACACAACATTTAAAAACTAAATATCTTTACGTGAAAAACGTTGAAATCAAGTAATAAAACAGTATTTTTATAGTAAAATTGCGGAAATTAAAAAAAAATATTTTCGACAATGTTTTGAAAGAAATGCGTTATATGAAATGCATACGTTTGAAATTACAGACATTGATAATTTGAATGTACATTCGAAATATCATTTAGAACAGTACACAACAGTTAAGATTGAATATATTTTTATAATAAAACAATAATAATGATAAATTATACATATAAATATAATTAAATAATGCGATTAAACGAATGACGAAAACATTACCTGTCATCTTTTTGCGTATTATTATGACCATATGACATATTGAATGCAATGTTGTCAGCATTCAAAATAGATATTCCACAGATTATTACGGTTAAAATTTATTCTGAATGTTTAAAATTCCTTTTTAAACAATAATAATATTGTCAATTTATGCAGAAAAAACATTTTAAACGATTAATTTGTTCTTTTTCGCATCAATAAATTTTGTATTTAAAATAAAAAATTGGAACGCGAAAATTGTTTAAAGAAATCATCAATGCTATCAAAGAGCATTAATGTTCTTTATATATGGATGAACTCAGAATTCATAGTAGAACATTTTATGTATTTTTCTGTGTGTGTTTGTGTCGTCGTCGCCTTATAACTTTTGATCTGCTATATGCACAAAGCCTAAAAGGGTAGATAAAATTTAAGATCTCAAAACCTTTTTACTTTTCCTTATAAAGTTTTATTTTGAATTCCTGTTCATGTCATGGGTTCAACGTTTGAATTTCTTGTTTTATATTTCCACATATCTCAAAAACCATAAAATTTTGAACGCTGTAAATTTGCATGAATATAGACAAATGCAATATCTGAAATTTGTTTTTAATGAAAAAGATCCAGGCTTTCAAACTTTTTTTATGAAAAACAAAATAGTTTATTACAAATTTATGGGTTTAACTGTCCGTTTTAGATTTTTTTTAAACATCCCTATACTACTAGATTATTCAATTTTCAATAAAAAATACATACGTTATAGTAGAACATTCAGAACATTTTGAATTAAGGCAGAATACACTACACAATAATATCTAACGGGGACTCTCAATAGTTTTATACTTAATCTCCAAACATATTTATTTATTTATTTAACACTTCATTGTACATAACTTATTTGCCAGTACAAATGGCGGACTTATTGCCTAGTGGTAATTTATTCCAGACAACCATCAAGTTGTTCATATGCGGGGTGGAAAAAAGGTCTGAACTCCACACAATCATATCCTAACGTGTTCTTTATAAAAAAAACCTTTAAATATTCAATAATTTGGATTTAAGGGTTTATAGTTTGGTACGTATTCTTCAACTATACATGCTATCGCCGTCGACAGTTTGATCTCATTTGCTATATGCAACTAATGACCATTTTACTTCTCTTCATCTTTTTCGTAAAATTGGTATTTTTAACCGACTTTCAAAAACTGTATGAACTTTGTAGGTAGGTACTAATTTTTTTTGTGTACTTTAAAATTTTGCGTCCTCTATTCAGACCCTACTATTAGTTCAATTGAATTCACATTTATATCTAATAAGTAGATTCATAACACAGAACTAATTTCCATAGACAACGATTAATATCTATGTAAAGTATGATTTCATCTGTCAAAACTTTTAAAATATTCTTAGATCAATATTTTGCTATCGAATTCGATCAATTTTATCTACATCGTAGATCTTTCTTTATTTTTTAAGATATCAGTCATGCGATAAAACACATTTTAATTTACTTTTTCCATCCTTCTCAATTCCTGGTGATAGCACCAATTCAAATACATATTTTATTTGTTTTCTAAATTGTACTGTCCACACAAATAACATGAAAATTAAACCTTATAATGCATGTGAGAGGTAGACAACATAAAATACAGGTAATAAATCAGAGACATCGCAATTCCGTGAGACTTTTCATATGCAAATAGATAAGGTATTTTTATCTCGGTGGAAATGTAGCAAAATCAAAAGGCCTTTTCAGTGTTACAACATCTCCTCGAGTACTTGCAGTCACGTTTTGCTTCAGATTGTCCTCAACAAAACAAGATATCGGCTATCAATCACTCGAAAACGAACACATGATCGAGTCCACTTTTAACAAATATGTTGCTGATTAGTTTAACTGTCGGGCTGGTCGACGATATTGCTTTGTTTTGAAACGATCCCTTGCTACAGTTTAGTGAAGTGAATGGAAATTTTTAGTCGGTATCTTCAAACCCGTGTGTACATTTGTGTTTAAAAATGTAGGCCTTTTTGTAAAAGTTTTCATAAAATAATTGGCTTTTTTACTTTTTCAAAATTTGTGTATCGATTTAAACGTCGTTGTGTAATCAAAATATTCCAAAATTTATTATAAGTATCGAATGATAAATTAAGACTGTGTATAAAACATTCCACTTTTCTGCAATATCCATGGACATGCTACAAATAATTCTGTAAAGTAATTTGAAGTGAACTTAAAAGAGACATCATTGTTTTGAATTCTTCTGAAATTTGAGGCCAGACTGGGTCTAACAACAATGATAAGTGTGCATAATGTAAATTATGAATACAAAAATAGCAAACGCAACATGTTATTAAGGACTATACGGAAAGTGTTCAATAAACCGAGTCATATTTTATGATAGTGCGTTAATTTCTAAATGAATATTAGTGATAATTGAATTGGAATAAGTTGTATAAAAAATATTGAAAGATGCCTCGACACAAAGTGATGTTATTTTCGTTTAGTGAAGTTTTAAGGTCAGCTTTTATTGTTGCTGCCGTTACTTAAACAAGTCAGACGATAAGGACATCAACTGCGTTATAGTTATGTGAGTTATCTCTACCTTTTTTTATTAGTTCTTTAGTTTATAAGTTGTAATTATTACGAACCACATTTTCCCTTTCTAGTAAGAAAGAATGGCTCAAGGCAATGGCCATGTCCGAGGAAGTTTTTGGCGTAGCTTCGATCGCCGATTGCCTGAGAGTAAATTTTGATGGTATGGCACGTCATTAGGCGACCCGTGGACAATATAATACTCAGAGCGATGGACATCCAAGTGCAGGCCAGAAGACCAGGCAGACCGCTAACAACGTGGTGCTCCACTATCAGGAGATAGTTGCGAGATGTAGACTTGCGCAAAGATGACGCACAGGAGCGAAATACTTGGCGAATGAGGACGAGGAGGGCTGGTCCCTCATAATGGCAAGAAATGAAGAGTAAGAACGAATGGCTTACGCCCAAGGAATAACTAACGTTGAGGGAACCTGACATAGCACAATAAATTGAAGTAATAGATAAATACAACGTACATTATCCGTTTCTACTTGTGGCTTGTCATTCTAATACATTATATAATGATGCCTACGTCCCTACATATTCACTGTGAAATACTATAATTTATGCCATTTTTACTTGGAACTGTTCAGTTTTTGTTTTAGTTGTAGCGTTAAATCTGTTATTCTTAATATATAAAAATCTCCTGTCACGATGTTCGTACCGCGCTAATCTCCGAAACCGCTCAACTGATTTCACTGAAATTTTGTAAACGTGTATGGTTCTTCCCAACTTGAAAATGGGAATTTTAGCCCGATGTGTGGCGCTGTTATCTAAAACTAAAAAATATATTTAATTATTTTCAACGAAAATCAATTATTTGCCTTTTTTTATTTCTCAACCAAAAAATACACGCAACCCCAAATTGTATCTTGTCTACGCCTCCTTGTTTTTTTTTTATAAACGAGTGGGTTGTGGCCAACACTAAACTTTCCACACTATAGTAAGCGTTCATTTTTTCTTCTTGAAATGTTGACAGTCTCTAAATGCACTTTTATGAAGTAAATTTCTATTAGATTCTTAAACCATCATTTAGGTACGTTGTTTTTTTTGTGTCCTCTCTACAGCCCAAACAAAAAGTCCGATCGACTGCATAATAACATCATATGTGTAAAGTGCATAGACCTAGAGCTGATTAGTTTTCCATATGATATCCG
Organism: Molanna angustata; assembly: GCA_963576475.1. NCBI lineage: Eukaryota > Metazoa > Arthropoda > Insecta > Trichoptera > Molannidae > Molanna > Molanna angustata. Next base: position 15,621,697 of record OY754975.1, read on the forward strand.
TTAATCCCTTCTCTGTGATTTCATCTGTCCAAATTTTCAAAATGCTCACACGGTCTGGAAAATCGATTGATTCGATTGATCTCGATTTTCCAGACCGTGAGAGCATTTTGAAAATTTGGACAGATGAAATCACAGAGAAGAAATTAACGGATATCTATGGAAAACTAATCAGCTCTAGGTCTATGCACTTTACACATATGATGTTAATATGCAGTCGATCGGACTTTTTGTTTGGGCTGTAGAGAGGACACACGAAAAAAAAACAACGTAAATGATGAAATCATAGAGAAGAAATTAAAAGTTTTCTATGGAAAACTAATCAGCTCTAGGTCTATGCACTTTACACGTATGATGTCAATATGAAGTCGATCGGATCGGACTTATAGTTTGGGCTGTAGAGAGGACACAAAAAAGATAATCCGTACGCCATACGCCGTAACCCATACATACAATTACATCACGATACCCGTTAGATACATGACACTACATGATACCCGTTGAGAAATTGATGTAAAAAAAAAATACGCTTAAATTGTGAAATCACGACTCTCCACTATTCCATAGTGCGGAGAGTAAAAAAGGGTCGCAATTAATTTTTAAGTTGTCTAAGCTAGTTGTTACAAATCTTATGACATCTGTATTACGCATCTTACGCATTTACTACACTCAAACATCACTTCATTTTGCCAGTGTGAAGTATAGGAATACGAACATTTAAATTATAAAATATAGAAAATAAAATGAGGTCTACATAGGAAGCGGTCTGTTCACATATTCTTTCTATATTGACAGACTTGTTCTATTAAATTATTTGCAATTTACGTCTATTATTTTTATTTTTGATTAGGAAACAAAACAGGAGTACAGATAGAAAAGTACATGATAATTATAAAAGAAGTATACAACAATCTGTACACCCAATAACATTGTTTCACATAATAATAGAATGGTAAGTAGTACAAACTATCCACATGAATACAAAATAAAGAAAACAAAAGAATATGCATATTTAAAAATAACAAACAATTTCAATAAAAAAAAAACAACGTTAGAATAAGCATATTTTGTTATAAAAAAAAACATATTTTGTTATAAAAAGTGGGAACAGGAAATATGGAAAGGGAGAGGACGGACAGGGAGAGCAAATCTCATATACCTACATATGTAGAAATAATGTTGAAAAATACGAAACCACTATTCACTGCCGCAAATTACACGCATTACCTCGTGGCGAAACTGATTAATAGATGAATCAAAGATATCAGCATGCATCGAAAATAATGCATTAAATCTACGACAGATACGTGGGATCGTAGCATTCATCCGCAAATTGGTTCTACAGTGTGGAACATGTAAGATGTTTGACTGGCGAACTGACCTTCCCGGGACCCGAATATTCACAAAACTGACAAGCTCAGGCGAGTCCATAGCATCGTTCAAAATTTTATGAAGCATTAATTGGTCGAATAAGGTTCTTCTGGATTCTAGGGTATCATATTTGTGGTATTTAATTGAATCACGATAGCTATCAAAGTTAAGTCGTAAACGCATTGGTCAGCTAATTCTTTTGAGGAAGTGTATAATGGTAATAATAATAATTGAGTGTTATTATTTGTAGTGCTTAATTGTTATCAATATCAGTAGTAATTCGGCCAGCGCCGTAAAAAAAATATATATTCTTTTTTTATTTGGTATACGCCACCTCATAAATCGGCTGCGTTTTTTTTTGTGCCTGGGGGCAAACCATTCAGTTATCCTTCGCTGTCCTGGCTTTGTTTTAATTTCAAACATTGCTTTATATAGTTTCCCAGCTTTTTTTATTAACAAAGCCTGTTTTACATTAATTATAAGAGAAAATACTTTTTTCTGGGAAGTATTTTAAATATTATTTTGACAGGACGAATTTCAAACTCTGTGAATTGTATAGAATAATTTTATTATTTACTTTCGCTGATTTTTTTACAGATGAGAATGAACCATCGGTTTAACTTCCGAAAGCGTAACAATATTGTAGATTTAAAGCTTTTTTGCTTCGAAGTATAAAAGGTAGAAATGTTTTATTGACTTTTTTGTATGTTTTTTGTATCTTGAATTATTGAAATTGAAATATTTATGTTGAAATGCAGGATTTAAAGACTGGGTTCATACGGCATAGTACCTACCATAAGTTTAAATCTTACCGTATAAACAATGGCGCATACATTGTATATAATATATAGCCGTCCATACATCATTCTCACTGCAGAAAAACGTACATCGAATACGTTTATCGAATACGTTTATCGAATCGAATATTTTTTACGTATTCGGTTTGCAGTGGCACATAGTATTACACCATTTCTTTCACACGGCCCGATGCCAGACGTTTTTTATTGACTAGCAATTTAATTTCACGGAATACAATGAGGAGGCGGAGGAAATAAAGAAAAGAATCTCAGCAGGTAACAGGACATACTTCTCCTTGATGTCAGTGTTTAAGTCTCGAAATGTCCATAGGAAAACCAAAATAATCCTATACAAGACAATTATTAGGACTGTGGTTACATACGGGTGCGAGACGTTGACACTTACAATAAAATCCGCTGCAGCTTTGGACATCATATTTGAGAGGAAAGTTCTCCGCCGCATATGTGGTCCAGTGAAAGATGGGGAAGAGTGGCGTATAAGGCGAAACGAAGAACTGTGCGGAATATATGAAACACCCAGTATCTCAACACATAAAAGTTTATCCATATTGAGATGGGCGGGACATGTTCAGAGAATGCCAAATATGTGAATTCCTAAGAGAATTATGACTGGTCATCCAGGAGGAAGAAGGAAAATAGGAAGACCCAGGTTACGATGGGAGGACGAGGTGAGGAGGGATGCAGTGCAGCTCTTAAGCGTTACAAACTGGAGGACGGTAGCTGAGGACAGGCGGGGTTGGAGGCAAAAGTTGAAGGAGGCCAAGACTCGACTTGGACTGTAGCGCCATCGAAGAAGAAGAAGAAGAAGCATCCGAACTAACGTTTTTCATCGTTTATCAAATTTTCATACAGTATTTCAAAAGTGTTAGTACGTACTGCTTCTTGATTTATAGGATGAACCCATAAACTCATGTTCGATACCAATATAAAAGTACAAGAAAGCGTGGATGCATCATACATGTCTATTAAAAATGATTGTTGTATGAAAACTGCGGTTTTACGTGTTCACGAATGAAAAGGTACCGTGTGAACATCCACTGTTTATCCGGTTTAAGTCGAATACTGTGAAAAACGTGCGGTGTATTACCGTATGAACTAAGCCTAAGGCAATAATATAATCCGCCCTGTATATATAAACAATTTCATCATCAACACTGGCTCTACCTACAGTACGTTGTGTGCCTTGGCCATCTTCTATCAAAAGTTTCAAAATATTTACCCATTTAATAAAATAGTTTACACGCAGTCTTCATAGCGATATTACACTTATAAACATACGATTGCCCTTCATATAAAGTATTTAAAATACACTCTTAATCAGATCTAGATAACTAATATAAATACAATGGTTCTCGATGTGGTGAATTTATTAAAATTTTAACTACTTACAACGAAATCTTGCATCAAAAATATTAAAAAAAATTTGTATCGCAACTTTATCAAGTGTACGTATTTAAATAAAATTATATTCACGCCATGTATCTCACGAAGTAGGCACAGAGGACGAAACGTCTCATTTTCTTTCATAGGTACCAGGTTCGTAAAATAATAGAGTATAAGGAAATAAAAGATTACTCACGATTTTAAATACTATATTTCAGTTACAACTTTTCAGACATACAATATAAATTCACTTAATAATAACATACGAAATCAACAAGAAAGAGGAGAGATTGGATAAAATTATTCAAAATGCGTCGTTCTACGGCATAAGAATGAAACAACCAAAAGCTTTGAACAATTTTATGAAATCAAAGTATTTTAACTAAACTTTTAGTTTAATCTTCGTTCGAGTAACACAGCCTTACAGGCCTAATCTGGGTCTATCACCTTCGTGGTATTGTTCTTGCACCCCTGGTATTGAATTTTTGCAAAAAAATATACGACATGGTATATAGGTTATTTCAATACCCACAGTTTGGTCACCAGCAATAGAAGATTATTAATTATTTATACGTAACCCACTTTGCGTTAAGTTAATTATAGTAATTAGGTTTAAAAATATATTAAAATTAAAGACAAAAGTAGAGATGTACCGTACCTATACAATATGAATGTTGATACAGTTGATTGTCGCCGGATTCTGTCCCGTGATCTTCGTGTCAACAATTCACCACATATCTTAATACCGAGGCTTAAAACTAACGTGTTTTGGTAGCTACAAGTTTATTTTGTTCTCTGATGACGTATATTATACTGACACATAAGTTTGTATTGTTCATAAATGGCTACCGTTGAATAAAACTACTGAATTTTCTTTTCGGTTCAACTATACTTTCCTATTTTTCGGTTCGATTCCTTTCTTTATATTTAGAAAATGTCTAATATAACGATTCTAAATAGTTAGTGATGAGCATCATGAATACAGCGGTGATTCCAGATATTAAACCTAGAAGACCCAAGGAATGGATGGACAGTGTCAATTCGGATGCAACCGCAGCATATATTAGGAACTTGAGAACGAAGACGACGGATAGACGGGAATGGAGGAGACTCCTGGGGGGCAAGCCTGGTCAACCGGCGGAATCAAAACCATCCATAGTTCTAAAATATTTTAAGGTGTTATAAAATTCCATAAGATATTTATATCCATGGTATGGGTAAACATGGATGGTTTCGATATTGCCTGTTGACCAGACTTGCCCCCCAGGATATAGCCAAGGCCCACTCAGGGCTATCAAGCTTATGATGATGATGATTCCAAATATTTATTGATGAGCAAACGAATTTAATGGATGTCTTAATACCGGTGATTCTAAATAGTTAGTAAATGCATCTAATGAATGCCTTCAAAATAAAGCGATGATTATAAATAGTACCTAAGTGGCTAAGTAGCAAACGCATCTAATTAATGCCTCAATAATATCAATGGTTTTGACTTGCTTATACGGATGCATCTTGCATTGTACATATTTATAATCGAGTCTAGGACCCGAAATTGCACAGTCCTAGGTAACTAAATACTAACTCCTAACCTCACTGGAGTATTTAGTATTCTTAAGTTAGTAATTGCGTTGCAGAGACATCACTAGCTAAATGATACTCCAAACTTAAGGTCAATGGAGTAGCATTTCACATTATTGTGTATGAAGAAAAGAAATAGATAGTTTTCTATGGGTTTAGGCTGACGTTTAAAATGTTTGTCATAACAATACAAACACATGTAAATGTAACCAAGCTCATTGCACACTAACAGCTAGATGTCACGATTTTTCTGAAATTCCACCGAATTTTCGGCATCTCGTATAGATCGTTGAATACTCTGGTATTTGATTTGACAAAATTACCAAATACGTACATGACGAAGTCGCTAATAAAATCATCATCCATTGAAAACATCTCATATTTTAGTATTAAACCGCTCGTAAGGTTCCTCGCGATCAAACTTACTTTTTGACAGTTCGCTAATGTTAGTTAACGCCGACGCGCATGCGCTAAGTATTTAGATATGACTCTGGTATGCAATTCTCAAATACTTCATCCTCCAGTTAGGAAGCCACGTGATCTCCTAACTTAAGTGAGCGACTGTGCAATGAAAACATGGTTACTATTTAGTATTTAGGTCGGACTCTGCATTCGGACCTATGTCTAGATTGAAGAGATTTTTAAGAGCCTATTGATTTTTACTGCTTATAAATATAAACTTCAAGTACTTGGCATCTCATTTTGATAAAACATAAAACTGAAATATTGTAAATTTAACTAGGTATTATTTGTGTAATGTACATCAAATACACAATTTCTTATCACCATACCCATACATTGTGTATTTTATCTGTAATTATTGTAATTGCAGTATTTTCAATTATCTAAGTAAATTTCAATTTTATAATTGCGTTATTTAATCGTCTACTTAGTAAGTTAATCACTTGGATTTATCTTATTATTAAAGTCAATTATCATTAAAAACTAGGGGCTTTGCTCTCGGACACACGCGGCCCAACATCATAAACAAATTTATTCAGTACAATGTGGTGCGTTATTTTTCGAAACAACGAAAAGACAAAAAAATAGGACATTAATAAACAGATTGTCCACAGCAATGAGGAAATGATGGAGGAATTTGAAATACCCAAAAGTAATAAGGTGTCTCAAAAGAAAGTTTATATTTGTATTCAGAGCGTTATATAGAAATGTTAGACGACTTCTTGGTGCCTGAACTGCAAAACTTTCCTGGATATAACCAAAGAACATGGTTCCAGCAGGACGGAGTTACGTCACACACGTCCAATACATCTCTGCCACGAGTTCGTGAAATTTTTCCAGGCAAATTGATCTCCAGGAGAGGTGACATATTGGCCTCCACGCAGTCCTGATTTAACCCCTATGGACTTTTTCCTATGGGGTTATCTTAAAGCTAAAGTTTACGCCAATAAACCGACTTCTCTGGCGCATTTGAAAGAAAATATCCGTCACGAAATGGTAGCCATCACTGAGTCCACCTGCCGAGCCGTCATAAGTAATATTACTGTTCGATTAAATGAGTGCTGCGAACGCGAGGGTCTACATTTGGACAATATTATTTTTAAGAAATAAATTCCTAAATTGTATACTTTAATAATTAATAAACATTTTTTCGATACACGGCTTGCTTTTTTTTAATCGATCTACGAAATATAAACATTATTTTGAGACTTCCTGTATCATTCAAGAAATATATTAGGTACTAGCTTTAATGTAACGCCATTGCCCAAGAATGTAAATGTGTGAAGGATTAAGCAATCGGTTTCATAATACTGTCGCACAAAATTTCAGTAACATGGGAAGTTATTTAAAATTTGATTTATATTAAGTATTGTAAATAATTCAAAGTGGGCCAGCCCATTCCTTTGTATATAGTGTAAACAAAATTTCTTCAAATCGGTCTATGAAAAGTGGTTTGAAATTTGGTTGAATTTAAGCGTTGTAAAATGTTCAAATGCTGGCCACATCCCATTCCGTTTTTATATAATTGCCATCAAATATGAATAAAGTATAAAAAAAATTATGCAAGCTTGGACTATGAGAAATGGTTTTAAATGTGACTGATTATCAACGTTGTAAAGAGTTTAGTGTTGCCACAACCCTCATTTTTTATGTATTGCAATCAAAAGCAAATGTGTTTTAAAAAAATAGCAATATCGGATGATGGGAAATGGTTTAAAATTTAATCAAACGAAAGTATTGAAAATAGTGTAGTGTTGGTCACATCCCATTCGTTTTTATAATTTTTATCAAGTGTGCATTTAATTTATAAATATTTCTGCACAATTAGATTATTAGGCGTAAACCTGACCCAAAGGTCTACATAAAAGAATAAGAATTAGACCATGAATAATTTAAATAAAATTTGTCCCAAAGGTTTACATAAAAAAAGAAGAAAAATTAAACTATAGGAAATAGTTTGTATAAAAATTGACCCAAAGGTTTACATAAAAAAAGAAGAAGAAAATTTGATTATAGGAAATAGTTTGTATAAAAACTGACCCAAAGATCTACAAAAGAAGAATTAGACTATAGGAAAATAAATAGTTCTACTCCAAATTCTCCTTATATATAGAAAATACATACTGCGAAGCCTCTAAGTTGGTATTTTATGACTTCAAAGTTAAAAAAACATGAAAAATATAGACCTGCAAATTTCGCGTATCTTGGCTTGATATTTTGTCGATATGTTAAGATAAATAAATTCTCTTGAACAAATCGACAGTTCGATAATTTAAAAACTAGTAAATAAAAAAATGAATATTTTTTCAATGTTTTTCTTCACATATTAAGTTTACTAGTTGCATGTAACACATGAGATCCAACTGTCGATAGCGATAGTACGTATAGTTGAAGAATAAGTACCGAACTATAAACCCATAAATACAAATTATTTAATATTTTAAGATATTTGGTTTTCTATACAACACATGTACCTAGGTATGTATGTCAAGATAGGATAGTATGGAGGTCAGTCCTTTGATCCTACCCAGAATATGAAAACAGCATGATGGTATGTATGTATGTTTGGAGATTAGTATTAAACAATTAAGTCTTCTTATATATTGTGTGTAAGCTACTACCATACAAATTGTATGAAGCAATGTCGTCACTTAATTCAATTTTTATAAAAATTGTTAAAAAAAATTTGGGATGTGCTAGTAAAATGTTAATATTTTTTATAGAAAATTAAATTATCTAGTTGGGGTGTTTCGGCTTTTTTCGATATTTTTAAAAATTTGGAAATATATGCAGTTAAACTCATAAATTTATCATAAGAAATTTTTTTTTTTTTAAATGTTTGAGAATTTGAGATTTTATATTTTTCTATGTTTATACCAATTTTCAGCGTTCTAGATTTTATGGTTTCTGAGATATATTGATAAATAAACCAAAATTTCAAAAGTTGATAATCCCTGACTGAAACAAAAATTAACAATTCTGAGTATAAAAGTTTTGTACGCCTATAACTGTTTATATATTCTGAAAATTTGGGCTCTGTATACTGAGCGGATCAAAAGTTATAATGGGGGACGGACACACAGACACACACACAAAACTCACATAAAATGTTCTACTCCGAATTCTGAGCAAATCCATGTATGGGAACATATATGCTGCGAGGCCTCTAGTTCGTGTTATTAACATGCAAAAAGTCCACAACGCCATACAAAATGTTCCTTCGTACACGCATCTTGGATTTAACTGCCTCTTCCTTCAATAGAATTTCATTCTCTTGAACGAATCGACAGTTGGATAATGGTTTTTTTCCCTATCATCAATAAATTACTCAATAACTTTATTCTCAAAATAATCATTTTATCTATTTTTTTTAAATAGTCCTTAATTTTAATTTAGTTGACAGTCAAATCATGTTTATAAATGTATATTATTATAACTGAATTTTAACTTTGAAAACATGTTAAAACGGTAAAATGTTATTTTTGCATCTAACCGAATAAAAAACAAATTTTACTAACGCTCACCCGGAAATGTTTACTTTGTATGAAATACAAAATCGTTCAATTTTATTAAATGAATCAAGTACTTAAATAAAAATAATGTGGGCACCCTTTTCAAAATATCAAAATCGAACTAATGTAGATATAAATAACGCCTGAATATTATGCAACATGTATAGCAGTCACAATTTCTGTTTTTGAAATACAAATCAATTTTATCAAAATATCAAATGAATCAAGCTGGACAGTTTCAACATGCATTTTCATCGGGAATACACAAATTCTGAAAGTTTCAGTGCTCTAACTGGTTGGGGAGTCAGTTAAAAATCGATTGTAATCCCAGTACAGACAGACAACAGACAAGTGAAGTTAAAGAAAAGGTGTAAAAAACTTATAACTGTTAATTAATTGTTAGGTCTTTGTAAAGGTGTCTATCACGGGGTTTCCACCAACTAAAGTGTCTGTAAATGAAATACGCGATTACTGTCTTTCGTAGTAAGTATTAAGTCAGTACTTTAGGTTCATATTATCCAATCGTTGTTACCTGCTGTGGTATATTTTTACATAAATAATCAGCCTTTATAATATGACGTTAATCTGGCAGTCGCTTTCTCTTAGTCTGATTGTCTCTGATTGAACTTGAAAAGAAACCCTTGGAGTTTGGAGTGATCTGGTGTGATGTTGGAGTGATACATTATCAAGAGTTTATTATGGTTTCAGTGTAGAATTTTTTGTTCATTATAAGGGTGTTGAGTTAGTAGGTACCTTATACTAACAATGTTTTATTTTATTTTAAACTAGCTGACCCGGCGAACTTCGTACCGCCTCAGTCAATGGATATAGTATTAACTTTTAGCTAGATCCTTAGATTATATATGATACAGATACCTAGTCAGCGCAATGAATGTATGCCAACTAAAACTACGAGGAAACAGAAGAATTTCTAGTATACGTACACCTACCGACACGCACACCTACATAAAACGTAGAACAACCGATCTACCGCCTCACACACACATGTAAAAAAAAACTTGGCATACATTTAAATTCGAAATTTGTACTAGACGCGGCTTCTGTACATTATAATTCTATGGCTAAACCTTATTTAGGATTTTATCAACGTAATAAAATTAATACAAAAAATGTATTAAGTTCAATGGTTTATAAGGATATAATAATATAAAAATCGCTAATAACGGTAATAATGAATAAATGTTTATGTATCTGATAGCTCAAGAACCAACCCCAAGCATCCAAATGTCAAAATTTTCTTTAATCCATGTGTTTTGTTTTTCATTTTTTCTTCGTAGAATAAATTCCATTTTCAAATTATTTAAATAATAATGTTAATTAAATACCTAATAATACTTAATTAGGACTTACCTCGAGTTTCTATTCTAAATTTATCAATATTTTTTTAAGTAGGTAGCCTACCTACCCTGAAGTTTTACATTCGATTTTTGATTCATTTATTTAGATATCATTAGTTATATTTTTGGCTACGACTATTTACACGACTCAACTATAGACGAAAACCAAAAATAACCACAGAAAACGCAAATAAATCAAGTTATAAAAATATTTACCTTTGTTTATACTTTGTTATAATTGTAGATCTCGATGAAAAATGATTTATAAAATTGAGTAAATGTAATAAGATGCCAATATTATTTATTTTTTCTTCAAGTTGGTTTCCATGATGCATTTTTATGACCATTGAAAAAATGACAAAGGTAAATATTTTTGTATTTTGATTTATCTGCGCTTTCTATGGTTATAAATGACCTAAAAACATAGACGACGTCAGAAAATTTGTCGTGTAAATAGACACTTTTTGGCGGGAAAACGCTTTTCCCGCCAATTCCGGTCGTAAAAATAGTGACACCGTATATTTTTTGCATAATATGTACCAGGCGTACAGTTTATCATTTTTAAGTATATTTAATTTTATTTTATGTAATACTTGTTCTGTTATTAAGGTGTTTCTATTTATCTATGATTATTTTTTTTACTTTATGATTAATTTTTTTACATTAACCTTAATTTTATGATTGATTAGTTACCTACATTTGTTTAACTTTTGGATTTATCTGTTACATTATTTTTTTACTATATGATAAAACTGTTATATATAACTTTCATTTTATGAATTATTTGTTACATTATTGTTTTACTTTATGATTTATATGTTACAACATTTTTTACTTTATGATAAATTTGTAACAAGTAATTGAAATATCGAGTTTTTCGTGTGGGGAGGAATTCCATGTTTCAATAATCATTTGCATTTGTGTTCTATATAATTGTATTTTGATCTGTTTGTATTTTTGCCAATTGTTTTTCTTAAGTACTTTATGTATTAATTGTATTTTCTCCTCTTGTTTTTGTTATGTTTGATTCTATGTTTGAATCATTGCATTTGTGTTCTATTTAATTGTATTTTGATCTGTCTGTATTAATTTGCACATTGTTTTTCATAAGTACTTTATGTATCAATTGTATTTTATCCTCTTGTTTTTGTTATGTTTTATTGTTATTTTTACTCTTGAGACATGTAACATTCAATATTAGATGAAATGTCTTTAAATAAATGAAAAAAAAAAATTACACGTTTTTTTCTTCATTTTTTCCGTTAATTTTTCCGATATTTTTATAGTTATTATGTTATCCGGGGCAGAGACGAATCCAACAAATAAGAAATCATTACAATTGGTCCAGCTGTTCTTGAATTATAAATAGTCTAACTAACACGACTTTGTTTTATTTATATACATAGATAGATATTACTGATATTATTTTTTTCAAGAATGAATAGTTTATCATGATTACTTCTCAATGCTTGTTATTTGACAGCCAGACTCCGGAAGCTCTTTATGTAAGACCGTACATTCTTAACATTCCTTGCGGCTTGTAATTTTGAGATCCCATTCATCTATCCTGTGAGTTACGAACCGGTTTTAAACTAACATATCCCCCTAAAAACATGGTATTGTAAAATATAATTACACGTAAGTAGGTACCAATTGCCAAATAAATTGTACCGGTAGTATGTAGATAATTTCATGCAGATTCTAATACACATATTAAAGTTATTATTTTCGCCATTATAATCATGCACCAATACTATAAAATATCTACCATATTTTTTTGAATGAATTCGGAACATATTTTTTTATGAGCATTTATAGCAATTTTACATTTAATAAGTTCGTTAACCTGCTTTAAACATATAGGCACCATCACGCAGTTTCCCTATTTCATGTACCTATCATAATATGTACCTACATCGTTTTGTTGTTGGTGATTGTAATTCGTCATTATTTACCAAATTAGCTTTATAATTGTTTTTTAATGTCTAGATTAAATTCATTTTGGTAATCCTGAAGAAATCTATTCATTTCGTAATCTACTCCTACATATACGCAATGTTCATAACATATGTGTATAACATGATGCAGACAGTGGAAACGTATTAAAAATATAAGTATTTTGAACCAAAAATAAAAAAAAAATCATCAATGTTTTGATACTGTAAGAAAAGCACATATAATATTAATTATATATGTGGAAAAGAAATAAGTTATAGTTTTTTTTCTTCTGATTTACCTATTTTATGTACTACTTCCTATTTGCAGATATTCAATAAATATTTATACATATTATTATCAATATATCCATATATCACAATTTGGAAAATTATTCAATAAAATTTTAATCCACAAGTACATTAAAAAAAGTCCAGTTTAGTTTTTATCGTATTCAGTACAATCTTGCTAATCTATACTGTACCGGCACTTTCAGTAATCCGGCCCTACAAATTATTTAAAAAAAATTGATTTAATTCGTATTTTATCGGTAATAAACCAAATTAAGATAGATGATGCCAGACCGGTTAGCGTACTGGGTCTCGAGTTCGAATCCTGCCATGACTGATTTCGTTCACCTATAGTACAAGCATTTATGCTTAGTTTAGGGAATGTATGAGGATGTTTATGTTCTTGTTTCAAATATATATATATATATATATATATATATATATATATATATATATATATATATATATATATATATATATATATATATATATATATATATATATATATATATATATATGTTCAATCATTTTCAAAACAAAAAAATTCTTATGTTTACATTCAATCTTCTTCACATTTTACCAGCACTCATATGCGTGCATTAATACCAGATTAATGAGATTGTATTGTAGTTGAGATTGTATTTTCTCAAATTGTTGGATTCTTAGTTTGCAATTAATTGGATACTGCTTTCATTCTAATCAATTATTTTTCATTGCTTCTCGGGCATTTAACAGATAGTATGTCAAATATATATTTAACACTCACCTATAACAAGTTGCCACATCCTTGAGACTTATTTGGTCTTACTTACTATTTGTGTTTAAGCTGATACTTACCCAGTTTTTTGTATGGCCAAAACTGACTTAGCATTGGATTAAACTCGTATTATAAATAGTAAGTAAGGCCCATGATGTTTATCGTCTCACACATCCAGACTGAAAATGCAATTAAAAACTGTGTATCCACCGGACATCGAACCTTTGGCTCAGAAGTGGGATATCCAACCAACTGAGCCAGAAGGGCCGACTTATTATTATTATTATTTACAAATCATGACAAAATTTGGCACTAAAAACAAAATCTTGACTGAATCATATATAATGTCAATGTGTCAGTTCTAGAATTGAAGATTAGGCTAGACAACAATTTGATACATAATATATTATAACTCTATTTTTATTTTTAAATATAGACATATTATAGTAGAAGCCAATATAGCAACCTAGCAAAAAAACGCATATTTTCCTCTGCTCCCCACGTGACTGAAAGAAAAATCTTACGCAGAATATATGGACCTATTAACGACGGTCGAACATGGCGTAAAAGATATAACACCGAGATCTATGATCTTTACCAGGACATCAACGTAGTCAAGATCATCAAAATTAACACTGCGATGGTTGGGACATTTACACCATATGGATGATCTGGAGCTCCCAAAAAGGGTGTTGTCTAATGACCCAACTGGTAGAAGAAGCATAGGAAGACCTAAAGTTGGATGATTGGACGGAACTGTCGCCAAACTGGAAGGGAGCAGTTTCTTGGAGGCAGCTAGGACTCATCAAGGGTTGTGACGCTGAGGATGATGACAACACCCCACGTGACGTGGTCAAGAAGTTTGCCGTTAACTACACCACACTAAATAACCATAAAGCTACCAAAGATGTTTACATACTAATAATAAATATCTCTTTGTTTCAGATTCAATTTAGTGGAGAGTAGTTATTTGTCTGCAATATCAAACTGTTCGGTGGGTAAAGCACCTAACAGAACACTTAATTCTAGATTGTTCTGGATGACATCTAAAACCATCACCATCATCAGCAGTTTGTCATCAAATGACAAGAAGTCAAGGCGACACCAAACATTGAATCTTCAAACCAGCATTTCAACAATAATTTTCATTTCAACTTGGAAGAGTAAATAAACTTCGATGGTCGCCTTTAACTTTGAAAATACCAATTACTCGCTTTGCCACTTCAAGGCAATAAAAGTTCTATTCTTTTTCTTCATTTTATAATTTCAAATCATCCATAGACCATTAATAAATATTCTTCGCTTGATATCACAACAATTATTTTATTATAAATACTTAGAATATTAATTAAAAATTCAAATTTCATGTTGAAAGTATAAGAAAAGCATACTGTGACATTCAAAATATATTAATTTTTTATAATATTTTTATTGTTTAATCTCTATCACTTAATTTATTTATATTTAATTTTGAAATCTTGAAAAATCAAAATGTTGAAAGTAGTGGGAGCATCGTGGCTACAAACTAAAATAAGCTCATACATTCTGGCGGGAATGGGAATTCTTGGAATCGTGGCTCTCTTTGTGGGAGAAGTTGAAAGGTACATAAAATTTTTACTATATACAAATTTAACACTTATACATACAAGTATTTTAATAATAAATTTATAAGAATTTTGAAATTTGGTTAAGAGTCAATTCTAGTATAACAGCATATAGTGCGTAATATTGAATAGATTAGGAACATTTTACACATACTGAGAGAACCGAGCAATAAACATTCCTATCCTGACAGACAACCATTGCTCATACATCTTTTTTTACATGCTAATCAATGTATTTGGCTTATATTATGACATCTGCCATCTGGGGGGCAAGTCTGGTCAACCATCGAAATCAAAACCCTCCATGTTTATCCATATCATGGATACAAATATCATATGGAGTTCTTTAATATCCTAGCATAGTATAGAACTCCATATGATAATTATATCCATGATATGGGTAAACATGGAGGGTTTTGATTTCGACGGTTGACCAGACTTGCCCCCCTGAATTGTGTAGATGTTGGGTTGTGCATCTTTACCTGATTTTTGTGGGAGGTCTTGTCTGGAAGTTTATAGATAATATGTACATAATAAATGATAAATGCACTTCCTTGCACTTTGTATAAGTGGCGAGTTTATTGAAAAATGACAATTTCTTTCAACTAAACGTTTCCAGCCCAGCCCCCCTAGACAACATGCCATTTAAGCTAAACGTTATCTCGCTAAGCAATAGTAAATGTATGGAATTGGTGGCTGTCACGTGACAGCCACCAATTCCATACATTTACTAGCACTTAACGCTTAAAGCGTTAGCAAGATAACGCTTAAAAGACATGTTTTAAATGACATTTTTAAATAAATTTGTTCTCTGTTGGCAATTGTACCTGGTACAGCAGCACAGAAGACAGAGAGCTTACCGCTAATATCACAGCTGTTGATTGGTGAAGATCTGTCGATCAAGAGATTTTTTTACTTTAAATATTTTCATGTCTTATAAATATCTATTTTTATTAAATTTTAGAATTGAAGACGATGGAAACTACGCAGCTACTGTTTATTGGTCAACCAAAGCTGGTTTCCGAATTGACTTTTGGGGACAAGGAAATGAATTGGCAGAAGTACCAAAAGGAGCTGCCAGAGCATATTATCGACCAGATTTACCAACAACAGGGTGAGACATTAATAGAAAAGGTTCTTTGCATCTCCCTCTTACAAAATACATGAAGACAGTTAAATGCATGAATGTGAACTTATTTCTTAACTGTCTATGGCGATAGTATGTATAATTGAAGAATACGTACCAATCTATACACTTAAACACAAATTAATAAATATATTAAAGTATTAAAAAAAAGTTTAAGATGTACTACAATTTTCATATTTTTTATGGAAAATTAAATTATCTAGTTGGGGTGTTTCGGCTTTTTCGATATTTTTATAAACTTTGGAAATATAGGCAGTTAAACACATAAATTTATCATAAAAAAAAATGCTTTTCATAGTAAAAAATGTTTGAGAATCTCTGGATCTCAAGATTTGTCTATATTTATACCTTATATCTATAATTAAAAGTAAAGACTTTTTGATTCTACATTAATTTTATTCTGCTCGATAGGCCTATTTATCCGTGTTAGGGCATTAACTAGCTTATAAGCTAGTTAATGCCCTAACAAGGTGAAATAGGCCTATCGCGCAGAATAAAATTATTGTAGAATCAAAAAGTCTTTACTTTTAATTATAGATATAACTTATAATGGAATTCTACCAAATAAAAACTTCATTGATAATTTGATAATTATATTTATACCAATTTTCAGCGTTCTGGATTTTATGGTTTTGATATATATGAAAAAAAAACCAAAAATTCAAAAGTTGATAACCCCTGCCTGATACAAAAAGTCGAAATTATTAATATAAAAGTTTTGTAGGCCTATAACTTTCTATATATTTTGAAATTCTAGGCTCTGTGCATTGAGCGGATCAAAAGTTATAAGGGACGGACACACTAAATATTCTACTCCGAATTCTGAGTAAATCCATTTTTTTACTTCAAAGATAGAAAAACCGTGAAAAATATAGACCCTGCATACATTCTCGCTTATCTTGGCTTGATACTTTGTCGATATGTTAGGAGAAATAAATTCTCTTGAACAAATTGACAGTTGAATCAGATTCAGTAGAGGAAAAAAAAAAATATTTGTCAGAGGAAGATGGTTAAAAAATATGTATAAATAATAGTTTATTGTAATTATGTTGGATATATTTTTTTTTGACAGTCATTTGTGAGTCAAAATATGTACCTGGATCTTTTTATTAAAATTATTCTCTTTTTATAACAGTTGTATTGTATTATAATCAGAAAAGATTGGAAGCATTATTCTAAGTTGGTACCTCACAAAAAAAATGAAATAAATATGATTAAGATACAATATTTTATTTTTGAAACTTGTGAAGAAGAATAAATATTGGAAATAAAGGTTTGTAAGAACATTAATAATCAGTAAAGTTCTTTGTATGAAGCAAATAAAAACCGAAATGTCTCTGCGAAAATAATGGGGGAAATACATTTTTGAGAAATGTGATTTCTAACCTTCACTCAAACCTAAATTCCGTACTTTGACTCAAAATAACATTTTTGGAAAACAAACTGAATATTTGCTGAACATTTTCTAGGTGGTCATTGATAGAAATAGAATCGGATGCTAGCTATCCTGACTGGGTCCAAGCATATGCCGCTGGTCTATTGGAAGGAGCTCTAACTTGGCAACTTATCTACTGGCACTGGCAAAACATCATAGGTAAAACTTTATATACTTAATGTTATTCTTTTCCTGAAAGAATAACATATGTAGGAGAGCAAGTTATACTTTCTGGTTTTTTAACCAACTTCAAAAAACAATTTGACGGGAACTTTTCTGTATAGTGATTTAATTTTATCATTTTGACTGATTTCGATGATTATTTTTTATCAAAAAGGGCGTATCTTGCGATTGGTCCCATTTCAATTTGGTCAAGATATGATCATGAGATCCATGTAATCATCAAACTCTTCAATTTGCACTTCAGCGATTAGAACTCTTTACAACATTGTCCGATTTTAATGATTTCTTTTTTAATAGATAGGGAGTGCTTCAGAGATGATCACACATATTAATTTCATCGAGTTCTGATGGTGGAACTCACGAGAAAAAATATTAAATTCTTCCATTTGCAAAGTCCTCTGCAATCAATAATAATTATTTACCACGTAGTCCGAATTTGATGATTCCTTTTTTCATTAGAAAAAGATTACTTCTGGGGTGGTTCCATCTGAACTAAGCCAAGGAGTTTGATGATGGGAATCATGAGAAATCATGAAACTCATCAATATGCAAAGGATTTGTGTATTTTTGTATAAACAAATTGTATGAAAGATAATATTACTACATATGTGCACACATACCATCACGCCATGTCCCTCATGGGTTAGGCAGAGAGAACCGAACACCACATTTTTCTAACTTGACATACATTCATTTTGAAGTCAGTTTTTTATATGAATTTTTTTCATGTTTGTAGTCAACATTGTATAAATTTTAAAATTAAGGTAAAGTGGCCAATTACCGTCCCCTTTTTGTTTTTCAACAATTTAATAGCAAATTTGACAAAAAAATAATTCGCATATTAAACCCATTTTTAAGTAATTTAGTTTATTACCATAAAAAAAATGAAACACATTGAAAATAGAAGTGACAATGATGCAAACACGGAAATGGTAAATGGGTTCGATTTTGACAATTTCAGTTTTCGTTTCTAAATTCCGTCCCCTTAGGTTTTTTTTATACTATAAGAAATCAAGTAGTTATAACATCAGAAATAAAACAATTAATTATTTAAACAAAATTTGCAAATAAATACGGTATAATAAACGCCAACACATACGGTAGAATACAGTTTTTTTGTTCCCTATTTCATTCTTTTTTACCAGTTCTACTGCTTTCATAATCATCTTCTGTTCCCACGATTTCTTTGGCATCTAACAAAGAAGATGTATATAACGGTCTTTCGGACATCTAAACTAAAAAAAACAATATTTAAAAATACATGTATATAAATAGAAATTAATATTTATATTTTCGACAGCAACATGCGCCAATTAACGTCCCCTAGACGATATTAGGAATACATCAGGGGACGGTATTTGGGCAAACAAACATTTTAAACTGGACAAATATTACTCACTAAAACGAGATATCTTATAAGAAAATTGTTTAATCCATTGAAATCTTACAATTCTTACAATTCTCACAATTCTCACACTACTCGATTTCAGTAGCGCGTTTAATTCCGTTGATTTTGACATTCTTCTTGCTAAGTTGTCCTCGCTAAACATAGCTCAGCCAGTATTGGAGTGGTTCACCAGTTATCTTGGCAACCGTAAACAATGCATTAAGACAGCTAACTCTACTTCTGATTATGCCACCTTGCTGTCTGGAGTACCGCAAGGTGGAGTTTTATCTCCACTGTTATTTTCCGTATTTATTAACTCTATCACTACAAACCTCAGATGTAAATATCATCTTTTTGCAGACGATCTTCAATTATATTTCCATTTTAATATCTCTGATATTAACAATGCAGTCCTTCACATGAATGAAGATCTTAAATTTATCTCTTCTTGGTCATCGGATCATGGTCTTCTTATTAATCCGACTAAGTTCCAGGCAATTATAATCGGTAGTCCTCGTCTGCTGTCATCTATAAGGAATTTACAACTCCCACTGCTGTATATCAATAACCAATGCATTCCTTATACCAGGGTTGTAAAAGATCTTGGAATCTTCATCGATGATGACCTTTCGTGGCATGAACAGGTATCGCATGTTAGTAAATCTATTTTCTTTGCCCTACATTCACTTAATAAACTTAAAAATTTCCTTCCATTCCGTTGTAAAATAACTCTTGCTCAATCACTTCTTCTTCCATTGCTTGATTATGCCGATGTATGCTATTTGGATGCAAATGAAGTGCATCTCAATAAACTTGTACGTCTTCAGAATATATGTATCAGATTCATCTTTGGGTTGAAAAAATTTGATCGCATATCACCTTACCGCAATCTTCTTTGTTGGCCCAGGATACGCCAGCGGCGCAATATACACATTTTGTCACTATTGTACAATATTCTCTCGAACCCAAACCTACCACAGTACCTAAAAAGCAAATTCACTTATTTATCCAATCATGGACTTCCACTCCGATCTGCTGAACGTACAACACTATCCATACCTATCCATAATACAGAATTTCTCAGCTCTTCGTTCGAAGTACAATCAGCAAGATTATGGAATAGCCTTAGTCCGGATATTGCGTCGTCTAACTCACTTAGTATTTTCAAGAAAAAACTAATGAAGGAATATTTATCCTTTAACACCTGATCCCGATTTCCTCTCCTGTCCTTACCATATCCTTTTTATTGCTATGAATTATAATTTTTTTTTTGTTTAATAGTATTTAAGTGTTATACGTATTTTATTTGATTTCTTTTACTCTTTTTTATTTGCTGTTGTACATACACAATGTTGTCATACTTTGTAATCTGGTTGGTTGGAAGAAATTGCCCAATGGCAATAAGCCCGCCAGTGTACAATTATATTTGTTTATATTATGTACAAGAAGATGTATAAATAAATAAAATAAATAAATAAATCTTGGACAAAACTTTTCAAAAACAAAAAATAATTGTAGTTCTGATTCCATTGGATAGTGTAGTAAATAGCTGGTGACTTAGTATGAAAAAAAAACTCACTTCTATCAAATATTTTGTATTTTATTTAGAGAGCCAACTCTGCGTGTGACCACTTGATTGAATACCGCAAATGAACTCGGACCACGTGTACTTATTAATGTCGATTATCGCTAGATGTTTATATTCGCACTTTTCAAGATAGACTGGGGGACGGAATTAGGATAGGGGACGGTATATGGCTACTTTACCTTACTTTATTAAAATTAACTTTGTTTAAACTATGATCAAAGTGACTCTTTCTCCCTCAAAATGTACTTATTAATGTCGATTATCGCTAGATGTTTATATTCGCACTTTTCAAGATAGACTGGGGGACAGAATTAGGATAGGGGACGGTATATGGCTACTTTACCTTACTTTATTAAAATTAACTTTGTTTAAACTATGATCAAAGCAGTGGCGGCTCTTCCTAAAGGGCTCTCGGGCTCAGCCCTCCCAAATACTTTGTTCAAAAGATTCCAAAAAATATATGTAATTATATTTTAACACATTATTTTTCTAATAAATGTTTACCGTCTTACGCCTGTAGTATATTTAGCGACAGTATTTAAACCTACTTGCTTTGTAAAGCAAGCAAGATTTTATGAAACATTTCATTCCTCGGGCACAGTCGACTTGTGCCCGGAGAACCCATACAATTCACACGATCGTCCGCTGCCGCCGCAGCTCGTCGTACACGCTGAATGCATGCCGATTTCGAGCAAAACGGGGCAGTGCCCGCGAAGAATTACAGTATATTTTCATTCATTCAAATTTTGTTGTACATTGGTAGTCAGTTGCGATTCCTTGAGGCTAACAACAATTGATATCGTAATATTACATACTTTAAACTATAAATCATCCGAAATATATTAGTATTATTTTTCTGATTCCAGTTATAAGTTAATTTCTCTTCTAGGTAAAATTATAATTTTGAGCCCTTCTGAGACTTAAGGTCACCAGCCGCCACTGGATCAAAGTGACTCTTTCTCCCTCAAAATGAATGACAATTGAAACCGGTTGAATAAAATAACTTTTTACTTTAGTTAATTGTAATAAGTAAATTATAATTGTTTAAAATGTCCCACAAAGTTAATTTTGAAAATATCAATGAACTTGAAATCACTATTTTTTTATTTAAAAGTCCTTTTTGCCATTCAAATTGTAGTCAGATTGGAATAACTTTCTATTTATAAGTTTTTTTAATAAAAAATGAATATTTCCTTGTATAACAAGGATGTATAAAGTATGTATATACTTTTTTTTTTCTTCATCATTATTGTTCACCATTCTGACGATGCTCAGTATAGAGCGATATCGGTGAATGGGAGTTGCGTTTGCGTAAAATTTAAGTAAAACATAAAATTAAATATAATTTTTTTCATAATTTTAGTATGTATGTACCCTCATACATTCCTAAATTAAATTTAAATACACTAACCACTCTTGTTTATTTCAAATTAAATCTTTGTTTGGTAGTTTTATCTATTTCAATTTGAGGGGGAATGCCTTAGCTCAATAATTATCATTTCGCAATATTGTTTATTGCTATATCAAATTTGACCTCGGTGTCAAAAGATGTATAAATTTTTCCTCAATTTTACATCTAATTATTTACATACACATACATTTTTCCTATCTTGTAAATACTAGTTTTAATAACAATTTTACGACCACAAAATTACATTATGTTAATGTATTGTGAACTAAATAATGTCATGGTTCACCAAAGATAACAAAGTTTGGTGATAACATTGACTCATTTAAGGTGAGTGACTCATGTTTGCATAAACCAATGAAAATCTGACCTGTTTTTTATGACCTTTAAATCAGAATGAGTACTACAATATTTATTTGTTAACCTCTAAGTGAGTATGGCCCTACCTGTACGGCTGGAAATGTCATTGCAAATTGGAGTATGGCCGTACCAGTACGGCTAGAGTAATGAAGTGAAGTTTTTTTTACTAGAGTACGACTATTTTTGACACCGCAACCAATAGTTGAAGACATCTGAAATAATCAGACGATATTTCAAAAAAAACTTTGAAAAATGGAAAGTTTTAATTTTTTTTCACCCGATTATTTTGTCAGAAGTCAAAATAACTCACTCCGTATAGGTATGTACATCATACCAAAACTCACTCTCATAGAGGTTAATGTACTTCAAAACTAATATTTTAATTTCATTCAGTTATTCCCAATTGTTATTGTCCATCTTTTCATTGTGTTGTTAACATTTCTTTGCATCATGTTATGTGGAGAGTTCATAACCAAATGGTGATTTCTTCCATAGGATGAATTTCCATTCAATGCAATGACGAATTTATAAACATTTCAATAATGTATAATATTGCAAAATTCAACATATTATGATATCAATTTTCTTTATTTAATAACCATTTGTCTAATTATTGTGTCTCATAGATAATTCTATTGTGTCTCATTTGTCTAATTATTGTGTCTCATAGATGGTCTGTTATCTAATTATTGTGTCTCATAGATAATTTTTTGATTAAATAATCATTGAATAGAATTACTAAACAATATTCACTTGATCAGTCTGTCAACTTTATTCTTTAAAATATTTACACTTTGTGCATCAACAAGTTCCGGTGTCAGACCATTCCACACATCCACAACTCTGTTGGTCAAGATTTACCTCCAGGGATTCCGTTTAAAACTGTTTGTTAACCTTCAAACCATGATCTCTGAAAGACATTTTAGTATTAGTATTTTATTATCCGCCACAGTTTAGGACAGTCATAGTTTTTAGTATTGTAAACGTTTCTATGGCTGACCCAATTATCTCAAGGCCTGCAAATCTCACTGTGCACAATGCAATAGTAATCCCAACAATAATGTATGCAAGTGAGATATGGACATGGCAGAAGATGCATGAAATCAAAATAAACGCTGTGGAAATGAAGTCCGTAAGACGAATGTGTAACAAAACAATCTATGATGGGATATGGAATGGGGATATTAGACGAGAATGCAAGATTGAAAGAAATTTTGCGAGTAGAATGAAAATAAATGCTCTACGATGGTTTGGACAAGTAGTGAGAATGAATGATGTACGCCTGGCATAGAAAGTATACAAGACTGTAAAGAGTTGGCATGACCATATAAATGAGATTTAGAAGTCAGAATAATAGGAGAGCATATATAACGCAATGCATGGATGTAAATGAGGCAAAACATGTATATCAAAATTTCTTTTTAATTGCATATACGCAAACATTGGATTTTTTCCGTCAGGAGTCAAATGATGTTTTTATTGACAAACTTTTTAACATCTCAATAGAGTGATAACGTAAACCAGCCGATGTCAGGTCGTAAGCCCTGTAGGTGCCTTGTGTTCCTGGTTCTTCTATACTATCCCAACTTTGTCTCTATTGAGATGTTAAAAAGTTTGTCAGTAAAAATATCAAAACATGTCTGTTAAAATCAGATAGTCTGGCATTTGGTTCTCTCTACATACCCCAAAAAAGAAAACGGCGTGATGGTATGTATGTATATGTACTATAAGGTCCCCTCTTTTTCTCCTATCATCAAGAGTAATGAGGCCCAACACATTCAGACGTTCTTCATAATATGTAGTGTCTGAGGCCATTTCTCAGTTTGGTAAACCTAATCTGCACCTTTTCCAACATGCTTATATATTTTTCTCAGTTAGAATTTCAGACTGTAAAAATGATTTGAAATAAGCAATTATATATCCTTCATTAACAAACATCTTGAAATATCTTTTACAGAATCTCGTTGTGAAAAGAACATTGCAGACTGTCAAAAGATCAGAGCCCAGTTGGAGGAGAATATGTCTGGAGTAAGAAGCAGAGGAATACGTAATCAAGAAGATGCTCTATGGCACCAGGTAATTTTCTATCAAAGCCACCAACCGAATGGCTAAGAAACATTTTTGTTTTTCGCTTGACAAATTATCAGTATAATTGATATTATAAACTCACTATACTAGCGGCAACATATGATAGCCTATATGACTTTTTGGACTCTCGTGAAGTTTCGTAATTATTAACAGCTAAGGGCAGTCAAAAAAATACTTTTTTCTGAATTTATCTATTTGACAACAAACAGGTACAACTACTTCTCAATGCCAAAAAAGACCTGCATATGGCATTCATCGATCTCGAAAAGGCTTTTGAAACTGTTCATAGATGCCTGATTTGGGCAGCACTTAGAGCCCATAGTTTACCAGAAAAGTATGTGCTTGCTATACAAGATATTTATGAAAATGTAAAAACCCAAGTGAGGTGCACTCTATGAACTTCACCAGAATTTCCTATACCTAAAGGTAGGGGAACATCAAGTATCAATACTCTGCCCACTACTTTCATCTAAGTCATGGACTACCTACTTAATCAACAAGGAAATAAAATCTGCCAATAACCTCCAAAATGGTCCTACTACTTTACAGACTTTCATAAACAAAACTGCAAAATAATTTGGAAAGATGGAGAAGGATCCTGGAAGACAATGGCTTAAGACTGAGCAGAAAGAAGACAGCATTTGTTTCCCCACGCTTAGCTGTCAATAATTACGAAACTTCATAAGAGTCACAATGGCCATCATGCGTTTCCGCTAGTATAGAATATATATATTTTTTTAAAAAATGAATATGGCCTTGTTAAACAAGCACATATACATCTTCCTACGTTCCCTAAAATAAGCAAATAAATGCTTGAGGTATAGGTGAACGAAATTGGTCGAGGCAGGATTCGAACTCGCGATCACTGGATTACTAGCCAGCACGCTGACCGCTGTGCCACCGACCCATCTTATTGTTTTTTTTTCTTTTCTTAAATTATGTAAATATTTTTTCTTCTTTTTTAACTTAACTTTTGTAACCGAATTTTATCTAATTTATGTAACTCATACTTGTGTATCTTACATGTGTGATTGAATAAGAGCTCATGTAATTTTGTGTGCATCCATAATTGAACGTCCAGCACTCATAATAATAACCAATATTATCTTCTTTTTATGAAAATTGTAAGCTGGATGTCTGTCGATGTACCCTTTTTAATAAAATAAAATAAATAAAATGAAATTGGTTTTAATTACATTTGTTTCACCAAGAACGAACCTGTATCAAGCATGCATATTCTCAATTTGTAAGCTTCAAATGTATACAGAACAGTTTTTCAATAATTTGAATCAATGAACAATTCAATATTATTATGGGAATGAATGAGTGAAATGGTTTAGGGCTAATAGATACGCCGAAGAGGATATTAAATGGAATATGATATATCAAGTCTCTTGATTAGCAACATGACCGTGACAGCTTGTCTGTTTTATATACTATTGCACGAGGTTTAGATAGTACATTTTATTCACACTGAAATTGGATATAAAGAAGAAATTTTGTTATTTCCAGATTACACAAGTAATAGGGTATAATATTTTAACTCTTGATTGTCTTTTTTGCAGATTAATCTTTACTACCACCAAATGGACGGACTATCGACTGGTTGGAACTTTGCAGTTAAGAGAAGTCGCAATGAGATTGAAATTCCTATGATTGATTTTGTGTGGCTCAACTCTCTAACAGACGTGGAGGTCATCGAGAGAATGCTGAACATCTCATCAAGAAACAAAGCTGGGGAGAACCTTCCTGGACTGTCGGCGTCTTTCATTAGACTAGTGACAGAAAAAGGTGACAAGAGTGACTTGAACAGAGAAAAGGTCATCGTTAGTCACAACTCCGCTGGCAGGTTAATACATAATATATTTTTTTCCAATGCAAAAAAGAATTTATTGTTATTTAAATTTTTTTCAATTTTTCTTCCTAAAACATTAATATTTATTTTTATATACTTACCTCTCTGCCTACAAAGTAAATTAACTAATTATAGTGGATAAAAATAGTATATTTTTAATCAATATTCATAGGTTTCCATTTTTAAATTTTCTATCATTATTAAAATAATTTCTTTGCGATTCTCTGCGATCCTCTTCACTCAATTACCAATTTTAAGATTTTTTCTATTCAAGTAATGTAAAAAATAAATTTGTAAATCATCACTAGAACAACTTTGACCCAATACGTCACATTTTTTTATGGAATTATATGAATGTTATCTTCAAATATAAATACATAATAATGTATAATTTGGCAATATTATTTCAAGTGCTAAATGTAAAAACTAACTGTCAATTAGCTTAAAAATACTTTTTCTAGGTATAGACATGTCGTAGTCTGTGAGGATTATGAATATCATGAAAATTCATTAACATTACTTGAAAAAGATTGTCATTTTTTTGAAATAATAAATTTATTTTTGACAATAATGAATATGTCCTTATAAAAAGTACATATATATCCTCATACATTCCTTAAACTAAGCATAAATGCTTTTGCTATAAGTGAAAAAAATCTGTCGTGGCAGGATTCGAACTCGCGACCACTGAATTACTAATCCAGCTCGCTAATCACTCTGCCACCACCCATCTAACACTATGTTATTGAATTCCAAGTTGTTTTATGTCATAATTAATATTAACTAGTTATGATTATTAATTTTATAATTTTATGACGTCATTGAATGTATTTTACTCTTTTATATTGATTATTTTATTTAATATTATCATAAAACATGTCTTTTTAAATTATAAATAAACATGAAAACTCCTAGGATCATATGGCAACACAATTATATGTCTTGAGTTTTTAATAAAGTAATGAAAATACTTTAGATAGGGGAAAAACTTTTAAGTATAAACAAGTTGGTTTAAAATATATACAAAATGTTGGTGTGATGAAGACATGAGAAAAGTTGTAGGTATTACAATGGATGAATTTCAGACTTTAATATATTTTTCAGTTACAACACAATGTTGCGGATAATGAAGCACTATAAACTCAACTATCATGTCAGTCTTCTGCCGACATCACCCAAAGTTTCTGGCACCAGCATTGTATTCTCGGGATATCCGGGAGCGATATCCTCTATGGACGATCTTTACACCATATCTGGCGCCGGCAAGAAACATCAAAAGGCCGTTACCGGAACAACCATAAATAACTTCAATCCAGATCTTTGGAAAAAAGTCAACCTATTTGATCATGTAAGTAAAATGGAGTAACGTTAATTCAGAAAGGTTTTTAGCTATGTAGGTATAATTGTGCTATGAAAATAAATTCCGTCTCGATGAATGAAAAAATTAACTTTTTTGTAATGTTGGGACTTATGTACATACATGATTACACATTTGATTTTTTTAATGTGTTTTATAATATATTGTTAATCACACATTTGTTAGAAAAACATAGCATGATTTATGTTTTTTCTATACATTTTCAACTGCAATGAAAGATTATATTTGGATTTGAACTATAAGAAATGTTTCTCCAAAGTAATATATTAGAGCATTTTCAATCTGCAAAGTGTTACGTTTATAATAGTAATTGCAATTTTTTTCATTCAAAGAAATAATGGATTTTTTTAAAGACTTGTATAATATATTATTTAATTTAAAATTTATCCCAAATAAAATCTTCTCTTCAAACTTATTTACCTACATATGTAGAACTATAGAAAATATTTTATACACAGGTTCTCATCGGACCACGTGTAATGGCTGCTAATCGCTTGGCTACCAACGGAGTAAAATGGTCACATCTGATAAGCAGGGTAAACTCTGGCACAGCCCTCAAACAATGGACAATCCTAAACCTTGCAAATTTGACATCGCTCAACGCCACAACGGCTCCTGCACCGACATCAAAGAGTGTTGTCAATCCTGACAACTCCCTCTTCAGATACATCCATTCATCCATTGATGGTGAACTTGGGTAAGGATTTTTGTTGACAATTATTAAGTCCAGAGCGCCAACTGCTCTGCTATTGACCATTTCAATTATTATTTTTAATCCTCATTTTTATTTACAAATCCATTTTACAGATATTCATTTCTTGGGGTCTAGTATGAGCCATGTGAAATGTTTCAGAATTATTATAATATCCCATGATTTGTCATAAAAAAATTGTGACTTGGAATGAGGATCTCCAACACTCCATCCATCTCTTTGTTGGTCTAGAAATTTTATGTAATTCACAGATTTTACTACACAAACTATTTCATTTTGCAAAGCTTCTTCATAAACGCCTTCTTTAATTTATTATTATTATAATTTAGCTCTACAATTTTTTTTTTTCATCAGTGCTTACCCGAGTTTACGACACTGGATACGTCGAAGAGTGTGGCACAGTGGAGGTCCTGGATTGCTGTGGGTGATAGAGCAACTTCCTGGACATACTCATGCTGCTGATCAAACAAATGTCCTCAGGGCTAAAGGATACTGGGCTGATTATGGAATTCCTCACTATCAGGTACCTATACATAACAGAATATCTTATTTTATTAAATTAAAATCCATATTTGTTTTTACATTTATATTTGAATATTCTAATAAGTATTTACAGGATTCAAATCAGAAAATGCATTACAATTTTAATAAAATGTCTAATTTATTCATTTTCTGTAATTTTTGCTATTATGAATACTGAATAAAATAAAGGACTTAGTTTAGTTTGTCGATCGATAATTCTTGATAGAAATCCATTGTATGTAGATATATAGCAAATATAAAAAAAATACTTGGTATTAGTTCTATAGAAATTTATTTGTTAATCGACGCGTTTCGTGCAAGGCACATCGTCAGAATAATGATGGTTGTCGATCTTTATTGTTACTAAAAATTTACAATAATTAACCCATTTTTTTATCTTTATTCATACAATATCCTTATATCATACAATATTTAATAACTAAAATACCCACACATATTTTTACACAATCTTAACAATAAAGGAATTTTATTTCTTATATTTTTTTAATTACAATCAAACATCATAAATTTATTTTTATCTTGTTTACAGGACATCAAAGAAATTTCAGGAATTAAGAAAATGGAAGCGCAATACGGAGATATGTATTCATTATTAAAATCTGCAAGGGCTATATTATTCAAAAATGGATTTGAGACTGCCATTGATATTGATTCTGTTATTCTGTTGATGCGTAGTAACCATTATGACAAAGAAGTTGTTAACAATGACAAACTGGCTATACCAAAAATAGAAGGAGTTGAAGAA
Source organism: Molanna angustata (assembly GCA_963576475.1). Classification (NCBI taxonomy): domain Eukaryota; kingdom Metazoa; phylum Arthropoda; class Insecta; order Trichoptera; family Molannidae; genus Molanna; species Molanna angustata. The sequence continues at coordinate 15,651,594 of OY754975.1, forward strand.
ATAGAACCAGAGGACATTGTCTCCGATTCCAGTGAAGTGAAACAAATTATCCAATCTTTGGAAACAGTTAAGAGTCACGTTGAATCTAAAGATTCAGATGGTGTGGGATCTATTCTAACAGCGCAAGAACAAACAGACATAACAGCTCAAGTAAATGAAATTTTACAGCAATTGGCTCTTACTAACTCTGAGGAATCTCGTGAGGGCAAAGGATCAGAGAGTGAATCCGCTGAACATCTTAATTTGGACTCTGACAGTGTTGAAGAGATAGAGGATAGACTGGTAGATGAAGGATCTTGGCATGGATTGGGAGCCAGAGGAGATCTGCATGGATGGCTCGGGGAAGATCAATATGGACTTGTTCCCTTGGGAGTCATTGATACTAAAGCTTTCAGTGGTAAGATTTTTACTTAATATTACATACTAAATCATTTTAATCTTTTTTCTTTGTCTTCTTCAGTTGAATCCACAGTTTGCTGTCCCGGGCACACTGCATTCATCTCTGTCATATTTTTAATGTCATTGGACCACCTTACCTATGGTCTGTTGACGTTTCTTCAGTTTATTCACAGTCACCATTAAACAAATATTTTTGCAAATAATCCATTAATCAACACGTAAATACAAAATAATATTTATTTAGCATACACAGCTAAATATATTGTACACTGCTAATGAAATTAATAAAGAATGTGAAACGGATTGCTTAATAATATTAATCTATCAACTTACATAATAGAGAAAATCATCATCCTTACAGATAGGTAAAATAGTTACAGCTAAAACACTTCCTGCTTTATTTTTTACAGGAACTTCTGATGGAATTGACGAATTTCAAGCCATATCAGGACCTGCATACTCCAGAGCTCTTGAAGCATCGCTCGAGTCATTGTTGACACCAGCAACAAGGAAAAAAGCTAAATTTGGACTTGCTGCATTGCTAGACAAGATCAGAAAGAGCAACCTCAGATTTGTTTCCTCATCAGAGGAATCGACAGAGAATGACAACGAAGAAGAACCAAAAGACTTTGAGGAAGCCTTAGAGCATGTGGTTAATACCAATATACAGATTGATCCACCCAAACCATACTCTGTACCCCCCTACCATTGGTCCAAAAGTGATTTTTCGGATGTATCGCATATAGGCCAACCAGACCTTTGGTCGTTTGATCCTGTTAAACCAAACTGGGTATGGTAGTTTCAAAACCGACTGTTAGTGTCAATAAATTGTCACTTGGTGAGGTCTGTTCCATTGACCTAAAATATATTTTCAAGATGTATTTTATTTAAACCAGTCAGATCTATGGTGAAGTCGAAACCAACAAATTAGGTTATACTCCAATCACTACTAAGAATTTTGATTCAGTTCTATTCATTCCAACATAATTAAAGTACATGATAATGTTGAATTTAAAATATCCCACATATATACCTACTTATCAGGAGGTTACAATAAGTGTAAATCAAATATCCTTATGAAATTGTTTAAAACACAGACAAATAATCTATAGACATGACAAAAGCAAAATTTCTTGGTATAGGTATACCGCCACCAAAATTTTGTGGCAATCAATACACCGTATTTGAATATTTTCTGAATGGTTCGAAATGAAAATTGAAATAGTACCTACCTACTCGAATTTTCGAAAAACAAATACTTTTGCTGCTACATAAATGTGTCATTTAAATGGGTGGTGGCAGAGCAGTTAGTGCGCTAGGATAGTATTCCAGCGGTTGAGAGTTCTGATCCTGCCACGACCAATTTCATTCACCTATAGTACAAGCGTTTATGCTTAGTTAAGGGAATGTATGAGGATGTATATGTACGTAATATTTGATTTATATTTAATTAAACATTGAATGTGTTTGGGATACCCCCGTTTCATCTCGCTTTATGTACTAATCCCCTGGACTAAAGTCGTAGCTTATGTCAGCTCTATATATTCTTTACTCTGTGGTTCAAAATGATTTATCAGGTTAATGTATGATCGTTTGAAAACATTATAATTGATATTTTTTATGATGATTTATTTTTTATGATGTTTTGTATTAATAAAAGGATAGTTGTAAACTGCCAGAAATGTATGAACATTTTAGTCACTAAGAACAAATGTTGCTACTACTACTTAGATTTAAATGATTTTCAAAATATTCTTTGAAGTATATTTTTTATATTATGATATATATCAAAATTTATATACATGAATTACAAAATTTATAAACTGACTATTAAATATTATGTAATGTTAATCTCAATTTATTTCTCATTTTTTTAAACAATATTTTAGCATATCTTGTGTCAAATTTTGTAGTATTATTGTTTAATTTCAGTATTGGTCATTATGAAATATTAAACAATAATTAGACACAAGTGTTCTCATTACAAATATGTAATAACATTGTCTGCAACATTTATTATTTAAGATATTTTTCATATTTTCCACCATAAATTGTCTATTTTTCAAACATATGCACATTATACTGGGCCGTACATTTTTTTTCGAATCCACATATGAAAAGGTTCTTAAAAGTTGCTTTTGATATAGTAAAAAATACTAGTTTTGGCCCTCTACAAGAGGTCAAAGTTTTCAAAATAGTCATTCTTCTACCTCAAGTTTAATAATACCAAAATAATTATTTCTGGTGATTGCATACGTAGAATGCAGTAGTTATAATAAATATCGCTTGATAACTTTCACAACCTCATATCTCAAAAAGTATGTATTATTTACAGGAGGCACTAAAACTCTCGTGATTTTCTCTACACAATTTTTTTTCTGTTTTTTGTTAATGTGGATTGAAAGTTCTTTTAAGGATGCATCTAAGAAATTCATCAATTATATTTGTTTTATTTCTTTAAGCCTTTAAAAGCATTGTTTATTTATGGATACGAGAATGCAGCTTTTTGAGATACGAGGTTGTGAAAGTTATCTAGCTATATGTTTTTTTAAGTGCATTAGTATGTGTTCTTCTAGTGTGTCGCTCTATGGGAGACGAATTTTGGGAGACCTGTCAGCCGTGCTGTAAATTGTTTATTATTTAGTTTTGAAAAATTAAGAAATTTCAAACACCCAAAATATTACATATTTTCCAAAAAATATCCTACAAGACCCAGCTTCGAATATCAGTAAAGAGCCAAAAGTACTATTGAATCTTTAAATTCAGTTGCAATCTAAATATTTATGTGCAATTTTTGAGACCCCCTTCGCTAAGATTATGTTATAAAATATAGTTCTTCATGCATGGACGGCCCAGCCTTGTGCACATTATTAATTTTGGGATAAATTTCCTATCTATTGATTGAGTAGTATAACTTTATATTATATTTGTAATTTTTTACGAGATTATACTATTTCTGACTGATAATTTGAGAATTTACAAATACTATCATAATTGTATTAGTTTATAAGGGTTAAACTTTATATTGAACTAATTTTTATGTATACAATGTGACTCGCATATTTGTAATCTTGTATGATTGATCGTGAATTTTTTTTAAGAGGGCTTATAACGCTATGGAGTCTAGTGACTGAAAACATCAGTAAACATGATATATTAAAACCGCCTAATACACTATGAAGTTACACGTTAGTAAGGGTAACTATCGCGCGGAATAAAAAGGATTTATAGATTATGGAAAACCCATAACTTGTTGATTTTTTTTCCAATTTAACTCAAACCTGACAATGAAATGAAAAAAATATATTGGCCATTCACTTTGATTTTATGCACACTCTTAAAAGTTATTTTATTTAATATCTTTTTTTAAAATGCAGTAAAATAGGATATTTTTTGGGGTATAAATGCTGAATTTTTAAATTGTATGACGAACATCCACTAGAGAAATGTAGAAAATACATAGTTTTTTTTAGTAACACTCGTAAGAGTGTTAATAAAAAAAACTATTTAATTTAAAATTTGAGTCTTTAGGTTTATATGTCCTCTTAATTACACTATTCATTTATTTATTAAGACTTTTCTCACTATCTTTTATACTTGTGATTTAACTGACATGATTTTCTTCATAATATTATATTAAATATTGTTTTGTGTCTCTTCTATGTTTTAATTGTAAGTTTTACGAACATTTCATTTGAATAAAACTTTTTATAAATTTATTAATAACTATATATTTTGAATGTCATCACAGAGGCATTGTTTTTTAATAAATATTACAACAAAAATGAATCAGTTTTTTTATTTCCGTTACGTCTTCTGAATTTTATTTGATAATTATTTTTTAAATGATTGTACAGTTATCAGCAAATAATTTTTAATAAGATTTAGGCGTGTTGGGGGAAGATTTGCGCAGATACCAACAAAGCAATAAACCTAAATTTGAACTCTGCGCAACCCATGTGATCTTTCAAGTGATTTGCCGAAAACTATGCCCATATTGATAATAGGTATTCATTGTACCCTCACATTTTCATACTTATCAATTGATAACATACATACACACACTTATAATATAGTATGTAATTGAATTGAATTGTAACTTTTTCTTCTTTATATTGTTGTTAGCCTGGAGAAATGGAAACTGTTAATATTGGCTCTGGACGATACCTACTGCCCGACTCGCTTAAGTAGACTGTATATTTTGAAGGATTGGTCGGGTTGGGATAGGACAAGAGAAATTTATCACCAGGAACTGGGATGACTTACCCAGGTTCTCGGCGATGCACCGGATGTTGCCTTCCGCTTTTCTCGAACAGAGCTTCTTAATTCTTCTTAAAATCGTACACAACACTTTAGTGGGAAACGTAAAAGTTTTCTTGAAAATATGAATGGCGAATTAACAATGTGTCTGACACTAGTGAAAAATTGCAACTAACTAAAAACAAATGAATGTTCCCTTTTTGAATATGTTCCGAATTATTTGAATTATTATTATAAATATTCCGAATTGTGGGTAGGTACTTTATTCTCTGGGCAGCGGTGGGCAAGTCTGGTCTCTGCGTGGTGATAATAAGCCAAGGATGGAATATGGGTAGGAGGGAGATCGCGATCCACTTCCACGCCGGTGATGCTATAGGACCCATTGGTCCTGTTCAACCCCGGACGCAGCCGCAACGTCGGACAACACAAATATCCCCTATCAAGCGAGTACAACCACTACCCCTAAGAGTCCAACCACATTCGTGGAGGCCCGTGAATCATAGCAGGGGTTACCCTCCCAGCAGCTCCACGAACAACAGACTGCCACAGGGAGCCTTCGCCACGCCCGTAGTACTTTCAGTTCTTCGATTTCCACACCAGGCGCAGCGTCGGCTGAACCTGTCTCGTCATCAACTCGGGTACCGCCGAGTGGGTCGTGCCGATCAATCATCGCGGGGGGTTCCTCTACCCCTTAGTACCTACTCATGTTGGCGAATTTCAGGTACACCACCGGACAGTACTTTCAGTTCTTCGATTTCCATCGCCCAGTGATGCAGACTTACTAATCGCCACGTTTGATGAGTCACCGCCGAGCGAGGCATTAAGGCGTCTGCCCTGCTCTTCCATAGGTAAGAATTGAAGGGGGCACCGACCTGTTGCCCAGAATCCTAGGGTGGGGCTGCGGCCACCCCCAACTTTACTGGCTAGGAATATGGGTAGGCTGTATCTTAAATGCCCGAAAAATATTATTAATAAAAAAATTGACTGAGTTCTGAAAGTTCCCTTTATTTAAAGATACATTTAGCAGCAAGATATTTTATTTATTTACTTACACAATATATGGCATAAGTCATTTAGGTAGGTATGTGTTAAGTAGTGAGTGCTGAAAGTTGAGATCGTGTACATAATTAGTGTGGAACGGGAACAATCACCTGGGGGGCAAGTCTAGTTCAATCGGCGAAATCAAAACCCTAACGATTACCCATATTATGGATATAATTATTATATGGAGTTCTATAATATCTTTATATGTCATAGAACTCCATACGATAATTATATCCATGATATGGGTAGTGATGAGCAAAAGTCTTGCAAGTCTTGCAGTCTTGGTCTTGGTCTTGCATTTTTTGCAAGACCAAGACCAAGACCACATACTTCACTGCAAGAACAAGACCAAGACCAGGTACGCAAGACCAAGACCAAGAACAAGACCATGCTTGCAAGACCAAGAGTCTTGCAAGACTTAAATGCAAGACTCTTGCGGTCTTGCATTTTTTCAATATGTTGACATATTACTCATAGAAATTGCATTGGAACGACAGTAAATGACTTATCCAACTGTCGATTCGTTTAAGGGAATGAAATTCTCTTGAAGGAAGAGGCAGTTTAAATTCAAGATACGCGAGATTGTATGCAGGGTCTATATTTTTCACGGTGTTTCCAACTTTGAAGTCAAAAAACACCAACATAGAGGCTTCGCAGCATATATGTTCCGTAGACGGATTTACTCAGAATTCGGAGTAGAACATTTCGTGAGTCTGTGTGTGTGTATGTGTGTGTGTGTGTGTGTGTGTGTGTGTGTGTGTGTGTGTGAGGGTGTGTGTGTGTGTGTGTGTGTCCGTCCCCCGTATTAACTTTTGATCCGCTCAATTCACAGAGCCGAAAATTTCAGAGTATATAAACAGTAATAGGCCTACAAAACTGTTATACTCAGAATTTTGAATTTTTGTTTCAGTCAGGAGTTATCAACTTTTGAATTTTCACTTTATTTTTCCATATATCTCAGAAAGCATAAAAGCTAGAACGCTGAAAATTGGTATGAATATAGACAAATACAAAATCTCAAATTTAATTATTCAAAAAAATTACAGAGTTTCTTTTTTAATATATTTTTTATGACAAATTTATGTGTTTAACTGCCTAAATTTCCATAATTTTTAAAAATATCGCAAAAAGCCGAAACACCTCATTAGCATTGTAGTATTACATCTCCATTTTTTTTTTAACAATTTTTATAAAAATTTACGACATCGCTTCATACAATTTGTATGGCAGTCGCCTATACACAATATTTAAGAAGACTTAATAGTTTGATACTTAAATCTCCAAACATACATACATACCATCATGCTGGTTTCATATTCCGGGTAGGAAAAAGGACTGACCTCCACACTATCCTTTATTGACATACATACCTACATGTGTTGTATGTAAAACAAAATATCTTAAAATATTCAATAATTTTGATTTTTGGGTTAATAGTTTGGTAGGTACTTATTCTTCAACTATACATAGGTACTATCGCTATCGACAGTTGGATCTCATGTGTTACATGCAACTAGTAGTATGGTTTAAAATAACATACAAAGATCGAATTTTATGACATCATTTTATAAAAATGGTATAAAAATAATTTATAATTTAAATAATTTTGTTTCATTGTTAAATGAATTCATAATAATAAATAGGTGTAGTTACCAAAATGTAATTTCTAGGTAGGTACTTCTTTAAGAATGAAATTTACATATCGGTTTAAAATACAAATATTTTTTATACTATGAACACGTGCGTGTATACACAGGAAGTCAACATCTCAGATTCAAATTGTCTCATATTACGTTTACGTGATGCAAAAATAACTCTTATCATTACTAGCGCAAATGTCATATTTGACCGCGGTGTGTAAAAGAATAAAATAATAATATTATTCTTCGAGACAATAATTTTGGCCGATGTAAACAAACGTACTCAGAGGCGTTGCAAGTGTAGGTACTTTACCTTGTGCATAAAGTAAATACAATTAATTATTTTATTTAATGTTTTCCAAATTTCGATTTGTTCAAGAGAATTTATTTCTATTAACAGACCGATAAAAGTTTCAATCGAAGATGTGCGAGATATGTATGCCAGATCTATATTTTTCATGGTTTTTTCAACTTTGAAAATACCATTCCTATGGAGCACGTTACAACTATTTAATTTTAATACGAATAATACTGCCGAAGGCCATTTACAATTACAATTATACACAATACAAATAAAAATATTCATCACAGTCAATAATAATAATGTACCTATTTATTTTATCGATTGAATGAATATGCAAACAAAGCATTAAATATACATATAAGGGACACACACAGACACACTAAGCCTCTAAGTTGGTGTTTTTTGACTTCAAAGTTGAAAAAAACATGAAAGATATAGACCTGGCATAAAATTCTCTTAATACTGACGATTCATTAAGATAAATATATTCTCTTGAACGTGTCGACAGTTGGAATATTATGTATCTATGTATATATGGGTATGTATGTATGCATGTATATATTTTTAAGTGTTTAGATTTTCTTATTAGTATGAATACCTAAATTTTGTATTTTTGTAAAGTAATCCTTTCAGAATACAATCTCACCATGATACTAGTTAATAATCTGCAATAAAAAGAATACCCTTAAAAATTTCAAATTCATAACTCCGCACTATATCACCTTCGGGGGTAGTGGAGGGTAAAAATATTTCACATCAAACCATTGATTTTTTACGTTCATATTGCCAATGTCAAACGCAGTGGTTCAACCATGTTTAGTAAAAATACATAATTTCTACTGTGAAACAATATTTAATAAACAGTAAGTACTTAAGGCAAACAACACGTACTCTAATGATGTATTTGTAAAAGAATGTAATTTAATTAATATTATATAGGGCGCCCATAGAAGAGGGTACCTATGTATATACATACATAAGCAATATAGAGGTATACTCTTTGACAAAAAGAACCTCAATGACTTTCAAACTTAAAAATCTAATGAATTACGTATGATTGTTTGACCATTGGATGATCACTAGTAGGTACATACAAATTTAAGAAATCTTTGTATGAAGTTAGATTGAAAAAGCCAATTTTCTAAAAGCATAACATTTTTTCCACTTTTAATAATAGATGCACATTATTTTAATTAAACAATAAAAAAATGATTAATTAAATTTACCATACAAGGAAATAAAATAAAATCAATTATTAATAAAAAAAAACACGGCACTCGGCTCTGAACGAGCGGTATGTATGTCAAAGAAAGGATTAGTACTTCTCTTGTGTTACGCCGCCGTTAGACAAACATAACATTTATGATTGTATCATAAAAGTATATGTTTGCATGATTTTGCACGAAATAAGACATTTTGAATCTGGCACGGTTCATATTTTAACATCCTGTGTAGGACGTAGGTATATGTTTCTGTGCGAGTTTTGACATGATATAATATTATACCTACATAAATATCTATCATTCAAGTAAGTTGGAAGGTATATTCATTATTTCACGAGTTGCATGTAACACATGAGACACAATTTAAGAGTACGTATCAAACTAAAAACACACATTAATAAATATTTTAATTTTTTTTTATTTTCCAACAACAACTGTCGATTTGTTTAAGGGAATTTATTCTCTTAACATATCAAGCGATGATACGCGAGATTTGTATGCCAGGTCTATATTTTTCGTGTTTTTTTCAACTTTGGAGTAAAAAAAGTCAACTTAGAGGCTACTCAGCATATATGTTATATAAATAGATTATTATTAGATGGGTCGATGGCAGAGCGGTTAGCGTGCTGGGCTAGTAATCCAGTGGTTGTCAGTTCGAATCCTGCCTTGAACGTTTTCTTTCACCTATAGCATAAGCATTTATGCTTATTTTAGGGAAAGTAGGAAGATACATATATATGTACTTGTTTAGCAAGGACATATTCATTTTGTATGTAATGTTTTTTAACATTTTTTATAAAAATTGAATTTAGTGACGACATCTTTTCATACAATTTGTAAGGCATCTCAAAATTTAACAATTATTGTAATAAAAGTTTAGTGACGACATTTCATAAAAATTGTGTGGCAGTGACCTATACACAATACCTATATTATAAGGCAATGAAATATAATATCATTGATCTAAGGTGACTAAATAGTTTGATACTTAATCTTCAAAATAAATACATACCATCAAACTGTTTTCATATTCTGGGTAAGAAGGAAGGACTGACCTCTCCATACTACCCTATCTTGACATACATGCCTACATGTTTTGTATAGAGTACAAAATATCTTAAAATATTCAATTGTTTGTATTTAGGGGTTTCTATTTCTGTGCGTATTCTTTAACTAAACATACTATCGCATGTCTGATAGTTTCCTTGTATTTATTTGTATATTATTATAATTTTAGGGAGAGGACTTATATAATTATTGGCATCAATGTTCATGACTAGAAAAATATGTTGTTAGATATTTTCATAAGAATAATCTTTGAAAAATTTATTATATTCAGACAATGATTTTAGTTTTGATTCACTTCAGCTTATACATCGACGTTATGGATCTTAAATTCTTCAACATGTTTGTATTTCATTTTTTATTTTTATAACTAGAATAACAACATTATATGAAAAGTTATAAAAATACAGAAATTTCAAGACGACATATAAACGATATTTCATAGTTTGGTGATTTTTTTTTTCCAAAAATTGTAATAATTTGATCTTAGATTATATATGTTTGATAGGTACCTAAAATTATATAACATGTTTACTTTAAGGAAAATTTAGGTTTTATTAAAAAAAATCGAATATGTACCTACTTTACCTACTCATAAAAGTGCAAGACTTGCAAGACTCTTGCTGCAAGACCAAGACTATGTATGCAAGACCAAGACCAAGACCAAGACTATACTTGTAAACGCAAGACCAAGACCGCGGGTGCAAGACCAAGACCAAGACCAAGACCACCCCGGTCTTGGTCTTGGTCTTGCATTTGCTCATCACTAGATATGGGTAATCACTAGGGTTTTGGTTTCGCCGGTCGAACCAGACTTGCCCCCCAGGTTCATAATTACATTCAATAAAAATTGTAAGCTGCTAGCCCTAGAACAGAATTTCCTAGTTGGGCAGCAGTAATCTACTTATTGTTGTCATTATAAATATGGTGTGATAAAAGGTAAATAAAATAAATAAATTTAGCATTACAGTTATTCAACAATAAAAACCATTTAAATTAATCTTATTTGTATGTATATATACAACGCGCTTATGTCGGGGGGCGGGGGGGGGGGGGGGGTGTGCTGCGCACTAATGTCGGGGGTGATTCAAATATACCTACTTAGTTGAAATGTATTATTTGTTTCTGCTGCATAACTTATTTTCATTTATCAATAAATCCTACTCGTGTCCGACATTTAAAATTAATTAATCTCCATTACAGTTCACTGAAAAATATATGAATCAATAGGAGACTGTAGATACCTACATATATGTACCTAATGGCGGTACATTGTGCAACCTCATGTCGATGTAAAGGGCAATAATCTCAACCTTGTAAGTATATGTAAGTACATACACATTATAATAACGTCGTATCATGTATAGCAAGGACATTTCTGACCATTTCTTGTATTTACTGTAGGTACATAGAGGTAAGTATAGGTATCCAGGACCAGTTCAAATTATTTACGTTAGGTATATTCACACTTGCCGTGTCGTTCTTTGCGTCAAATCTTAAAATCGATTTTGAACCACATTCCATACCTATGATCTATGTATGATCTCGATGAAAATTTTATACACGCTCTTATTTCCAATAAAACTAGTTGCACGTAACACATGAGATCCAACTGTTAATGCGATAGTAAGGTATGTACGTATACCTAGTTGAAGAATACATAATAGGTACCAAACTATAAGCCTTTAAATCCATTTTTTTTTTTCAGTTTCAGTGCCGGCAACCCGACGTTTATTATACAAAAATACATGAATTACAATATATTTTTCAATTATTGGATATTTTAAGATATTTTGTTTTCTATACAAAACATGTAGGTACCTATGTCAAGTTAGGATAGTCCTATCTCGTACTCGGAATATGTAAACAGCTTGATGGTATGTACCTATGTAGGTATGTGTGTTTGGAGATTAAGGAGATAATCATTTTAAATTTTTTTTTGAAATTTAAAATTATTATCTCCTTAAAATTGGAAAATTACCTAATTATTATTCAATTAACTGGAATCGGTATTTTATAGAGACCTAGGAAAAAAAGTATTTTTAGTAGGTACCTACCTACCTACAGCTAAATGGTTTTATTTTTATATGACCTCAACCTCTTGTTTATTCCAGTCAGCTATGTCACGTGGGTGCGCAGATCGCAAATTTGTGTATTTTTGCTTAATTGGTATAAGTGCATACCGCCCCCCTCCACGTCAAAAAGGCTCAGAAGTTTGGTGGTATCTATTTGAATATTTCCTCATCAAGCGTTCTTACATAATCCAAATGAAAATATCATCTCAAAGTGTTATGAAAATATCATCTGTGTCTGTCACTCTGTTAAGTTCGTGGACCTCAAGGCTATATCGATTCCCATTTTGCGCAAATAAATCCTTCAAATTGGATGACTGTGCAAATTTTACAATAAATTTTAAATGACGAAATACAAAACCACCGTATAACCACAAACGTAGGAATTATTATCTAAAATCTGCGAATTATCAATTTCTTATTGAGTATCTAATACGTTGCGAATTTTTTCGCCACAACATCCCGATGCACTGCCAGGTAGGTATTATCTAACAACCCTATAAAAGATCTGATTCATCTATTGATTAATAAGAATTGATTATATTAACATAGTCTAAGGATTTAGATTTTACTGGTATGAATGCGGATCAATACAAATATTACTGATGGTGAAGCAATACTTAATTTTTGTAACTACCAAATTTTTGTAAACATACTAGGTGTATTTTTACACTCTACTACTAAGGAATAGTGGAGAGTCATGATTTCACAATTTTTAAGAGTATTTTTTTTTTACATCAATTTCTCAACGGGTATCATGTAGAGAGCGCACACTGTGAGTTTCGTCGTGATGTGTTTGTATGTACGGAATTATTTTTTTTGTGTCCTCTCTACAGCCCAAACTATCCGATCGATCCGATCAACCGATCAACTTCATATTTACCATAGAATACACAAACTAATATTTACATCATAGTATGTGTAAAGTGCATAGACCTAGGGCTGATTAGTTTTCCATAGACAACATTTTCCAAAGTTCAATTCATTCCAAAATATGCCGCGAACGCTCAACAAGTGAAATTTCTTCTGGTCGTAGGGATAAAATATACGATATTGGGTCACACAATTTCATTCCAACGGAATACCATCTATTTAATGGAATCTTCAAAACAAGTGTGTAGTTGCTATTCACAAGATCATCACAGTATCTACTTATGAATATTCTCAATGAAAGATTCAATATTTTAAAAAAGGAAATCTATTAATTTACATTTTTATGAATTCATTTTTTTAGTATCTGCTGTTTTTTCTTCGGTGTTAATTATTATAAAACACGTACATAAGAACCGGATTTTGGATAAATACGTATTTTACTCAGATTCACCAAATTAACTTCCGATGGTATTTGTCACCTTGGAGGTTTCGATAAAAAATAATGGCGATTCTAGGAACACGTTATTGCGATCATCCAAAGGAAATTATTGAATGATTCGTTTGCCACAGATTCCTGATATTATTATTGACCTTCTTGGTCATTATTTTTTCCAATCCATACACTAAACAAAAACTCTTATTCATCTATTAAGATACTGCGTTTTCCTTTCTCCAGACCCTAATACCAAGAAATCGCACGAATAGACGAACGTTTTGTATACATAATTAATTCTGGTGTACGTCCGTCCACTTATTCTCCTGATTTGTGTTGAAATCGGTAAATAATATGTATTTTATTTACAATATTTGTTTGTAGGTACACAATATCCAAGATTATACACAATATCATTAGATAATGGAAAAAATTACAAGAAATCCGCTATGCCCTGTGTTCCAAATTTACTACCGTAAACTAGTTAACGAGGCTTGTTTTGCAAAAGATTTCTACACGTCAGGTCTCCATCAGTCTAATAACAATATTTCTACAAATTTTAACATGATCCTCCACTGTTCGCAATTAAAATTATGAAATATTTGGGCTTGAAACTATTTAAGAGTTTTGTTGAAAATATTATTTAAATCAATAGCTGAGTATAGCGAATATAAAAGACAAAACACTCATAAGTATTATAAAGAATTAATAATAAAATTGCAATCAACTGAACTTCAAAAGTTTATTGTATTTGACCGTCTCTAAGAAATTCCGGAGCTGATCATTGAATCACCATTTTTCGAATAAAAACTTACAAATAACATAAACAACCATAAAATCGATAATGAATTATAATATTATTGTTATATCATTATCCGGTTATGACAGCTATAGGTAGATAAATTAAAAGTAATAATCATAAGAGGTAACTTAAATGATGAAGTTGATACCTTGTAGCTATGTATTATCTTATCCGTTTTATATTCTTCTCTTGGTTTTTTGTCTTGGTATACCTTGGAATTCGAGGTTGGAAGTTATTATGCAGTAGCTATTGGACTTTTGTATCATTCAATATACTGATAGTAGTGCATAAAGCAAGTATCAATTTTGTATCCTCATATTCTTGACGGAAAATTCCAAAAACTACAGTGATGAGTCTTTCAGAAAAATATAAGATCCTCCATCTTATTATAATCGAAGCAAAATCATTGATCCACGACGTCCTGAAAAGAGACAATGATTTGGTCGATCAGATATTTCGAACAGCAGTGATATTGTAGGTATAATTTTACCAAAATTCTGAAGGAATAAATGTGAATTTTCTTCAATCAAATTAAGTTTAATCAAATATATTTTATGTTCAAATTCTCACTGAACAGATTTTTTTTCAAAAATATGAAATTTGATACATATTGCGTATTTCGTTATCTATAAATTCTCCAGTAATCTCGAAAAAAACGCCGCTTCTCATTTTCCCGATGTCTACCATCAAATTTTTCCTGCCTATAAATATCAGTTTATTAACATTGGTTATACTACATTTAAATAGAGCGTTTGACAGGGTGCTGCTAAAAGATATTGAGAATACTACATGAAAAAAAAATGTAACACATTAGTTAAGACTGTTCAAGAGCTGCATACCAATTGCAAATTTACTTACCGCGTGCCACAAATGTGCACAGTTTAAGGTAGCGATGCAAGTAAATATATTCAATGACAAGTACCTACATATTATATACAATATCGTCATGATTTATTACGCGACCTACAACAGTGATGACATTTCTCCTAATTTCCTACCTCTCCTCCTTATATATACTCAGATTTTCTCTTCCTTATATATAATCAGAATTTTTGTTTCAATCAAGGGTTATCAACTTTTGAATTTTTACTTTTTTAGCGATTTTGGTAAATAAGTAATTACCAATTGCTGTGGTGTATACTGGTCCAGGGCCAGATCCACCATAGGTTCAAACGGTGCAGTTGCGCCTGGCGCAATAATTCTGGGGTGCTTTGGATCTTGTGTACGGTGTCAAATCGGGTAGATCCAACCCTGTAGTGGTCTGTTAGTTAGACTCCATTTAGACGAATATGGTAGTTTTTTTAATCGCTCTATCGGAGAAAATGAAATATCGATAATCAATACCTTCAATCTCTTTTCCAATATGTATTTATTTTTTTCATTTGAACACAAAAGATGGAATTTCACAGTTTACTCGTATATTGATTATCAATTATACGGGTAAGTTATTTATTCATGAAAAACCCAGATACAAACAGTACCTACATTTTCTTTAATAAGTATCTAAATTATTTCAATCATAGACGTGCACAAATTATGAATTAATTATTCTCTTCTATTTGTGTTGAAAAATTATCTTGTCATGAGCATTACATAAAAGGAAAAACACAATTCAACAATTATGTAATTATTGCAAATGTATTTAAATATGAGATATGGGTCAATATGCTCGATGGTCAATAGGAAGGTACATACAATAATGTATGATGTGTATTTAACAATAATGTTAATATTTCTATAACAATTTAATGTTAGTTTCTATCACAATATTTACTAATATATTTACACCCTATAAAAATACATACATTATAGTAGTACATTTCAAACTTTCACAATATATACAGGGAGTCTCAATAGTTTGATACTATCAAGCTGTTTACATATTCTGGGTAGGAAAAAAGGACTGACCTCCACAATATCCTATGCTGATATACATGTTTTGAATAGAAAAAATAATATCTTAAAATATTAAATTATTTGGATTTAAGGGTTTATAGTTTATCAACAGTTGGATCGCATGTGTAACATTTAATTAGTAAATATAACAATGGAGGATAACAGAATTTGTAGTACCTACTACAAATTCTGTTTACCTACTACTTATTTGTATAATAACACTACAATATTTTTGTATATTTACACTACAGTACGTTTGCATATTTACACAACAATATGTTTGTATATTTACACTACAATATGTTTGTATTTTTACACTACAATATGTTTGCATATATATACACTACAATATGTTTGTATATTTACACTTCAATATGACGTTGTTTCTACGTGTAATTTTGAACACGAAATTATAAATTCAGATATAATTTTATAATACAGTAGAATTCTATCTAGGTACATACAAAAAATCGATATGAAATTTATTCAGTATGTTATGTACTTAGGTACAATGTGCTCACAATTCAATCGTAATAATAAATGACCGAAATATTAAATATTTCTTATCTGCAATGCTCCACTAGGCAAACGACCTGTTACAGAGATAATAAGATTCGACTCGATTTTTTAAGAGAAACAAATTCTCTTAAACAAATCGACAGTTGGAAAACATACATCCTGAGAAGCTGTGTAAAAACGACAGCTGGAATGCGATATAGGTAGTCTAAAAAAATTAAACCTATTGTTTATTCGTAGCTGTAATTTCTACAGACAGATTTATTTTTTTATATGGCAACCCAGTAATTTCTAAGCACAAATGTATGGCAACACACAAACTTCTACGAACGTAAGTAAGGATTATTATGGTAACACATCAAATGTTGACAAAAGTGTCTATTTGTCGACACAGATTTTTCGTTTGACAGCTATCAGCTGTTTTTTTGTGTCGGTTCTTGGCCGGTCGATCGATTTTTTTATCAAACATTGTACGGCTATAATAATTAATAACAGTTTTGTTTAGGTGTTTATTTAAAACTTATATGATTTAGTTTCCTAAATTGCAAAGCATAATTCTAATTTATGTTCTATGAAAACTGTTGACACGTAATAAGACCTCTCGTCAAAACTTGGTTCGATTGTCAAATTGATTTTAAAAGTAAATACGCCTACGGCAGTTCTAATACTGGCCAATATGGGCGACCGCTCATCTCTCCTATTCACAGAAATATTCCTTCTCAAACGAAAATAGAATTTAAAAATGTTTATACGTAATTACGGTATGTGAATTGTTATCCCGTTTTTATTCTCTGATGAAGATTTGTATACACTCTGATTGAACAAAATGCCATTTTCCTACATAAATAACTGTTTTATTAAACAAAGTGCCCACTTGTGATGTTTTCACAGCAACTTTGAATATATATGCCGGTTGAATGGTAAATTTGACATATTTGAAGTTTCAGAGATGAGGTTTTATCAAAGCTGACTCCGTAGATAGCTGTACAGTAAGTAAATATAATACCTGATCATGAATGGCAAGCTTGAATCGCTGATCTATACTGGAGCCATCGTAAGATGGCGTTTCCGATAGATTGTAACAGTGTTGTGAGACACTTAAAATCATTAACAAAAAATACAGTTGGATAAATTATTATTAACATACAAAAAATATTAACAATTCCACTATAATATGAAACCCTGTTGTATTATTATCATGTGAATCCAAACATCAAATAAAATGGAAAATGGAAGTGATGCAGAAGTCTTAAAGAAGTGATGCAGCAGAACAAGCTAAAATATAGAGATATAGGAGTTAGTAAAAAATAAATTATATAAATGACAGTTTAGTTATTATGCTAGTTTGTCTAAGTTTATTTGTATTTTGTATTTATTGAAATATTGAGATGCAACAGACAAAAATTCTTCTTCTTCGATGGCGCTACAGCCCAAATCGAGCCTTGGCCTCCTTCAACACGCGCCTCCAACCTCTTCTATCCTCAGCCGCCGTTCTCCAGTTAGGGACCTGCAGGAGCTTTTCTGTATCTCTCTGTATGTCGTCCTCCCATCTCAGTCTTGGTCTCCCCATCTTCCGTTTACCTCCCGGGTGACCAAACATGATTTTTTTGGGTAGTCGCGTGTTTGGCATTCTCTGTACATGGCCAGCCCATCTCAACCTAAGCAGTCTTATATGGGTTGAGATCTTTGGTGCTTCATAAATTTTGTACAGTTCTTTATATGGGTTGAGATCAACAGACAAAAATAGAGATGAATAAGTTAGTAAAGAAACTAAATGGCAGTTTCGTAATTATTAGAGTAAGCGAGTTTATTTTTATTTATGGAAATGTTAAGAATCACGAAAGTACTGTTCCTTTTAGTTATTCGAAATTAGTACGTTTGCTATTTGATTTTTTTTTCATTAGTTTATAGCCGTTTCTATTACAATTATTCAACCAAGGAATTAATTGGAATATTTTTTTAAGTGCTGTCCACACTTTTTTTTTGTGTCTGGCAACACCAATTTCTGTGCGTATATATATCCATTGCCTTGTTTATTTATTTATTTATATCTGAGAGAAACAATATTTTGTCATTTACCAGGAAGATCAACAAAGGAATGGAAGACAGTGGGACCTCATCCAACTGTCGATTCGTTCATGATAATTCAATTCTCTTAATGAAGCGACATTATTAAGCCAAGATGCGTGTACGAAGGAAAATTTTGTATGGTGTAGTGGACTTTTTGCATGCTAATAACACCAACTAGAGGCCTCACAGCATATATGTTCCCATACATGGATTTACTCAGAATTCGGAGTAGAACATTTTATGTGAGTTTTGTGTGTGTGTGTGTGTGTGTGTGTGTGTGTGTGTGTGTGTGTGTGTGTGTGTGTGTGTGTGTGTGTGTGTGTCTGTGTGTGTGTCTGTGTGTCTGTCTGTCCCCCCCTTATAACTTTTGATCCGCTCAATTTACAGATCTCAAATTTTCAGAATATATAAACAGTTATAGGCCTACAAAACTTTTATACTCAGAATTGTGAATTTTTGTTTCAGTCAGGGGTTATTAACTTTTGAAATTTCGGTTAATTTTTCCATATATCTCAGAAACCATAAAAGCTAGAATGCTCAAAATCGGTACAAAGATAGACAAGTACAAAATCTCAAATTAGTTATTTTTTTAAATTCCAGGGTTTCTCAAACATTTTTTATTAAGAAAAATATTTTTTTATGATAAATTTATGAGTTTAACTGCCTATATTTCCATATTTTTTTAAAATATCGCAAAAAGCCGAAACACCCCAATTAGATAATTTAATTCTATATAAAAAATATTAACATTGTATTAGCACATCTCAAATTTTTTCTAACAATTTTTATAAAAATTGAATTTAGTGACGACATTGCTTCATAAAATTTGTATGGTAGGTAGTAGCTTACGCACAATATCTATGAAGACTAACTTGTTTGATACTAATCTCCAAACATACATACATACCATCATGCAGTTTTCATATTCTGGGTAGGATCAAAGGACTGACCTCCATACTATCCTATCTTGACATACATACCTAGGTACATGGTTGTATAGAAAATCAAATATCTTAAAATATTAAATAATTTATATTTATCGGTTTATAGTTTGGTACTTATTCTTCAACTATACATACTATCACTATCGACAGTTGGATCTCATGTGTTACATGCAACTAGTGATAAAATTTCATTTGAGGTTTAAATATGATACAAATTGATAACCCATCGCGCGATGTTTTTCATGGGGTTTTTTTTATCAATAAGTTGACGACATTATTTCGCCAAAATGTAATGCGATTTTATACCAAATATTTTGTGGTTTTGGCAGGATCTGTTAGTACCTTCATATTGATTAAATATTATGATTGATCAAAGGAATTGGCGGTGGTCAACGCAAAAGTATTTTTTAACAACATACAATAAAATATCATAATCTACCAGTCATACCTACCAATTAAATCCCCGGACATTGATAAATCTCAAACGGAAAGTATTTGATTCCTGCTTCTGCCTTTCCATCATATAAATGCGTCAA
The DNA here is from genome assembly GCA_963576475.1 of Molanna angustata. NCBI lineage: Eukaryota > Metazoa > Arthropoda > Insecta > Trichoptera > Molannidae > Molanna > Molanna angustata. The sequence continues at coordinate 15,671,671 of OY754975.1, forward strand.
TTAGCTAAGAGTCACCCAGAGAACCATGGTGCGAGGAATGCTGGGAATTATTCTCAAATATAAAATAATGAATTAGACCAATAAAGCTATTGTTGTAGGATATAGGTAGGATTGTCGATATCATCGAAAAATTTCAATATTGTATCTACGAAACGCCTCCCGTGCTGGTATTACAGGAAAACAGGACTAATGTAAGGATCATATCCAGTTAGGTATGTACCCTAACCAACTGAATTTGATGAACATTACACCCGTATTCAGAGTCAAATGTGAGTATTGAGGAGGCCTCATACCTTGAAGGCACTTTGAAGGTACCATGTGTCGCCCTCAAGTGGCCCTCAAAGAAAGTAATTATACAAATATAATATGTTTACAACCAACAAATTACTTTTGACACCTGATAGTGACGCGACCTCTCCTGTTCGCGTTATTTTTTATTTTGAATTCGACGCCAAATCAGACCACAAACTAATATTTACGAAAAATAAAATGTGAAAAAAATATGACAATAACACATAACCTAAAATATGTGACATTACGAGTGACAGGTGAAAAGTTTTGACAGTCGAAATTAGACACGCGTCGTGTCTGCACGGACCGCGCTCACTGTGGCCAGAGCAGCTGCAAACCGCACCAGAGGGTGTCGGTTAGGCTCGCTCCACACCGGCAGCCATGGATGTGACACCTGGAGTGCCGAGATGGATCGACGCACCACCATTCGGCGAGAGAGCCGCTTTCCTGGACCGAAGCGGGTGCTGAGTTTGGAAAGTGTTCCAAACGCTGTTGGGTCGCGCTGGACCCTGGAGCGACGGCCTGCGTCTCCTTGAGACTCGCGCCGCCGCTGTCGCTCCCGCCAGTCACCCAACCGGCATCTGCCGGTGTCTGGGACCCGAGGTTGCTGTCGCCGATAGCCTTGCCCCTTCGCCCATCGACGACGATCCATTCCGGCATTGGTGGTGCATCAGCACGCCCATGGCCGAGAAGAGAAAATTACGTGTGCCCCAAAACAATACTTGTGACATTCTTTTATTTTATGTGACAATATTTCGGCTGTGTGATTTTAAGTTATTTATTTTATTGAATCCATTTTAACGTGTGACGTCCAATATTGACTCTATTTAATTTTGATTTGTGACGTCCTAATTTATTACCAATTTTAATTATTTATTTTATTTCAAATTTTATCATTTTATCTTGTGACACGACCGTGCCGTCTGACGTTTGTGCCCTGACACTTGACATTTGTGTATTGTCAGACCGCGGCTTCAATTTTTGTTTAGTTTTTTCCAATCTCGTTCAGCGACGATGTCTGGAATTATGAAATTTAATCTTTTTAAAAGGATCAATAATATTTTAAATAATACACCAAGATGGACTATCTGACATTTTATTAATACTAATGAAAAAATTCAATCTTCTACCTTTTGTTTTACAATGTTTGAATTAAGAAATATATTACTTGTGGTATTGCCATAATTTAACACCCTCTCTCAATTTTCTATTATTAAGATCAATAATGAAAATTGCATATTTTCACATTTTATACAATTATATCTTAACAGTTTTAACACAATATGAATACAAGATAATATAAAGAACATATGAAATCAATAATGGATGTACTGAATATATGAATACAAATGTTACATTCAAATGTCTAAATTCTCAAGTTTAATAAATTCTTCAAATTTGAAAATGTAACTAAAGTCAGTGACTTTGTGAAAATATCAGATACGTTGTCATGAGTCGATACATATTTCACCAAAACTTGTCCTTTTTCAATTAGGTCCCTTATGAAGTGTTATTTGATATCAATGTGCTTTGATCGCTTATTACTTTCATAGCTTTTACTCAAATGAGACAGGATCATTCGCTTCAGCGAGAAAACTGTAAGCTGAATATAGTTTAAAATCTTTAAATTTTTCTGGAATCTTGATAGTCCTTTGAGGTCTTTCAAACTCTGTATCTGACTGATTATTGTCCATACCATCTCCTGTTAAATTACCAGACAAGTCAAGATTTCTTTCATCTTCATATTCAATTATTTTCTCTGTAATGTCATCTGTAGGTGTGAACTCTACAATTTCTTCATTTGTTTGAACTTCGGAATCTTCTAATAAGCTCAAACGTTCACTTGCATCTTCGTCATCTACTGTATTAATCAATATATTTCCTTTTATAGTACTCTTTTCAAAATCGGGTTTAAATATAATATTTCTTGAAATTTCAATTTTTCTTTCAGTTGGAAAGTAAATTCTATAACCTTTAATATTTTCTCCATAGCCTACAAATATCCCTTTCTTACTTTTTGTATCCCACTTTCTTCTATGTTGCTTTGGAACTAATACATATGCTTCTGATCCAAACGTATGTAAGCCTTTTAAGTCCGGAGATTCTTTGAACCACAATTCAAATGGAGTTTTTTCTTTCACAGTACTTGTTCCACTTAGATTAATAACATATACTGCTGTGGCGACAGCTTCAGCCCAGAGTTCTTTTTTCAAATTCTTTGCCTGTAGCATAGTTCTTGCTAGTTCCACGACTGTCCTATTTTCTCTTTCAATTCGTCCATTTTGCTGAGGCGTATAGGTACATGACTTTTGATGCCTTATTCCTTTGTCTTCCAAGAATTTAGTGACTTCTTTATTTACTTCTTCTAAACCTTGGTCGGTTCTAAGGATTTGTACTCTATTTCCTGTGACACTTGCAGCCAACTCCAAGAATGCTTTGATTTTGTTCGTAGCTTCTGATTTGTTCTTCAAAAAGTAAACACTTCTATAGTGACTATAATCATCTTTCAACAGTAGAAAATATCTAGAATTTCCAATCGAAGTTTCTTCCATTGGTCCGCAAACGTCTGCATGAATTATTTCTCCAGGTAATTTAGCAATTCTTGTGCTTCTTTCAAATGGTAATATATGTTGCTTACCAAAAATACAGGCTTCACAAAAGAAGTTTTTTACATCTTGAAACTTTATGTCATGTGCCTTTAAAATCGTTCTAACTTGATAAATGTTTTGATGGGCTAATTTTTCATGCCATGTAAGTAAATTTTCTTTTTTATCACTATAAGTTCCCAGAAAAGCACTCTCTTCAATTTGGAGTATTAACTTGTACATTTTACCCTCTCTTTTTCCGAGAATCTTAACTTCATTGTTTTTAATAATTTTACAACTATTTCTCTCCATTTCAAAGATATAACCCTTCTCAGTCACTGCACTAATCGAGAATAGATTACATTTCAAGTCTGGAACAAACAAAACAGATTTTAACTCGCCATCTGTCCATCTTCTTCCATCGTAGGTTTTTACTTGTATATCACCTCGACCCAAAGCTTCTATGACGCTTCCATTTGCAATTTTTATTTTAATGGGATTCATCAATTCTTTATAATTATAGATACATTTCTTGTTGTGAGTCATGTGCTCACTTGCCCCTGAATCAGCATACCAGTCTTGATCTAACAATTCTTCTTCACCAATCAATCCAATACTTGTATATGCTGAGCGATGATATTATGGTTTCCTTTGTTGCACGTTTTCTTTTTGATAGCAATCTTTGGCTTTATGATTTGGTTTGTTACAATGAAAACATAGCTTCAAATCAAAATTCTTTTTAAAATAGCAGTCTTTAGCCAGGTGTCCAGTCTTTCGACAAATATTACAGTTTTTATTATTTACAAATAGTTTCATTTTATTATTGTCTTGAAATTTTTTGCTTGTATATGCAGACTCCGTTTTCATATTTTGACTTTTCATTCTTCCTTCTTCTATGTATAATCTGCTAATAAGTTCGTTGACACTTTGTTTATCTGAAGGAACAGATTCCCACGCACTTATAAAATAATTAAATTTAGGCGGTAGTCCCATCAATATTTTGGTCATGAACATCTGATCAGAAATATCTTCCTTGTGCTGTTTTAATTGAGTTCTAATTTCCTCCAATCCAGAAATGTAGGAAGAAATTTCTTGGCCATCATAAGTGTAATTGAAAAATTTCTTCTGCAACATATGAATGCTTACTTCTGATTTGTGCTCGTAGACTGAGCAAAGCTTACACCACATTTCCTTTGCATTTTCACATGTGAGAATATGGGACATAGGGCCATCTTCTACTCTGCTGACAATGATTTCTTGAGCTTTTAAATCTTTCTTTTTGTAATCCGTGCTCTCTTTAATATAAATGCTTTCATTTGTGTCATCCTTGTTTTTGATTGGCGGGTTTTCACTTAACACTTCAAATACTCCTTTGCTTAATAAGGTTATTTTTGTTTGAAATTTCCAAACATTCCAATTTTCACTGCCTTTTAGAATTATCGATGGTGAATTTTCCATCTTGTTATATTTTAAACTAGCTTTTATGTCCCGCCGTTGGCCAAGAATGTAAAATTGTGAAAGAAAAAGCAATCGTTTTTATAATATTGTCACCCAATTATTTTGCAATATCAGACTATGAAAAGTGGTTTGAAATTTGATTGAGTTTAAGTATTGTAAAATGTTCAAGTGATGGCCACAACCCATTCTTTTTTATATATTGCTATAAAGTGTGAATGAAGTATAATATTTATACAATTTCTGCTCGCATGGACTATGCGTAATGGTTTTAAATATGACTGTTTATCAACGTTGTAAAGAGATTGGTTTGGCCACAACCCCCATTTTTAAATATTATCATCGAAAACAAATTGTAATGTGTACCTATTGAAAATTTAGTAATTTTGGATGTTGGGATGTGGTTAAAATTTGATTAAACAAACGTAGGTACTGAAAAGATCTAGTATTGGTCACATCCCATTCGTTTTTATATTTTTTCATCAAGTGTGCATTATATTTTTGCTCAATTTGACTGAAAGTCTTCATTAACGAAGAAGAAGAAGACTTGAACTATAGTAAATAGTTTTTAATTTGAATATAAATGTTGTGAAGAGTTCAGTAATGGCCACAACCCCCATTCTTTAAATATTAGGTGTTGAAAATTATTCAAAATAGGATGATATAAATGGTTTAAATTTAATTAAACAAAAGTATTGAAAAGATTCTAGTGCAGGTTATATCGTCACATCCCATATCCCATTCATTTCATATGTATTTTCATCAAGTGTGCATATCGTTAATAATATTTCTGCACAATAGACTATTAGACTTAAAACTAACCCAAAAGACTAAATAAAAAAGAGAAAAATAAGTATAAGACTATAAGAAATAGTTTGTATAAAAAACTATTCCAATGGTCTACATAAAATAAGTAAAAATACATATACCTAATAGAAGAATTAGACTATTGGAAATAGATTGTATAAAAGCTCACCCAAAGGTCTACAAAAAAGAAGAAGAAGAATATTTAGACTATTGGAAATAGTTTGTATAAATACTGACCAAAAAGTCTACATAAAAGAAAATGAATAAGACTATTGGAAATAGTTTGTATTAAAACTCTCCCAAAAGTCTACGTACTTAAATGAAGAAGAAAAATAATTAGACTCAAGGAAATAATTTTTATAAAAAAATGACCCAAATGTATACATAAAAGAAGAAGAAGATGAATTAGACAATAGGAAATAGTTTGTATAAAAACTGCCCTAAAGGTCTACATAAAATTAAGAAGAAACAGAATTAGACTCCAGGACCCGCCGCTTCAGGCCCTTCAGTACCTCCCGTCCCTTTAATCCCTCATTACGTCCCTTCCCATCAGACCCTTCACTACCTTCCGTCCCTTCAGGCAGTTTTATACCTCCCGTCCCTTCAGGCCCTTTAGTGCATCCCTTCCCTTCATTACATCCCGTCCCATCAGTCGGTTAAGAAAAGTTTAAATCCAGAAACCATCCTGGAAGAACCGCGAAGAGATGAAAGAACATTCTTTTCCCAGGATGCTCTACTTAATAGGTAAAATGACTAAATACACGAAGAAGAAGAAAAAAGTTTAAATCCAGATACCTGCGAAGAGATGGAAGGACAGTTGGACCTTCTTCTCCCAGGATTCTCCAACTTCATAGGTAAAATGACCAAAAATACACGATGAAGAAGAAGAAGAAGAAGAAATAAGTTTAAATCCAGATACCTGCGAAGAGATGGAAGGAAAATTGGACATTCTTCTCCCAGGTTAGTCCACCTTCAAAGGTAAAATGACCAAATAGACGATGAAGAAGAAGAAGAAAAAAGTTTAAATCCAGAAACCTGCGAAGAGATGGAAGGAAAATTGGACCTTCATCTCCCAGGATAGTTCATCTTCATAGGTAAGATGACCAAGTACACGTTGAAGAAAAAGAAGAAAAAAGTTTATATGCAGAACCCGTCCTGGAAGACCTGTGAAGAGATGGAGGGACAGTCGGACCTTCTTTTCCCAGGATACTCCCCCTTCATAGGTAAAACGACCAAATACACGAAGAAGAAGAAGAATAAGAAAAAAGTTTAAATCCAAAAACCATCCTGGGCATACGCTCGACAATTCACCAAAGTTTCATTATAATCGGACAAACGGTTGATTAATAAATAAATAAAATAATTTTCCTATAGGAAATCAGTATAGGTATATTATTGTTGATTTGTAAGTAAATAGTATTAGGTAGGTACCTACCTACAACAACCTTCTAAATAAATCCGATTCCTAACAAATTTTATTTGAATATCACATTCTTTCTGTAGCCATGGAAACGATTCGAACACGTAAGTAATATCGAATGGTTCGGATACATTTTTTGAATATGTAGGTACCTACATTGGTTTGTTCGATGCCATAAAAATGAAAATTGTCCGAAATATCAAATATTATATACAAATTATGCAATTTTATTATGCCCATATCTTTACTAATAATTAACAGACTTTTACAATATACGTCTTAAAACTTGCTGTAATGTCTTGTGTTTCATTTTATTATTTCATATTTATATTTATTTCAAAGGTTTATTATTTTCAAGAACATATTCATTCGGTAGGAAAATGAAATATTGTATGAAAAGATATTAAAATGGCGGCATTTATGTACAAAACGCTTACTTTAAAAATAAGTTAAACATTATTATTATACAAAATATTCACCATGTTTTTCACTTAAACGCTAAGTTATACTTGAAAGTAAATTTTTTTCGTGTAAATACGTACTTCTAACTTTTAAACTAACAGATATATGCGTGCAAAATGTACACTTTTTTGACAGATACGACTTGGAAAATTTTGTATGAAAAAAATAATTATTGAAATATTTTTAAAATTCAGCATTTTTATCGCATTATTTTTAGCGTGACACTGCATCAGGTATACAGGTACACGTTCGCACATAAATTAGATTTTTAGATGCTCTTGGTTTTTCAGAAGGCGTGAGACAAACACACACACACACACACACATACACACACACATACACTAACATTTTGATTGCTTTATTACTTTAGATTTAACATTCAAATTCACTATTTAAATCTACTATATTTCAATCTACTATATTTCAATCCACTATTTTTTTGCATTTGTTATGAGCTGCTGGGCCCATAACCTATGAAATTTAATCTTTTTAAAAGGATCAATAATATTTTAAATAATACACCAAGATGGACTATCTGACATTTTATTAATACTAATGAAAAAATTCAATCTTCTACCTTTTGTTTTACAATGTTTGAATTAAGAAATATATTACTTGTGGTATTGCCATAATTTAACAGGAATATCAAATTCCATTTTTGACATTGAAAAAAAAAGTGAGCTCTACCTCGAAGCCTCTTGGGAGGAGGGTATCAATAGGCCATTCTATACAGATTGAAATGATTTGTTGATTAGATATCTACCCAAATAATGAATGTTTAATTTTTTAATTTTTTTATTGGTAAGGTACTCAATCGAAAAACAATGCGAAATCTTCTTTTTGGTCTTTTCTTAACCTTGTCCTACTTTAGGTAGGGTCGGCTCTTTTAATCCTTCGGCACCAGGATGATCTGTCCTTTATTGTCGGGGCTGATATTTGTGCTTATCAATGACACATTCGAAGGTTAGTTATCTTTGTATGGTAAAATGCCAAGGAATACATTTTGCTGAAATTATTGAGGAATACTCAAGGGCCCTGAGTCAAATTGAAAACGCTGTTCGTTATCGCCAAGCGCTATTTTTTTTTTGTATGTGATTTGACGTTTGTTGTAGAAATTTTTTCTACAATAACAAACAACAAACGTCAAATCCCATACAAAAAAAAATTAGCGCTTGGCGATAACGAACAGCGTTTTCAATTTGACTTAGGGGCATTGTATATACTATGTGACGTCACATTCACTGTGACGTCACATTACTTGATATTTTATATTTGCCATAATGCTTGGTTGCTGCATTCCAATTAAGTACCTATATTTGAAATAATCATCTTAATATACCTAGAAACTGTTACGAAGAAGTGTGGATTGCGGTATAGCGCAATGAATAGTATGATGTACATACCTATATATTTTATTTTTAAATTGTTTCTCGGTAAACTAATAAGTAGATCAGTCCCATGTCATATGTGTCCCGAAACATTATATATGATTATTTATCAAATACAGTCTGAAGTTACAATGAAATCCGTAAATCACTGGGAATCGAACCATGTCAGGTGTCTAACTTGCTGATCCACCACAAAAGCCAAAAATATTTCTTCAGTCTAATACAAATTGACGACCATGACGACCATGTTGTCAATTTCCTCCATTATTTATGTAAAATAAAATTTCATTAAAAAAATTGAAAATTCGTGTAAGTATTTTAATATAACATTTATTTTAAAGATTTCGGCCTTAGTTGCTCAGTTGGTTAGGTATCTGACTGCTGATTCACAGATCCCAGGTTTGATTCCCGGTGGAGACACAGTTTTAATTGAGTTTTCAGTCTGGCTCTCTGAGACGATTATTACCGCAGATCTCCAGAATGTGGCAACTTGTAATTGGATAGGTACGTGTCACATTAATGTTTGACATAGCACCTGTTAGTTATCCTAGAAGTAATATGAAATAAAACTAGTTGCATGTAACACATGAGATCCAACTGTCGATAGCGATAGTATGTATAGTTGAAGAATAAGTACCAAACTATAAACCCATAAATACAAATTATTTAATATTTTAAGATATTTGATTTTCTATACAACACTTGTACCTATGTATGTATGTATGTTAAGATAGGATAGCACACACACAGACACACGAAATGTTCTACTCCGAATTCTGAGTAAATCCGTGTATAGAGCATATATGCTGCGAAGCCTCTAAGTTGGTGTTTTTTGACTTCAAAGTTGGAAAAGCCGTGAAAAAAGTAGACCTCTGCATACAATTCTCGCGTATCCTGGCTTGAAACATTGTCGATATGTTAAGAGAACAAAGTTCTCCTGAACAAATCGACAGTTGGATAATGTCGATTCATTAAGAAAATTGAATTCTCATGAACGAATCGACAGTTGGATAAAATGTAATTTGAGTATATTTTTGTCTGAAAGAAGAAACAGCTTAGCATAGAAAACATTCGACGTAAATATTCCAAATGGTGGTCTGTAAGGAACGTAAAGACTGCTAAAATTTCATACGTGTCCTTCGTATTACGATAGTGTGCGAAAATTTGATTAATTAAATACACAAGTATATTTATATATTAATAATAATATTATAAATTAAGAAAAAAAAAAATAATATTTCTCTAATAATAAATAATCAATTAAAATAAATTTTATTAAAATTTTATTTATAATTTAAAAAATAACATACACTCCGGCACGCCATGGATTAGAAACATTCATTCAATGCCAATACCTCTTAATAGCATTTTATTAAATTATAATATTTTTAAAGTTTATTGTACTTTACCGACATTTACTTTACTGGATTTGTAATAAATAAATCAACAATGCACCAACTTTACTTTTATTTGATTTTAACAATCGTTCGTTCGAAGATATTTAATTTTATGTTAGACCGTTTACTTTGTACAGAATATACAAATTCCTATAAAAAACTAATAAAAGGTAACCTTTAAATTGACTTCACTTAAAAAAGAACTAAACATTTAAATAAAGTAGTTAAAAAAAATATTTTCACTTACTACATTAATAAGTTTCTTTTTTCATTTTAAGATAATACCTACATAATTACTAATTACACTGTTTACATATCTACATGTTGGTAGTAGTCACTTAGATATCTGCATATAAATAAAGTAAATATCATATTAAATAAAATATTTAAATATTTATAAACTTTTTAGTTTCCAAAATTAAACATAAATAAAAAAAAATGAGTTTTTCCGAAATAGATATGAAATAATTGTCGATTAAAACTAATCCTTTTATACAACATAATACTAATTTATAGCGAGAAAATTTCATAAACATTTTTATGTTAGTCATTGGAAGAAATTTCTATTTTGTTGTGAATCATTTGCTTAAATACATTTTATTAGTTTTTTGTCCTCGAAGTAATCCATTGACATTAGTGACCTTTAATTTTTTTATAAAGAAATAATTTTCACCGTATTTTTTTAATTCTACGTAAAATCCCTCAATCATGAATAAATGTGTATTTTATTAAACTTAATTGAACTAAAAAATACGAACTTAATTATTTCGTTGTAATAAAATGTCTAAAAAAATAAAAACCCAATCCGAAATCAAATAATTTTTGAATAATCTATTCCGAATATTAATCCTGTTATTATGTACCTACTTAGATTGTTCTAGAATATTAATACAATTATCCCAATCATGGATCTAGGGGGTCAATATGAGCGAATTATAAGAATAAAATAAAAAAAATTTGGATAGTTTATATAGCGCCGTTTTTGTGAAATATCTCACCTCAAGGGCGCTGAAAATTGATTACGTTGTATCATTTTGGCTCCGGTAAGATTTGCGAAAAAGGTGCGTTTTGAATTTTTTTCTGAACGAAGATATATTTTCGGTTTGTCTGAGGGTGTGTGTGAGCTTATTCCATGCATTTGGTCCTGCCACAGCAAATGCACGATCACCGAAATTAGTTGTGTGCACCCTGTTTATTTCAACCAATTTCCCAACCATGGATGAAGAAGGAGAATGAAGTGATGATTGTCTGACATTTATTGAAAGCGGAATGCACAGTTCGGAGAGGTAAGTAGGAGCCATACCACGAAGTGCTTTAAAGATCATGAGCTTATATTCAATTATTTCGGGGACATTAAGCCAATGTAGTTTGCGAAGATGGTGATAGATGTGAGAAAATTTGGAGGTTCCAGTGATGAGCCTAGCTGCAGCATTGAAAACTGACTGAATTTTATTCATTTCTTTCTTTGGTAAATTCGCATATATAACGTTACAATAGTCCAAACGGGAGACAACAAAGGCGTGTACCAAAGATTTCATGGCTTCAATTGGGATACTCCTTCGGATTGATTTTAAACGTCTTAGTTGAAAGAAAGCAGAAGAAGTAACTGTGTTAATTTGGTTTGAAAAGCTTAATACGACCAAACCCTTAGCAAATACTCTTATGATTGCAAGAGTGCGTCTATGGAGGGACACAACGGAGGGCACACAAGGGACCATTTTTAATAAATTTAATATATATTTTTTTTAATAATTTTTATAATTTTAATAATTTTTAATATTTTTTTTCCATTTTTACATCAACTGAAGCACTGCCCCCAGGACGTGAAGGACATGAGAACCGTGGCCAATGTGGAAAACTCTCAACAGGATTAGGACTGGGGTCGGTCGTACAAGGAAAAACCTCCAAAGATGGAGAATGGCTGAAGACGCGATGTGCGACTGTGGACAAACGCAGGACAGCGAGCACCTCCTAGCATGTCCAATGGCTCAACGCAAAGGAGTTTGTGGCTTTTTGGGCCCGGATGGGCATTTAGTGTCATGTGTTGACCGACTGCACGACAAGAAAGAAAGAAGAAAATTGTTGACAAGGTATAGGGTAGGTATCACAATTTTTGATCAAAAATAGTGTATCATAATTTTCGACAAGTTATAGGGTATCATAATTTTTGACAAATCATAGGGTATCACAATTTTTGACAAATAATAGGATATCAAAATTTTCGACAAGTTATCGGGTATCACAATTTTTGACAAATTATAGGGTATCACAATTTTTGACAAGTTATAGGGTATCAATATTTTTGACAAATAATAGGGTTTCACATTATTTGACAAGTTATATTGTAGGTACCTATCACAATTATTGACAAGTATAAGGTATCATAATTTTTGCCAAGTTTTAAGGTATCACAAATTTGACAAGTTATAGGGTAGGTATCACTATTTTTTGTGACAATTCATAATATCACAAGTCGCTCACAATCCTAAGATCCCAATCACCTTACACAAAAATATTATTTCACTTAACTTGTAAATGGCAATAACCGTTGTTTAAGGAAAACTCATCAGCTCTTAGTAAATGACTTACTATGTCAATATACTTACTATCTACATAATTATATCCACGATATGGGTTATCATGAGGGTTTTGATTTCACTGTTTGAGCAGACTTACCCCACTGAAGTAAATTGAACATATGGATGAGAAGTACTGATAATCATTCATCAGCTCCCGGCAGAGAAAAATCCAATGTTTGCTTGTATATAATGCGATCAAATTTTGTGCAGAAAAAAAATCATAGAAAGGACTTATTCCATTCATAGTACCTACACTACAATACCACATGCAAAACATACAAACACAATGGTACCAACTCTGTATTTCCTGATGAAATATTGATTTGAATAAAATATATTGTATATGCTTGCACAATCACAAAAAATATGATAGTGCAAGGACTGACATGATATTCGACATCACCGCATTCATATATTTTTCAGTTTCCCACAAACACCAATAGGTATGACCTACGGAAGTGGTTATAGATCCTACAGATAGCTAGAAACAACCACAGTTTGGATATAAAATGCAAATGTCAAATAGATGACATTGTTTTTTATTTCTATTTTTTTATTCATCCATCTTTATTCAATCATCCTTACAATTTTTCCTCAATCTCCGATGGTACCTACTACAGTTTAAAAGAACTTATGAATCTTTCGCCTCCAGCTCCGCATGTCTACAGACACCCTCCTTCAAGTAGCTTTTCACCTCGTCTTTTCATCTCAGCCTAGGTCTTTCTGTTCTTATTATTCACCTGGGTGTCCGGTCATTATTCCTTTGGGAACGGGTGTGTCTACAATTTTCTCTTGGTATATCCAACCCATTCCAATCTCAGCAATTTCTTACGATACCTTAAAATATTTATACGAAAAAATGGACATGGATTTGGATTAATTGTACTCTTTGCCTTCCTCATAATTTATATATATTGAAATAACTAAGTTTAGTTTGTCGATCGACAATTCTTGATAGAACTCCAGTATACGATTATTCCGACGAAGTGCCTTGCACGAAACGCGTCAATAATAAGATAAATTTCAATAGAACAAATACCAAGTATATTTTTATATTTGTAATATATATCTACATGTATTGAAATACTTATAAATACATTTTTTATACAAGAGACACTTATAATTAACACCTTTAATACCAAACATGAGTTATCAAAATCTATATCAATGTAACAACGAAAATGGGTCATAGACATGACACCAAAATGTCTCCGAAGATAGGTAATAATTAAAACAAACGAACGTGACTAATTAAAATAAGTACTTACCTGTATTTTTAGGATTTTCCAACGTGGTTTATCTGATATTCAACTAATTACACCGTAGTCGTATGCAGGTTTATTTTTTCTTTGGTACCTACCTACTTCAAACATGTTACAGAATTTCACTGAGAAAAACGAAATACGAATTTTCTTCATTCGATACATTTCTTCTTCAATAGGGAAAAAATTGAGAAGAAACTCGAGAGATATGCAACGTCGGATCAAAGTTCCAGGGGACAAGTCCCTTTAAACGGTGGAATAAAAACCCTTATGATAACCTATATCATGGATAGGTATACTTATCTTATGGAGTTCAATAATATCTTAATATTATAGAACTCCATATAATATTATAATATAATATCTTTATATTATAACTTATTGGAGTTCTTAGTGTAAATATCTTTATATTATAACTTATTGGAGTTCTTAGTTTAAATATCTTTATATTATAACTTATTGGAGTTCTTAGTTTAAATATCTTTATATTGTAAATTATTGGAGTTCTTAGTTTAAATATCTTTAAATTATAACTTATTGGAGTTCTTAGTTTAAATTTGATCACATATCATCTAACCGCAATTTTGTTTGCTGGCCCAAGATACGCCAGCGACGCAATATACACATTCTGTCATTATTGTACAATATTCTCTCAAATCCAAACCTACCACAGTACCTCAAAAACAAATTCACTAATTTATCCAATCATGGACTTACACTCCGATCTGCTGAACGTACAGCACTATCCATCCCTATCCATAATACAGAATTTTTCAGTTCGTCGTTTGAAGTACAATCAGCAAGATTATAGAATAGCCTATGTCTGGATATTGCGTCGTCTAACTTACTTTGTATTTTCAAGAAAAACTAAAGAATGAATATTTATCCCTGAACACCTGATCCCGATTTCCTCTCCTTGTCCTTACTCTATCCTTTTTTTGCTATGTAGTATTTTTTTTCTGTTATGATTGCTATTTTAGTGTAATATATATTTTCTGTTCATTTTTTCTTTCATTCTTTTGTTGATATACATCCACAACTTTGTAATTTTTGTAATCAGGTTAGTTGAAAGGAATTGCCTAATGGCAATAACCCCGCTAGGGTGCAATATAATATGTTTTATATTAAGACAAAAAGATAAATAAATATATTATCTCCATCATATGTTTTAAAATGAGGGTTTTGATTCCACTGTTTGACCAGATTTGCCCCTTTGATTAGTATTATTAACAAGCTACAACAATTGCTTTTATTCAAGAACTGTTGAAACTTTGAAAAATAAAATAAAACAATTGTACTGATCCTGATGTATGTATGAACTTTTATACCATTTATTTTTCTTACATTTTTGTAATATGGTTTAAATATTAAAATAATCAATATATTTTTGTAAATAAACGTAGAACAATAACTAAATTAACTTGTAACTTTTTTCATTACTGTTTTTGTGTAGATTTTCACATGTTTAATTTTTTTGTTTAAACTCTTTGTATAATCCTTATATGTAAATTATTGATATATTATGTTTCATATAAATGTTTATATCTTAGTGATAAAATGTTTTATGAACTATTTAGTAATTATATAAAATTACTTAAAAATAAGTAATAGCACAATTTTTATATATATATATATATATATATATATATATATATATATATATATATATATATATATATATATATATATATATATATATATATATATATATATATATATATATATATATATATATATATATATATATATATATATATATATATATATATATATATATATATATATATATATATATATATATATATATATATATTATATATATATATATATATATATATATATATATATATATATATATATATATATATATATATATATATATATATATATATATATATATATATATATATATATATATATATGTATATATATATATATATATATATATATATATATATATATATATATATATATATATATATATATATATATATATATATATATATATATATATATATATATATATATATATATATATATATATATATATATATATATATATATATATATATATATATATATATATATATATATATATATATATACATATATATATATATATATATATATATATATATATATATATATATATATATATATATATATATATATATATATATATATATATATATATATATATATATATATATATATATATATATATATATATATATATATATATATATATATATATATATATATATATATATATATATATATATATATATATATATATATATATATATATATATATATATATATATATATATATATATATATATAGTATTTATATAGTATTTTCAACATTTCTCTAGTGAATGTTCGTCACACAATTATAAATTCAGCCTGAATTCCTCTTAAAAGAATATTAAAAAATCCTTTTTCACATTTTTTTTAAATTACTGCATAGAAATGTGTCGTTGAGAAATAAATCTTTTATATGCTTAAAGAGTGTATTAAATCAAAGTGATGACCGATAAAGTTTTTTCATTTTAGTAAGGTTTGTTCTTACAACGTAAAAAATCAACAAATTTTGGGTATCCTATAATGTAAAATCACGTATAAATATATTATCATGATTTCAGTCATTGGCTTTATCACGAGATATCACGAATCTTAATTAATGGGGGTTATTGTGAAATATATGTTATGGAACTTGTACAACTTATTAATTGTAAATTATATGTAAATTGTGTTTTATCCGATTAATAAATATAAAAAAATTGCATCTGCCAATTATGTAACAGTATGAAATAGTTCATATCGTAAATGAATCGAGTTCTAATGGATTTTTTCAAATTCAATAACCGTTATGCCATCAACTGATCTACATATGTATTCTTGTATAAACTTGGTAAATGGGTACCTATTGTTGAAACCACAAACCTATTTCCGGACGTCTACGTGAATAATAATAATTGTCATCGATATCGTTTTACGTCCCGTGTGGAATGAGATGTTACGATTATAATGATGTAGGTACATATATGAGAAATGTGGAAAATCCCTTTCTTGTGTCTGTGATTCTTTGAATTGTACATAAGAATTTTCACCTTTCGCGTGCTTTATGATTCACATCGTGGTTAGCAATTATCCTGTAGATGTATCCCCTACAGGAAATGCGCAGGAAGTAATGTTCTTCCTTCTTTTTACCATATTTATTCTAACTAAATATGGAATCATCTAGAAATACAACATAAACTAGTAGGTATGTAGGTCTAGTGGGTATGAGGAATGTGAAATGTTTTGAAATTGTGATATTCCATGATAGTCACATAAAAAATATGATAAGTAGGTACTAGCGTATTTTTTGTGACAAGTCATAAATATATTTTTATAATGTTTTTGCCAAAACTCGAGCAAATTATTTTGATTCGACTGTTCTTATTTTAGAATAAAGACGATATACACTGATTTTTTTTGTTAATAGCAACAAATTTCATGTTAATGTTAAATTAACCGAACTATGTACATAAAATATAGTGAATAGTGTAACTAGTGTAAATGTTTTGTTTACACAGCCAAACAAAACAGTCATAAAAAGATGAACCTTTATAACAAAGGTAGCCAGTTCGGTTGTCATAATATTTTTTTCAGTGTACCTATTCACAAAACTTTCTGTGCATGTGTTGTATAAAACGGCATGAAAGAGTTAAAAAAGATAATTATTTATTGATTATATTTTTCTTCGAACGTACCAGAAAATACAGTAGCGTCTAGTCCCAGCTCTTCTTTTCTGCATTCTTAGGTTAGGTTTAAGTTTGTTTATAATAATAATAGCGACTCGCGTTAGCGAGTTGCTTCATAAATTGAATTATAAATTTTTATAAATTAAATTTACATTTTTTATTTCATTTTTCGTATTTAATATAAAATTTCACAGCTCATTTGACTCCATACTACGAGATCTCAACCAATCAGAGAGCCAACCGGAAACAGAATGCGGAATGGTAAATGCGGATTGTATACTCTAGTGAAAATACTCGTACTTTTTTAAGTCAGTATCGATTTTCAACAAGGAAACTAATGCCATAAACATACAC
Source organism: Molanna angustata (assembly GCA_963576475.1). Lineage (NCBI taxonomy): Eukaryota > Metazoa > Arthropoda > Insecta > Trichoptera > Molannidae > Molanna > Molanna angustata. The sequence continues at coordinate 15,689,420 of OY754975.1, forward strand.
AAAACCTTATTCTGAGTATTATTTCGTGACATAAGACGTCTTTAGTCTCCAAGTATAAGTATGATAATCTTTAAATCGAATGTTTCGTAAAGATAATCTTGATTTCCCAACATATTCACTCAAATATGTATTTTAACGTCATTGCTGGAAGCTTTTGAGTATTGAGAACAAAATGTCACCGAGAAAGCAGGTTTTGTGACGTAAGGACTTGAAATTGTGACGTGAACACATCTTTGCAATAATTCTAGCTCCTGGAATACAACGTCACATTTTTAAGGCTTAAATCGTATGTGCTTTCTCGATGATTGCAGATTCGTAACATGCCCAGCATTTTAACACGTCTAGATAAAGGTAGGTATAGGTATATTTTATGTTTCTAACATGAGCGTTTGTTGCGAACATAGATACAGCAGTAATTTGGTGATGGGACACTAGTAAATTTAATAATATTATGACAACCACACAAATAAATTTTAATAAGTGATCATAGATGAAAGAACAATAACAAATGATTAAAATAATTGCGACATAAGTTCTTTAATTGTTTATAGCGCCATTTTCGATCTCACTTCAAGTCCAATATCTACTTACATAAACTTTTAAAAACAAGCTATATATAATACATTCACTCGTAAAGCGTATAAAGTAACAGTTCTTGATTGAAAAGCCGTATTTTAATTGAGGAACATTTTTTTAACCGACTAAAATGATTCATTTTGTTTTTAAATGTGTTTTAAAAATAAAATTTTCATATGAAATAAGAACACAAATTAGAATTAAAAATAAAACAAATATACATATATAGGTACCTATTGTAAAATTATCATATGAAATAAGTATAAAAACACATAAACATAAAATAACAAACAGTAATAATACATAAAATAAGATAATTAACCTATAATATAAATAAAATATGATTCATGAAATTAGGTACCTACACATATAGCGTATGAAGTTGTTGCGTTCGAATTATTTGTATTAATTCTTACGCAATAATACCTACTTATAAAATGTTCGCAGTGGGTTTTTATTTTTTTCTTAGGGCCAAGATAATAATTTACTGCTCACATTGTGTCGAAATAATTCTTTTAAAACTATAGAATGCATTTCATTTATATTTTGAAAAATGTCCAACTGAATAGATCTCCTGATTTATCGCATTGCTATAGTCATTTAACAACTGCAAATCCATTAAGCATCATTCGTTCTAAAGATATAGCCAACATGTGCATCCTTCTTTGTCTTAAAATGCAACAAAAGAACATAATATTTGAAACGGAAGACAACCAATTCACATTTTTTTACAAGTCTCCAAAACGTCTAGTAATAAGATATATTGCCCGGCCGAGGCTGACTTTCTAAACACATGTTGGGTTGGTCTACGCCAGGGTATTTCATACTTAACACGCCCCAACCAAGATCGTAATTGGTTGTTATCTCGAGGACAATAAAAGACAAACAATAGTGTCCTTAGGACAGCCTACTTAGAGTGACCAATGATCGAGGCTCTGACCACCTCCTACAAAATTCGATAGAAAGACGTTTTCGAGAGTTGAAGTAGTCAATCATGAGTCGGAACAGTCGGTAAACTGGAGTCCACCAGTGGAGTCAGTCCACAGACAGTTGAATAGTTATCACCACCTTTGTTCTCAAAAAAATTAAATTCAGTTTGTGTCGCAAGTGACGGACGGACGTCTGCGCCTTGGCAGATGTCTCCTACCTGCCTAAGTTAAAAGTGTTAAAGACAATTTTAATATAAAGTGCACAATGTCAGTGTTAATTTTTTCGTCATAAATTTTTACGTTGTTTTACAAAGAAGACAAAATAATTACAACGCGTCGCGACGTCAACCTTCACACCACGGGCAGAACAATCGAGCAACACAACAACTGGCGATACCTACTCGCGGAACTCTAGCGCGCCTCTACCTTGCATAGGTACATTTCACGGCCGCTAGACTCCTCATCCAGAGCCCAGCGACTCCTGCCTTAGAGTCCAGCGCTCCACTGAGACAACTGTCTCTGGACGTCCCGGCGAAGCTTACAGCGACTGCCTCCTCGCCAGTCCAGCTTCACGGAGCCCCTGCTCCAATCCGACGTCCTCCACGATGTCAGCAACCCCTGCCTGCGAGTCTGCTGCATCCACGACGAGCCAAAGCCGCTCGTATCTCATCGCCTCACCACAACACGAGCCAAAGCCGCTCGTCTCTCGCCTCAACATCCTGCCACGCGAGCCAAAGCCGCTTGCACCATCTGCCAAGCCGACGTCGCTCGACCAGCGCCTCATCTCAGCACCAAGCAAACTCACTCGCCTTAACACGCACCCACTTCACAAACCACCGACGTCTCCATAACATTTCCTTTTTACTACATTAATTTTTTTCTGTACTTAGTTTTAAGTTTACTAACCCATTTTCATTTATTTTTTTTCACAATATACATGACCCCTGGTCATATTTAAAATACCCATTATGTGTTTTATTCCTCCACAACTCTCACCAACAATTACAAACTGTATTGTGTAAAACATCTTAATACCCTCCTACAATTATTCATCTTTTCACTCCTAGAGATATTGTTTTCTTAAATAATAATTTAAATTAAACTATATAATATTATTATTGAAATTAAGAAAGGGGGTGTATTAAAGTAAAAAAAGAAGAAAACTTAAAAAAATAAATTATGTATATAAGAGTATAAATAATGAATAAAGACACAAATTTAACCAAAAAAATACGTACTTAATTTAAAAGGGTTAAGAAGATACTGTGCCGACCGCCGTGGCTGGCACAGTTGGTAAGCCGTTTGGTTCTGTGCGGGCATCCTGGGTTCGATTCCCAGCAGAGGAGAAATTTATTTAAAAAATTATTTCTCACGCAAATATTGTTTCTCTGGGCTGGAAACACTGGTTAGTTGGAAGAAATTGCCATACGGCAATAAACTCTCCACTTGCGCAGGGTGCAAGGAAGTTTCATTATTATTACCATTAAGATATGGCTATAAATATTTTTGGAATAATAAAGAAAAGAAATATGTATATTGATAAGTAACATGGGTTAGTCATTATTATAGTTTATAATAGGTATTTGATATTTTCCTTGACATAAACAAACTATTGAGAAATTACTTTTAAAGGCAATTCATTATGTCGTAAAAATATTATAAAATATCAACATAAATTATTTATTATAAATAATACATCAATAATATGTAGAAAACGGGACTTACCACCGCATTTCGCACACGCTTACTTACAATGTACGTACCTACCTATGTACTTAATTTTGATCGAAAACCACGGACTGTGGTCAATGTGCGAATGTCCATGAATACTTTTTTAAAACTCATCTCTTTAAATTAATCACGAGCACGGTTTTTCAATAACAATTTCGAATTTCAAATAAATTCGTAAAAATATATCTTAATATATTATAAAAATCTCGTGTCACAATGTTCGTACATACGCTAATCTCCGAAACGGCCCAACTGATTTCAATCAAATTTTCTAAATTTGATGATTGGTTTTGGATTGAATTTTGGAAACAATAGGTGGCGCTGGTATCGAGAAATATTATTAGATTTCTAATCCAAAAATACATATAACGACACTTCTTATCCTCATATCTATAATTTCTTTATCCTTCATCCCTTCCCAACCCATCCTTTTCCTATTTTTGGACATTATTATTTTAAATTGTGTTTTTTTAAGGAATGGCTCTTAGTATCAAGCAGACACTATGCAGAGGAGATTTTTCACCCATAGCTTTCGACCCCATACTTTATTTTGCTCCAAATATATATATATATTAGCGCAATTTTTTTTTATTGTTTTTTTGTAAATGTTTTTTTTATTTCCATTGTTGTTGTGATATTATCACTTTTTATATACGATTGATGTTGGCATCAAGTATACCTAATACAGTGCCACTGTATTATTTAATGCCAACATCAATCACAGTGTACAGTGGCCCCGGGGCCAATGCATCTCGAAATCACCCCGGGGTCACTGTCTTGAGATGCATTGGCCCCGGCCAGTGGCGGCTGGTGACCTTAAATCTTAGAGGGGCTCAAAATTATAATTTTACCTAGAAGAAAATTTTAATTTCAACAGGAATCAGGAAAGCAGATATGTGGCACAATATTATTTTCGTAGGTACGTTAACAATAGGCGTGATGACAGTAAGAAAAAATCATTGAAATTATGATTTTATTAGATAAAATATGTTATAAAGATTTGAAAAAATATATTTATTTTCATTTTAAAAGAGCGAATAATATTAATATTATTAAAATAAAAATACAAAATATGTTTGTCCGCCATTTTATGTGAAACACCAATCAGAGCGCATGACGTCACCATATTGTCACTGTCAATTGTGTTTGTTACTGTCAACTGTTGTGTTGTTCGAAATGGCTATTTTTTTCATAACAAGCTATATGGAATATGCTGCTTATTTTTAACATGCTATTTTTATTTATTGATTTATTTGGTTTATTTGGGACAATAAACCAAATAATATCGCTATCCGCTCTATTGAATCGTTGACGCATCTGTTATAACACGCACCGAGTATTGTAACGTGGTGGAGAATATTTAACGTTTCAGAAATAAATAACTTGGTGGCTTTCATTGCTTGATTATAAAATAAAATGATGTAATTATATTGTTTGTGGGAGTTGTACAGTGTTACATGAGGTTGAAATGGAAATACACAATGTATTATGATGAATCTAATATACATATGGGATAACTGTTATGATTCATATACATATTATGATTAATATATTAAAATATGTAATAGGTGTGATGACTGTAAGAAAAAAATCATTGAAATTATGATTTTAAAAAATAAAATAGGTTATAAAGATTTAAAAAATGTTTTTTTTTTAATTTATAGGAGTGAATAATAATAATATTATAAATATAAAAATACAAAATGTGTTAGTCCGCCATTTTATGAGAAAAAACAATCAGAGCGCACGACGTCATAGTATGGTCGCGTCAATTCTTCTGATAGTCTTCAATACAATATACGCATTAATTGTCGGTCTGGACTATGTTTATTTTGGTGTTATCGATATATTAATATTTTAATTAGATACTTAAAACTAAAACAAATTAAATATAAATGGAACAAGTATTCATCAAAGCAAATAGTTTCAATTTACCTAGATACTCGCCTACCTATCGGGGGACACTATGGGCCGGTATTACAGTGTCAGTTTAAGAGCTAAACTCAAGTTTTACAAAAATATAGCGTATTACAGTGTCCGTTTAGACCTAATCTTCCCTCAAATACGTCACTAAAACGACAAATATTTAACTCAACGTTTCTGGCAGATTAAGTACTTAACTGTGAGTCAACTGTCATTTGCTAGGCAACTCGTGTAGTTTCAGTTTCTATCACTAGAGGCGTTAGGCAACGTGTGTAGTTTCAGTGTTGTATCGAAGGTGGCGCCACACAACAAAACAAACTGACAGCCGTATTGAAACGAACACGGGCATTTAAAAGCATTATTTTGGTGAAAAAAAATAAATTTACCATGTTGGATAATAAAACAATGGTATTTAAAGTCGTAGCGTCCCGTTTTGTATTTCGTATTATTTGAGGTTATTTAAATTTGACAGATAATAACCACAGAAAAAGTGAAATATGTCTATAATTGAAGATTTAGTAACTGACATGTCATATTGCACTGTAATACGGAAATGGATTCAATCTCCCCTTAACATTAATCTTGAGTTTGGCAAACTCAATGAGTTGAGGGCCGACTGTAATATCGGGCCTATGTTAATTGTATTTTGTATGTAACTTAGTTTTTATTGAATAAATAAATAAATAATGAACGCTCGCAACGTATGGTAAACTAATTTAGTTTTAGTATTCTACAATTTTGTCACGCGATGGTGAGCTGACGAACGTTCGACATATTATGATGCTGGTCACTGCCAAACTAAACTAGCAAGCTATATTTTTTTCATGCAATGAAGCGATTTGCGAAACGACGGCGATTACGCGAAGCATGCGTTTTAAAACATCGTTACAATTTTAGCAGCATACGAATTATTACATAGCGCTCGTTATTTGTATTGTGTTCATAACAAGCTATATTTATCTGCTATCGTTATTTTTAGCAATAGCAGCCATAGTAGTTATTTTTCTGCCTGTCTTAACTACTCTTAACTAGAATGGAACTTTTGATGGTCGGATATTTCTTTGCGTCGAACAAAGACTTTTGTTCATCAGAATTTCGAAACGTAAAAACTTAATAATAAGTACATATAAGTACTTTATTTATCTGTAATTTAAATACAACTTACATCTCGAAAATCGATAAAATATGCTCCTTCTTCTCTCTACATTATGTGTTCATAAGCTAAAAACATACGCGGGAAACTTATGATGGCCTATTTTGACGTTTGGACATTAATGAAGTTCTTTATATGCTTATTGCCTAAATAATGGTAAATATTATATTATTGAGAGCTAAAAGTGGGGGAACAAATACTGTACTTCATTGTAAACGCGTACTTAATAAAATTCACTTGTGTCTCGCCGTGCGAAATTTAATCACTTATTTATCTTTTTTTTCGCGTGGGACGAAAACAAATACCTCAGTAGGTGTTTTTTTCGTCGTGTTTGTACATTTAGGGACCGCACAACACTTATGCACTTTTGAATTGATTATAAATACACAAATCGTCTTAGAACACATATATTACATATAGTAGTGATATGCAGTTTACGATACCATGACGTCACCGTCAGGGTCGGCAGCCGCCATGATACTACAAGCTTTTTTTGGCGTAAATGTCAAATTTGATTTTAAAATGGCGATTTTTGCTACTAAACCTTTATTTTATGTAGAAATGTATATATATTTGAAAACAGTGAATGCGTAAAAACATCGTGAGATAGTTTTTCAAAATTAGTCATCATGCCTATTATCAGTGATTTCCATAATTCTTTTGTGTATCGGAAATTAAAACGTAAACCAGATCTTTTATGCTAAATTTGGTTGGGTTTTTAATAACATATATTATAAAACGCATCGATTAATTATAAAATAATTTTTGGTACCTAATAAATTCTGATCATACAAAATTGAAAAATAACTTCTGGCAGCAGCTGCAAGACTGCCTCCTGATTTTAAAATTTTGGGTCAAAGTACAATTTTGTTTTTTTTTTTGCAATATTATAATATCATATTAAATTAATATATTTCGGATGATTTATAGTTTAAACTATGTTGTATTGTGATATCAATTAATGTTAGCCTCAAGGAATTACAACTGCTAACATAGCGTTCGACCGTCGCGATGAAAACAAAATATGAATGAATATACTGTTTTCCTTCGCGGGCACTGCCCCGTTTTGCTCGAAATCGGCATAAATTCAGCGTGTACGGCGCGCTGTGGCGGCGGCGATCGGTGGTGTGAATTTTATGGGTTCTCCGGGCACAAGTCGACTGTGCCCGAGGAATGAAATATTGCTTTACAAAGCAGGTAAGTTTAAATTCTTTCGCTAGATATACTACAGGCGTAAAACGGTACACATTAATTAGATAAAAAATGTGTTCCCAAGACTCAATTAGAAACATTATTTGGAATATTTTGAACGCAGTTTTTGGGAGGGCTGAGCCCGAGAGCCCTTTAGGAAGAGCCGCCACTGGCCCCGACACAGGTTTATTTGCCTAGTGGGGCATTACAGATTCAATAATATTATTCTAATGTCACCAATGTTTATATGAATAATAAATAAATAAATAAAAATAAAATTTTGTATTATTTTTTTCTCTCTCATTGTCATGTATCTACCTATTAGTTTTTATTTGTTATATTATGTATTTGATGTATTTACTAGTGTGATTGACTGATAGAAATCGCCTACGGGCAATACGTCAGCCACATTATGTGATTTTTTTGCGTGATAACAGTATTTTATTATTATTATTAACCACAAATTTTGACTTCCCTACGCCCCCCAAGAATTTTATATAGGAAATAAGGGTCGTTATTCATTTTTAACCTTACTGCTTCTTAACCAATAGTGTCATCAAAACAATATTATACAACAACATGCTAGAAAAAGCTAAACAAAACTGGCTTAACCTATCAGGACAAAAGCATGCAAAATCAATGATCTCAGGCTTCTCAGCTAAAAGATCTAAACAAATTCTTACTCTTAACAGAGAAAATATAAGAATTCTAATCAGAACACTGACTGGACATTGTAGATTGAATAAACACCTATGCACAATGAACTTAGCAGACATGCATCTATGCAGATTTTGCCTAGACGAACATGAAACTCCGCTACACCTGCTCAAGGACTGTGAACCACTGATGCAAACAAGAGCCAGAATATTTGGCTCTCACATCGCTGATGAAACACAAATCAGAGAAGCCAGCCCACTGAAGATCTTAAGATTCATTCGAGAGATTGGACTATGGGAAGACCTCTAGAAGCCAATCATTCACAATGAGCTACATATCGAGCTGACGTGAAGAAGCCTCTAGAAGGATTTAAAAAAAAAAAAAAGAGTCGTTATTCATTTTTAAGTTGTGTAAGCTTTCAATAGATGGCGTCGTAAACAACTCGATTGACATCTGTATTACGAATCTATGAAATGTACCAGAAGAATTGGTAAAATACATACATTTCATAAATGAGGTCTACATAGAAGGCGGTCTGTGACAGAACAACGGCTGCCCGGGCCGCGTATTTACATTTCCGTGTTGATTAGGAGGCAAGAACTGCCTCGAATTAGGCACTAGTTTGTTGGGCTAATGCACTTAAAAACTCGTGTTAATTCAAGGCACGTGTCCTCCAAATGCACACGGTTTAACAGAGCAAACTGTTCCTGCTAATACGTATTCAATTCAAGGCACGCGCCTTTCAATCGTACACAGGTTTATAAATTTTACCATGCGTATTGATTACAAGGCTGTGTTAGAGGCATTTTTTGTGTACATATGATTGTTTTTGTTTAAATAGATTAATCTACACAAATCTACATTATGTATATCATAAAAATTCGTTAGAAATTTTTTTTTGTATGAAATTGGTACTCATGATTTTTTCAATGAAATAATCACACTTTGCGTCGTAATTACCTTCATAAGTTATAGAGCATCGATTTTTACATTGGTTTATTATTGGTTATCTTTGTCTCTCTCGTAATTTACAATTTTAAAATTTTCCAAAATACCAATTTTAAGTTCCATATTACTTAAACTTAAACAAAATTACTGATTACTACCATATATAATAGTTATGTGAACAAAATACAAATGTGACAGTGACAGACTAAATGCGAGCGAAATGAAATAGCATGCGAACTTCATGGCTATATTATGTTCCTTATTCAATAATTAACTGTCTTGAATTGAACACGTATTAGCAGGAACAATTTGCGTTGCTAAACCGTGTGCGTTTGGAGGACACGTGCCTTGAATTCAACACGAGTTTTTAAGTGCATTAGCGCAACAAACTAGTGCCTGATTCGAGGCAGTACTTGCCTCCTAATTAACACGGAAAGGTAAATACGCGCCCAAGCCTACTAGTTATGTATAAAATTTTAAATTCCAGTCTATGAATTGTAAAAATTAAGGACCGGATGAATCACCTTAGTAAATTAATTACATTGGGTGATATAATATTATTTAAAGTTAAATACATTACAATAAAATTAAGTATTTTTGCGTTTCAAAATACGGCCGCATATTTATAAATTGATTAAAAAAATAATCGTAGGTGTGATATTTGAGTAAATTTGTTTGATTTAATCAAATTGTACTCTAATTATTTGTTTTACATATTTTATTATACAATTTCTTGTAACCAACCAAATATATACAATAAATACCTACTATTATTAAGAAAAATGAATGTTTGAATAAAAACGTTAATGAAAATTTACAAACTTAAAAAGAGAATATTAAAAATGTTTTCAAAGAAATAAGTTGATGATAAAAGGGATGATTGAGGGCCGGCAGAAGGGTCGGCAGGAAGCAGCTAACCTGGCTCCGAAACATTCAGGAGTGTACCTTCCTGAGTAATTGGTATTGACTTTGAAATATCCATTTGAATCATCCACAATCAATCAATCCACAAATTATAAATTATTCATCTTCTCCTTTTATGTAGTAATATCCTTCCACACAGAGCGATATCCTTTCAGGTATCCTCATGATGATGAGTGATTAAATGACTAACCTTATACAAGACTCGTTAAAAATGAAATCTTACTCCGACCACAGAAAACCTGAGGATGAAATTCCGGCCACGAAGAACGAGATTTATAAATAAATACTAGTTACCAAACTGCCTAGTGTCAGTGTGAAGTTGTGCACCGTGTTGGTTGTGTCTGATTAATTCAACGTTTATTTTAAAAACGACAATACATATCAACTCGAACATCAAGAGTGGCTCGATTTGTTATTTTGCAAAATACCTATAATTATCAATTTGCAAATATTTCACCGTTTCACGTACAATAGAGATAGGAACATACTTTCTCCTCTATAGTGACGGTATTTGAGTATTCGTTCACCGACATTTTAAATACAAAGTTTTCATTGTGTGTTGCTATAATTAATCTTTTAATATATTTGTTGTTTACAAATATTGATAGCCGAACAGTATTTTTTGTTTATTTGATATTAAAATTTATGTGAAGTTAACGTATACAATGCTGTTCGAAAGGAAAAATAATTTGATATCGATCGGAAGCTGCTTTGTGTTGATGGCAGTTATGGGATCCAGTTTGGAATATCCTTTATATGGTTAGTAATTTTATTTTATAGGGATTTTAACTTAATTTGCGTTTAGTGAGGGCCCCCGAAAGTAACAAATGTTATAATATATGCGTACTTTAAAGTGGACAAACAAGTTTGTAAATTAAATTGTTTTTCTATATAAACTGGGGACCACAGGTTTCAGTGTCACGAATTGATTATCCATATAAATTTTAGCATATTCAAATTATATTACGAAAACCAAAACTTTGCTTAGATAGAAATGTCAAATACGTATTGCAACGAATAACATAACGACTATAAATAATGGTATTTTAGGTATATTGAGACACTTTGAATCACTGAGTACTCCGTGATTTGAATCGAAAACTATTTTTGAATCATCAGAAATCCATTATCTTTTATGTAGGTACAGTCAACTTGCCGGGGTCTTGACGAATTCAAATTATAGCGCCATAAGAGGTATTTGTTTTGTCTATGCGTATTTTGACAAACAAAAGAAAAAAAATTCAAATGCGTAGAGATAAAAAAACGTTTATATAAGATTTAAAAAATCGCCAATTTATTAATTTTGTATTACATATTTATTTTAATGTTACACGCTACAGTGGTTCAAGGTCCAGGTGAAATACACATGGTTTTAATTATCGAAAATGATGGTTTAAATAACCGTCGAAACCGCTCATGCTCAACTCATACGTGGATTAAAACTGCGTATTGTATTATATTCGTGATAACTACAAATGATAATGTTAGGATAAACAGACGAATAAAACGCCTTTTTTTTCAAATTAAAAAAAATAAGATACAAAATTTGTATATACTTCTAATTTATAACTTGAGAAATAAGTTATAACGTTTTCGAGCTTGCGCTCATCATCAGTAATTACATGTTAATAAAAAGTATGGCGTGTTTATTTTACTTTATCGATTATAGACTAAAGTACTCATTCGATTATTTTCAAATTTTGAAAATTTATATATCAGATACTCACTTAGACCCCATTAGAATTTGAAGAATATCTGAATAGTACTTCTCATTTTTTTAACTATTCAATATTTTAATGTCTAACATTTCAACTTTACATTTGAAATTTTTATTTTCTAATTGGTAAAAAGGCACATCACTTTCATAAAATGGCATTGAAGAAATATCAACTTTTCATAATTATATTTAAATATCTAAATAAAAAAGTAATATTAACAAACTCATTTTATGAAAATGCTGAATATTTTCCATACAAATTTTGAATACTTTGTAGAAAGAATTGTTAGTGAGGAGTTTAGCGTTGGCCACAACCCACTAGTTTTTTTTTTTTTTATGAATTTCTTCAAAGTTACTCACAAAAAGGAGTCTCGCAAGTAGGGATACGGAGTGATGGTGTGTATGTGTATACTCACAAAAAGTTCGAAACCTTTTTTGAATATATTTTATGATACTCCAGTATATTCAATATCTTCGTGGCCTACGTGGCTCAGTTGGTATGATATCTGACTGCTGTACTGATTGTCCAGGGTTCGAGTCCCGGTGGAAACACAGTTTTAATTTGTGTTTTTAGTCTGAATTTCCAGTCTCCAAAATGTGGCAACTTGTCATTGGGTGCGTGTTAAATTAATATTTGATAAAGTACTTACCTGTTGATTTCTCGAGAAGCAAAACAAAATAAAATATTGGTCTATATTCGTTTATATTACAGTTTTAAGGAAACATTATGTAGGTATTGTATTGTATTGTATTGTATTGTATTGTATTACCTGCTCTCACTTTAAGATGTCTGTAGAATGTATATATCATTAAGTATGTCGAAAGTTATTGATAGATAAAGTTGAGCTGTTTCTCGGAATCAATTTATTTATTGACAATATCGAAATGTTCAGCGTTACCGTTACCGTTACCGTTACCGTTAATAATGTTAAAACGTATCTTTCTATTTTTTTTGTGTCGATCCAAGTGGAATCCATTTGAAAAAATATCTAGTGAAATTGTAAAAATATTGCATGGAATTTTAAAAAGTAATTAATTATCCTCAGATTCGATTTATTATTACCAAAAAATTTATGCCCTAAAATAATTTAATTTAAAAGAATTTAGTTTTATTACACTTTGACAATATCGAGTTGTCTAGGCGAAATATTAGGTCGTTAAGAATCTTATTTAATTTTATATTATATGTCAAAACATATTTATTTGCAGTTAACGAAATTATAATATATTTGCTTATTGTCATAAAATAATATAAAATCTCACCGATTGTAAATTTAAAAATAAAGATAAATATAAGAAACCACATGTGATGGTAGATAACAAAATTGAGAAAAATATGTGGTAGATATAACTGAGTTATCATTAACGTTATCATTTGTGTTGGAACATAAATTTATACAAATGCATTTAAAGACTGTCCCTTGAAGAAGACGAAAAGTCTACACTTTACTATGAATTTGTAGAAACTTTGATATTGGGTACAACCTATTCGTTTATATACGTTTTTTATTTTAAATTTTATTAGATTAGATTGACTATAGTGTAATATAAAATTTAATTTTAAAAATAAAGTACCTTGTAAACTGTTTCATATCAACGGGGCAAGTATGGTCAACAGGCGGAATCAAAATCATCCATGATATTTATTTATTTATTTATTTATTTATTTATTTATTTATTTATTTATTTATTTATTTATTTATTGATTTATTTATTTATTTATTTATTTATTTATTTATTTATTTATTTATTTATTTATTTATTTATTTATTTATTTATTTATTTATTTATTTATTTATTTATTTATTTATTTATTTATTTATTTATTTATTTATTTATTTATTTATTTATTTATTTATTTATTTATTTATTTATTTATTTATTTATTTATTTATTTATTTATTTATTTATTTATTTATTTATTTATTATATATATACGCCCTTAATAAGGCATTTACAAAAAAATACAGGATAAATAGAACAATGTAGGCACAACAAAACAACAATAAGTGTAAATACATCGATTATATAGGGATTACATGAAAATTCTTCGAAACACAATTGTTCGAATGCGCAATTGTACGAATAACAATTTTTCGAAAATCAGTTATCAGAATGACAATTGTCCGAAAGCAAATTATTCGAACTAACACTTGTTGGAAAACCAATTAACCGAATTTAATATATTTTTGTGTCATTATGTTGCCTCCTTTGACGTATTTGTTGCCAGTAAAATATATTCGATGAAGACTATTATTACTTGTTGTATTATTGTTGGGTACGTATGTTTGCACATTTTTAATAACTGATGTTTGACAGCGCGGGATAGCCTAGTTTGTACACCATTTTATGTTTATGTAGTATTCACATCAATTTAGTTATTTTATTTTAATATTATAGTTACTTTTTAAAATATATAATGCAACTGGCTCACGCCAGTCGCAATTTTAACTTCAAACAAACCTAACCAACCTATTTTTACCAAAATTTTGTAGGTTTAGGTTTAAAAAATAGGTGTACATCCTAGGATATCTGAAAGCGCGGTGCGTCGCCATGTTGTTTATTCCATAGATTTTTATTATACATAATATACTATGTAGATGTAGTACTCCGTGCAAAAAGTGAGTCATTTGTTTTCGATTCATACAAAATTTGCTAACTACGACATCTAGTATATTATAATAAAATCTATGGTTTATTCCTCTCACAATACTACCAACATGACGTCATAAAAATTCGAACAATTGTAAATTCTGATAATTGTGTGTTCGGAAAATTGTTTTTCGAAAAAATGTGATTCGAATAATTGCCATTCGTAAAATTGAGCATTCGAATAATTGTTTTTCGAATAATTTTCCTGTCACCTTATATAGGTACATAATAAAAAAAACGTAAGTAGTTAAAGGAAGAACAATATAAAACAACATAATACAACATAATAAAAGAAAATAGAGGTAATGATAAAAAAACTAGACATAAAAGAAGAAAAAAATAAACAGTATTACATATTCAATTTAAACAACAAAAATAAACAAAGCAAAGTAAAAATCAAAAATTATAATATGTGTTAAGCATCCTTTTGAAACCATCTATAGTGTGTACATTAAATATATCAACAGCACTATTGTAATGTCACCCTCCACTCCGTTATATCTAAGACTGTGGGTGCTCTTAGTAAGATACGCCACAATCACAGGCCCGGTAATGATAACGTCGTGAACAGGACATTATAAATATTACATATAAACAAAAAAAATAATAAAAAGGGAGAATTTAGATGGAATTATCGAAGCCAAGAATAATGAAGTTATGACCTTATAGGCTTCCTTACCATATGTTTTTCTGGATGTCTTCCGTGGGCTTTTGAGTGTCTACATACGTAGAATATGACAAGTTAAAAAAAACATAGAGGTTCCACAGGAACTCAGGCTGCTTAAAAGACTCCTTTTCTTTTATTATCCTTTTGGTTATTTTAGTTTTAACCCTTCAAACAGATTTTAATTAAATTAAAAAGAGATCCTGTGAGGCAGGATTCAGAAAGGAACATAAAAAACAAAATAAATAGGGGCAAGGATTTTCTCCTGCTTAAAACGTCAAAGAAAAGAGTGCTTAGACACGTATAATTCTCTGTATTTTTCTATGAATACATAACATGGAAATCAATGAGCGTGAAAATATAAAACAATAAATAACACAAACAGACCAACAATAAGGTACTTATCAAAACCAAAATAAAATATTAATTATTTGGGTCAACCCTGAACACATACAAATTAACTTCCAATTGAAAAGAGTAATCAATAGAATAACTTCAGAATCTAAAATAAGCCAAAATTAAATCTGTGTTAGGATAACTCTGTATATATAAAATTCAACTTCTACTTGAAATGAGTAATCCATAATACTTTCAGAATTTAAAAATAAACAAAGTTAAATTTGTGTTAGGATAACTCTGAATATATAAAATTTAACTTCCAATTGAAGTGAGTAATCAAAAATAATTTCAGAATTTAGAAATAAACAAAGTTAAATCTGTGTTAGGATAACTACGAATATATAAAAATTAACTTTAATTGAAATGAGTAATTAAAAATAATTACAGAATTTAGAAATAAACAAAGTTAAATCTGGGTTAGGATAACTCCGAATATATAAAATTTAACTTTAAATTGAAATGAGTAATTAAAAATAATTTCAAAATTTAAAAAATAAAACAATGTTAAATCTGAGTTAGGATAACTCTGAATATATAAAATTTAACTTCCAATTGAAATGAGTAATCAAAAATGATTTCAGAATTTAGAAATAAACAAAGTTAAATCTGTGTTAGGATAACTCTGAATATATAAAATTTAACTTCCAATTGAAGTGAGTAATTAAAAATAATTTCAAAATTTTAAAATAAAAAAAAAGTTAAATCTGTGTTAGGATAACTCTGAATATATAAGATTTAACTTCCAATTGAAATGAGTAATTAAAAATGATTACAAAATTTAAAAATAAACAAAGTTAAATCTGTGTTAGGATAACTCCGAATATATAAAATTTAACTTTAAATTGAAATGAGTAATTAAAAATAATTTCAAAATTTAAAAAATAAAACAATGTTAAATCTGAGTTAGGATAACTCTGAATATATAAAATTTAATATAATCTCGTTCACCTATAGGACAAGCATTTATGCTTAGTTTAGGGAACGTAGGAAGATGTATATGTACTTGTTTAACAAGGACATATTCATTTTTTTTAAAAAAAAAAAAAAAAATATGTAATAACCACTTATGTATGAAAGTACTCGTAAAAAAAATAACAATAACAGGACAGACAATTGATCTGTCTTTTAAAAGGAAAAGATAAATTTAGAAATCACTCAATTAAGATCATCACATAAAAGGAATGAATATGAAATAGAAATCTTTCGAATAAAATTCATCACATAAAACAAATAAAAAAAAGTATATGTTTATCTTTCACTTAAGGTCATCGAATAAAAATAAAATTTATAAAAATCCTTTAATTAAGAACATCGCATAAAAATAAATTTCAAGAGATAAAGACAACAAAATTTGAGGTATCTTTGGCTTCAGACTGACAAGAAAAATGCACTAAATATATGAGGCGTATTGGATTTAAATAAATATTCACACTGAAACAAAATATCACCAGAATGTAACTTTTCTACTTAGTAAACATTCAATTTCATAGGTAAGGTTCCCAATTAAAATTCACAGTTTCCTTGCGTAGAATAATCCAGGATAGAAAGAAAAAATATCAACTCAAGGTTCGGTTGAACATTGACTTGGCAACACTGCATCCCCTTCTAGAGCATTACACTCTCAAGCAAGAAATACGGTAGAATTGTTTGGACCTCTAAGATGGTTACTTTAATTTGTAATCAACTCCTACCTGGTTATTATAGTCAGTCAGATGGTTTTTCCTTCAACACAATTCACGCTCGGAACTTGTGTCACAAATCAGACAAGGAGAAAAGTTGTAGTAATTTACACAGTGTATTAACTACGAGAAAGGTTCCATAATAGACACATGCCACGAATAACAGATTTTTCACTTTAATGTTAATTAATTCAAATATCACTCATTATTGTTATGTAGAAAAAAAAAATGTAGTAACAAATGTTTTTTTATTTTTTTTTATATCGTTTTTATTTTTCGACTTCTATCAATTAAAAGAACCGGCGGCAAAAAAAAATATTTTAATATTTTATTTTCCTTTATTCGAGCGAAAATACAATATATTTTATTCTTCCTATATTCTAGAACTAATTGTTTATAAAGTTTGAATCACAGAAAGTCACTTGTTCAACAAATACCTAAACATCATATGGTCCTTATAGAAAAATCACTTGGTGTACACGCTTGGTAGTCAATTACTTTAAATATTATTATTGCGTTTTCTTTCTTTTATTTTCTTTTAGAGCAAAGTAGAAATGTCTCGATCACATAAAGTTTAAACTTAGATATAACTATCCACTTAGAGTTCTTTGGAAAGTATAAGGTAAGCTAATTTGTCGTATATATATTTATTTTGCATACGCGGCCGTCGGACAGAAAAATTATAACCAAACGCGATAATTACAAGTCCTTTTTCAATCTTAGTCGTTCTTTTTTTTTCCTAATGAATAGTCTATACACAAGATTTCTAAAATTCACCAATGTTCAATTTTATATTTTGTTTTCCTTAAAAGGAGTCTTTGCACAAGATATTTAAAATTCACCAATGTTCAATTTATAAAGTTCCTCTCTCTTTTAAAAAAAAATATTAAATTGTTATTTAAGTTACAACATCAAAGAAAATAATCATTTAATCACAAGGAAGAATGTCTTTTCTTAGTACCGTCGGCAAAGTAAATTAATGTTTAAATTTCAAGTTTTCTTCTCCCGTCGGCAAAGTAAATTAATGTTTTAAATTTCAAGTTTTCTTCTTTAACGAATTAATAAAACAAGAATAAAAATAACACATTAAATAAAAATATTTAAAAACAAAGAATTATACGCGTCGCATTTTATTTTTTAAATTTTCTCATTCTAATCTAAATATGCTTTATATTAATACCACCTCCAACGGTTTTAGACAACCGCTGGAGGCGGCCGCGAAATATATTCAAAGAGACTTTTATTTATTACATCGAATCGCGGAACGTTTTCTTAAAATAGGATAATTTCCTTCGATCGATAAACTATGACTGACGCGAAATTACCTCTCCGGAAATTAAAGTCGAGAATTTGGACGCGCCTCCTGTGACACCATTGGTTCAAATATAACCAATTACAATCTAATTAGGGCATGTCCGAAATCCAGGACATAACCTACCTCAAGGGATGCCATCTTTGTGAAATGCAGTAACCATTAGATCAATATTACGAGGAAAAATACAAAACAATTTCTTAATTAAAACTTGAACAAACACGACTAGATGACACCAATCCTTCATAAATCACAATAGTATACTAATCTTTTATCGTTGTTAAACTTTTTCATAACTATGTTGTGCCAAAATTCTACATTAAATGTGTTCTTATCAAGTATTTTTGCCACTTTTCAATAATGTTGTTAACGGTAATGAGATAGTTATATAACAATGATTTAAATGACATTCATAAACAGTCATAATCCGCAAATCCATGCTTCAATTTTCTTTACAATAGGATGTACCAACAGAATCCGAGCAATGTATTTAATATGGTCACCCACACGAGTGGGGGACATCACACTCCAAGGCCTCTTTAACGCTGTCGAAAACGGCCGAAGACTGTCGAAGATTACCGAACTGGGGACATCAAGCATGGGGCCGCTCTTACACGAGTCAATCGGATTAACCTTGGACGACAAAGAGGGATTTATAGAGAAGCATGCATCAGACAAGGATAGCGATAACATGTGCCATTTTTAATTACTAACTGCGTAATAAACGAGCTGTCAATCAAACTTGTGCTAAAAATAGATTCACCGTTTCGGGCGGGACAGTCAATATTGGTTACCACCCACAAATTCGTATACGAATCTATACCGGTTCCGTCGGCAATTATTTAACATATGAAATCAAATAATAGGTATTAAATAACTCTTACTTTTGAATTTTGTTCGATGACTTAATAGGTTGAATCAAAAGAGGATTTATTCTAGATTAATAATAAATCAACAGATAGAATTAAAAATTATTTTTAACAAGTATTATTTATGCTACAAAACTCTATGTCGCAATCTGTCATGCGACACTATATTGGTTTCCAAGGCGGTGAAATCTATGTATTGGTGAGTTAATAATAAAGTTATTAAGAAAAGAATTTCAGTATTGCAATATATAGAACTTTCAAAAAATTGAATTGATAGGGATCTCATTAAAAAGGCATAGTTGGTGAATGTTGCGCAAGCGCATAAAGTGATCACGTAAACCAGCCGATGACAGGTCGTAAGCCCTGTAGGTGTCTTGATTTCCCGGTTCTCCTACAGTAAATATTCCAACTTCGTCTCTATTGAGATAATTAAAAATCTGTTATAAAATATCTTTGACTCCTGACAGGGAAAAAAATCCAATGTTTGCGCATATGCAATAATAATAATATTCGAAAACTCAATTAATTCATTCTGAATTATGGAAAAAATATTTTGAATTTATGTAAGAGTCATAAGTACTGTGTGATTTTTTTTTTTAATTTTCTATAGTTTCTCAGGATGCTACCTGGTATGTCAAATATTAATTCAACATGAATCCGATTAGAAGTCGCCACGTTCAGGAAAGTTACTTATTTTAGTAGACCTGACGAAGTCCAACTATCCTTCCATTTCTTGGGTGGCGGACCAGAACTGATTTCATTTGCTGCCATATACGCCTCTAAGTCTATCACTGTCCATTCTGGCTACGTGGTCCCTCCAATGTCTTCTTCTATCTACTCCACCGAAAGATGCGGACACGTTCCCGGAGAGTTTTCCAGTGATTTAATCTAGGATCTCCATTTCCGTTGATGACACACTGATAAAACAGATCACAGACTGAAAATACACTTTAAAACTGCGTCTCCAACTGAAATAGACCTTATACTCAGAAGTCTGATACCTAACCAACTGAGCCACGAAGGCCGACTATCAAATCATAAAGAAAGAATATTAAATGTATAAACAAAAGTTGAAAATAATTTTCATGATGGAACATTATGACATTTTTATTGCGATGTTTTTGGCAAATATCCACGTACCTAAACATTGTTTTTTGTATACTGAATAGTTGCATGTAACACATTAGATCCAACTGTCGATGGCAATAGTATGTACAATTGAAGAATATGTACCAAAATATTAACACCTAAACAAAAATTAATAAATATTTTAAGATATTATTTGTCTATATAATACATGTAGGTATGTATGTCAGGATAGGATAGTATGGAGGTCAGTGTGTTTTCCTACCCGGAATATGAAAACAGCATGATGGTATGTATGTATGTTTGGAGATTAAGTATCAAACTATTAAATTGTATGAAACGATGTCGTAACTAAATTCAATTTTTATAAAAATAGATACAAAAAGTTTGAAATGTACCTGCTACTACAATGTTCATATTTTTTATTGAAAATCAAATTATCTAGTTGGGGTGTTTCAGTTTTTTCCAATATTTTCGAAAACTTGGGAAATATTAGCGGTTATACACATAAATTTATCATAAATGGGTCCTGGCCCACACAGGGCTGTAGCGCCAATGATGCTGATTATTATGAGAATATTGATTATGTGCAAATATACAGTAGTAGTAAATATAATAACCAGCTACGCCACTGGACATATATTATCTACATTAATGTCTTTTTAAAAGATTAAAAGATCATTTTGGACAAACCATAAATTTTTGAAAATACATATATTGTTATATAAAACACACTAAAGTCATAAATAACGACATTCTTGTGAATAGACAGATCATTGTCCCATAAGAGGTATATTTATATCAATTATCAGAATGACTCATCATATTTTGTTATACTTTGTTTGACATTGAAAGTTAATAATATCAACATGTTCCGATATTACAATAAGTATATGTACATACTTTCAATTTATAGGTAGCAAATTCATCGTTTTTACAAGGATGACGGGCACAAATGTATGAAATTCTTATTCTACCCAAAAAGATCTTTCCAACATCTTGACTGAATATTGGACTAGAGATTGGAAAACGCACTTATCATTTTACTCAAATGTCAGATCAGCTGTCAAAGTTAACATTAATCGCGATAATTTAAACATAAAAAATAACAAATAGTGTTCAAAATCATAAAAGTAGATGAAAATATGTTGACTTATATAATTTATTTGAAAAATGTGATCAAATGGCTTGACAAATACGAATACATAATGAACTTATTCCTAACCTCAAATGGCAAAGGTGTTCTGCAACCAATTTCCATTCAATTTGTAAAGCAACTCGCTCACGCGAGTCGCTATTTTCATTTAACCAAGAAATCAACGGGAATTGAGATTTACGTACACATCGTACTTTTATTAATTTTGCTGTCGTATTTTATTACATCCCGTATAATATTCGGTTAGGTTTAGCTAGCGTTTAATGATAATAGTGACTCGCGTGAGTGAGTTGCTTTATAAATTGAATAGAAATTGGTTGCATGAATAATTTTATCAACATCTTTGCATTTGAGGTTATTCTATAATGAGGTTATTCTATGTTCCTATAGGAATAAGTTTATTGTATATGTATTTGTCAACATATAATATATATAAATTATATATGTCAACATATTTTCATCTACTTTTATGATTTTGAACACTATTTGTTATTTTTTTATGTTTAAATTATCGCGATTAATGTCAACTTTGACAGCTCGTCCGATAATAGTAAAATGATAAGTGCGTTTTCCAAGCTGTAGTAATATTGGTGCCAATACGCCCATCATCCAGTGTCCAGATTTACTAGAGATTTTCTTTGTTGTTTATTACCTAAATTATCTGCATTTTTACTATGAATTACATATTAAATAAAATTCTTACAATGAATATTCCAAGTAAACAAAATAAATTACAAAATGTCCGCACAATTAAATTTTATAACACTTTTTTCATGAATCGACTAACACTAGTTGCATGTAACACATGAGATCCAACTGTCGATAGCGATAGTATGTATAGTTGAAGAATATGTACCAAACTATAAACCCATAAATACAAATTATTGAATATTTTCAGATATTTTGTTTTCTATACAACATATATTATGTAGGTATGTATGTCAAGATAGGATAGTATGGAGGAAGTTCCTTTTTTCCTACCCAGAATATGAAAATAGCATGATGGTATGTATGTTTGGAGATGAAGTATCAAACTATTAAGTCTTCTTACATATTGTGTATAGGCGACTGCCATACAAAATGTATGAAGCGATGTCGTCACTAAATTCAATTTTTAAAAAAATTGTTAAAAAAAATTGAGATCTTCTACTACAATGTTAATATTTTTTATAGAAAATTAAATTATATAGTTGGGGTGTTTCGGCTTTTTTCGATAATTGTATAAGTTTTGGAAATATAGGCAGTTAAACTCATAAATTTATCATAAAAAAAATATTTTTCTTAATAAAAAATGTTTGAGAAACCCTGGAATTTTTTTGAAAAAATTAATTTGAGATTTTTTATTTTTCTATGTTTGTACCAATTTTCAGCGTTCTAGCTTTTATGGTTTCTGAGATATATGGAAAAATAAAATAAAAATTCAAAAGTTGATAACCCCTGACTGAAACAAAAATTCAAAATTCTGAGTATTAAATTTTTGTAGGCCTATAATTGAGCGGATCAAAAGTTTTAAGGGACACACACACACACACACACACACACAGACACACGAAATGTTCGACTCCGAATTCTGAGTAAATCCGTGTATGGAACATATATGCTGCGAAGCCTCTAAGTTGGTGTTTTTTGACTTCAAAGTTGGAAAAGCCGTGAAAAAAGTAGACCTCTCCATACAATTCTCGCGTATTCTGGCTTGATACATTGTCGATATGTTAAGAGAACAAAGTTCTCCTGAACAAATCGACAGTTGGATAATATTGAAGATTAAATAATACTTTTAAGTAATACTTATTACGATTTTACTACTTCTCACGTCATAAACCTCAAGTTAAATTATGGTCTTTATTGTAAACAGGAAATGAGGCGATAAAATGAAAATGTTTAAAATGATAGGTACATCAAATAATTAATTAACCTTGTTGATTAATGTATGTAAGTACCAAATAGAAAAACCTTACATATTATATTTTATAGACATGAATCAATTTGAAAACAATATGAAAATAATTTGTGCGTACAATTTTAAAATAACAATTCAAACTTTTTTGTACTCTGTAGGTACAGGTGGCAACCAATTGATCAAGTGTATCCAATATATGTACTCTGTAGGTACAGGTGGCAACCAATTGATCAAGTGTATCCAATATATGTACTCTGTAGGTACAGGTGGCAACCAATTGATCAAGTGTATCCAATACAAATATGTAGAGAAACAAATAATACGCAATTGTACTGGGATTGCATTAACTACATACCTTTCTTAAATTTCTTAATTTCTCTAATATTTTAAAAATTTGTTATACGTATATCCACAACATAATATTATGAAAGATACTCACAGTACCTACCATATTAATACCTTCATACACAGTACAGTGAGATTAATATATTTTTGATATCCGCAAAAAATATTGTTTATGATATAATGTTGGCATTTAATTTGTTCTAATATTTGTTTGTATGACTTTATGTTTGTTTAGTTTTAATTTAAAATAAAATACATCAAGCAAAGTCCAATTATCGAAAATAGTAAAAGCATGACACGTACAATTGACATATAAACACGAAAATAACCTTAAATTAAACGTTTTTATCAATAATCTTTATATCATTTTATAAGGATATTCTGTATCCAATAAAATATGTTACAATCATCATTTTACCATGAAAATTAGCAAAAAATTACATCAGACAGAGAAAAATCAGGGGTGCAAGTCTGGTCAACCGGAGGAATCAAAACCATCCGTGTTTACCAATATCATGGATATAATTATCTTATGGAGTTCTATAGCATTTTATGATATTATAGAACTCCATATAAGATAACTATGTACATGATATGGGTAAATATGGATAGTTTTAATTCCGCCGGATGACCAGACTTGCCCCTCAGAGTTGTATAGTGCTGTTTATAATTTATAATATAAAATACGCCTGAATAACTGCATTCTGTATAGCTATAATGAATAGTACTCTTCACTTTTTTTTTCACCCTGTAAAGAGTGCTATGTGATAGTCTTCACTTTATATTGATATGTATTTTTGAAATTTTTCGGCTTTATTTCCTACAATATATCGTTAAATTTATGAGGACTGACGTAATAATATGCGTCTAATATCAATGTTGTCTGTTAAATGGGGAAACCTTTTGATGTTTTCATCAACAATATCTGAGCGATCAAATAACATCTATTATCATCACAAACAAGTATATACTTTGAGCAGTACCTACCTGTGAAACTTTTTTTAACATTTTTTGTAAAAGATTAATTTAGTGACGACATCGTTTCATACAATTTAATTACAAATATCTACGGGGACTCTCAATTGCTTGATACATAATCTCCATACAAACATACATGTCATCAGGCTGTTTACATATTCTAGGTAGGAAAAAAGGAGTGACACTATGCTATCGTGACATACATGTTTTGAAAAGAAAACAAAATAAATATCAAAATATTCAATAATTTAGTTTAAGTGTTTATATTTTGATACGTATTCTTGAACTATACATACTATCGCCATCTTAAAGTTGTATTTCATGTGTTTCATACAACTAGTATCGAAGAACCGGATTATGTATGCTATTTTAGTTTCTATTAAGAGCCTTTCTAATTTCCAGAGCCTTTCAAATTATATTATTTTGAACCTTCCTTATGCAGATGCAAGATTTTATCATTTTTATCACTATCAAATGAGCGATATGTACCTACTTGTACTATATAGGTTGTAGTATATAGTTCAAGACTTTGTTGAAGAGCTTTTATCGTCTAGTTATCAAGACTCAATATAATCAGAGTCAGTTTATGAATCACAATAAAAGCTACATTTATTCAATTTGTTGTGGAATCACATATTTAATTGGAATAATTTATTTACTGAGTACACATTGAAGTCTGTTCTTGTTATAAATAATGATATTTACAATTTGTATATATTGATATACTTAGGTATATGTACATAAGTACACACATCACAAAGAGCATCGATGTATTCTCGGAATAACAAAAGAAGTTAGTTTGCTTTCAACTTTTGCGGATGTTAGAAATCAAAAGGTCATTGGCAAAATCATTCTCATGGCTAATTTCGCCAACACTTCCGTATCCGTTTCGCACTTGGCAATCTTTTTGAGTATTTTTTTATACTTAAATATATGTATGTTATATAAGAATTTTCTACTAGTATAAATATAATAAATGCATGGTATACGAAATTTTTATTCAGAAAAAAAGGTTTCTTCGTTACTTCATAGATGGCAATTGTGTTTTTCGGTTTATTTCAAACGATCCGTTTCTCGTTATTAAAATATATAGAACTTTCAAAATTGAACTGATAATAAGAAGGCATAGTTGGTGAAAGTTGCGCAAGCGCATAAAGTGTTCACGTAAACCAGCCTTGTAGGTGTCTTGAGTTTCTGGTTCTCCTATATTATTCTAACTAGTGAGATGTTAAAAATACAACGTTAGCAACGTTTACAAGATTTTGCGAGATAACAATGATTATTAAGGGCCGTATTTATAAAACATTCTCAATACTGTAAGTCAATACTTAGCCCACCAAAACGTATAGATTTTGTCTTGTCATTGATCAAATTAAATACGTTTTATAAATTCGGTCCTATAAAAGACACTTAATAAACACTGAGTTCCTAAAACAAACAGTTCGTAATATTTAAAAAAAAATATGTACCTAGTTATAACGTTATAACGAGTGAGCCTGAACGCTTTTCAAACAGAGTTTGAACTGTCGCCTCTGAAGCCAGTTGCAGACCAAAAGCTTAAGTCATCCTGAAGATGAGAACATTGTTCTCGAAACCGGTCGACAGTTATTTGTGCTCATAAGTGGTGTATACTAAGTTTTTATTTATATTATAAAATATAAGTTAGTTTAGCTTAGCTAGCATAGCTAAGGTCATTTTTCATACTAGCTCACATAGTTTGCGGTCTGCGATCTGCACACTTGTATGAAAAACAACCTGAGCTATGCGAGCTAAGCTAAACTAACTAAGCTTAGCTTTTGGTCTGCAACTGGCTTGAGGATGGTGGTGTAACCATCGAAAGCGCTCAGGCTCACTCATTATAATGTGGATTAAAACTGTCTTATTATACTTGTAATAATTTATTTCATTATGAACTTCAACTCTGTGAACGAAACAACGTTATTTTTATTAAATCACTGTTTCTATGTTACTCATATGTAACATACAAAAAACCCTAATAAAATCAATCCCACTAATATTGACAAAATAAAACGAGTGGGTTGTGACCAACGCTATACTTCTCACTACCAAGTCAATACACAAAGTATTAAAATATTGTACGGAATATTTTCAACATTTTTATAAAATTAGTTTATACAATATAGTATTTTCTATTTAATTATTTATATTATGAAAACTTGATATTTCTTCAATACCATTTTATGAAAGTGGTGTGCCTTTTTACCAACATGAATATAAAAATTTCAAATTTTAAATTTCCTGAGCTTGGGGTCACTTTGAAATATTTGACAGTTAAAAAATTGAGAAGCACTATTCAGATATCCTTCAAAATCTAATGGGGTCTAAGCGAGTATTAGATATGCATATTTACAAAATTTGAAAAGAATCGAACGAGTACTTTAGTCTATAATCGATAAAGTAAAATAAACACGCTGTATATAGCACACAGCACATTGCACACATACACAGATACATTGTTAAGAAACTTTCAGAATACAATCTCAGCATGATACTAGTTGATAATCTGCAATAAAAAATACCCTTAAAAATTTTGAAATCATAACTCCCCAATCAGTGGGGAATAAAAACACCGGAGGTCTTGTATAAGGAACAAGGTATGAAGGAGCACTTTGGTATGATATGTATATCACAGTATGTAATTTTATTTTCATATCATACATAATGGCAAGAGACAGCAAATAAATATTCATGAGTTACCATACCATGTCTTTTGTACCTTCCTACACATCTGTTTAAACGTAATGGTTGTGAATTTTCTCTCAAACATGTAAAAGATGTAGAAATTGTTATTTATAATTTATGTTTGTACCAACTTTAAATATTTTGTAATCTAAATTGACTTCACGTTATTATCAAACTAGGTAAACGATTCGTGAAAATATAAGGAAAAAGTCATGAACTACTTACCTACATAATATAATATGTTCATAACATAAATACAATAATTATATTGAACTTTTTCGTGTTGTCGTCATATTGCTGATTTAATTAATATATTTAATTTAAATTACTTGTTGCTAAAAGTTATATTTTCTAGAAATCCATTAATCACAAAAGCAAATGACTTTTATCGGATGTCACGATTCAGGTAATAATTAAAAATTGTGTAATTTTAAACGTGTATTAGTTTAATTAATTTTATTTATGTTTTCTGCTTTCTTCTCGATAAAAACAAAATACAAGACATCAAAATAAAAGTTATATTTATTTTAATAAACACGTAAATAATTTTATACATAGCATGTGAAATTCACATTCAGGTATTTTTATGTGGAATTTACAAGCCGAATTAGAATATACCTAAAATATGAATACTTCAATTTTATATTCGGTATACCTATTAAAAAAGATTTATTTTTTATTACAGAAGGATCAGAATGTCAACTTAGAAATGGCGCTATTGGGATTTGCAGGTCAATAAGAAAATGTCCCGGAGCTATCAAGTAATATATTTTATTGACATCATTTTAATAATGCGAGCAAAATTATTGAATCATTCACAAATCATCTGGATTTTTATTAAAACAGTTTCACAATTTGCTTACTATCAATAAAATATGATAAAATGTCTTTTAAAATAAACTGAAAATGTTCAAATATATTCCGCTTATTTATGAAATATAATAAAGTGTATTATATATTACGTGCTTCTTTTATTTATTTTTTAATAATGTTAAAAAAATAATATTATGTATTTTTGTGATAAATTTGTAAACATTGAGATATATACTGGTGATGGTGCATAACACATTTATAACAAAATTTACTAAACTCTTTTGAATCTATAATGTATCTCATTCATTGTGTATCACATCAATGATTCTAAAAAAATAAATCAATTTTGAAAAAAACATGCATTTATTGTACAATGTCCATATAATTTTTAGTATATTATAAAATATTTTGTTTGCATTATTATGATTAATTCAATATCTTATTATATATTCTTACGTCAAAGTAAACAAAGCGACATTTTGAAAACATACTAACATAACTATCTTGCAAATAATTGTCTTTCTAAAATGCATGCCCATCATTTTCTTAAAACTACTCTCTGAAATCAAAATCTTACATAGGCACCTAGCTTGGATATTGAAATCATATTAATACCAACAATTAACTTTGCGATGCACTTCAGTGTGCGATTAATTTCCCTCTCAATAATCATATCACTTCTAAACTACTTTCATTATATTACTCCTTTGCCTTCCCAAGGCAAAATCGTACATTACTATGAAACTCAGTGTAAAATCAGATTAGTTATGAAGTATAGATATTTTTATAAGCATAACCAAAAACTTTAATCATATTGTTTTGTGTCAAATTCAATTGGTTTCAGATTCCTATTTCTCCTTCCATAGACGCATATTTCAATTTCTTGAAATGCCATACGTGTTTTCATATTCATTGAAATTTTCAATAAAACTATTATTTACGACATGTATTGCATGATTTTTAAATCATACATTTTTATCTTATCGTGCTCTAGTACCTAAAATACTGATTCCGCTTTTATTTGAATTTTTCATTGTAATATTGTCCATATCCAAATCTACATTAATCATTTTTAACTTGTATATAAAACATTCCATTAGCTACTTTGTAGACATCAAACTATCTGTTTTACTATCGATAACCCATTAGGGAAAAGCAATAATTCGCAATTTTCAAGAATATTATACTAGTACTATTCACATCACAATCTTCAGAAGACATACTAGAATTTTAAAGGCATATTATGAATTATACTTTTAGGATTTTGTACGGGGCGTTAATATATATATTTCGTCTTGATATCGTTCATTAAATGTAAACCAAATCATGTACAGGAGGCTTCAATGCTCCTCACGATCACTCGTGCCATAACAACTTGGTTTTTCACTATTTTATAGAATATTTTAATCAGGTCCATAATAATAAAAGCACAATTTCTAAAAGTAAAAACATCTTCGCGTTTACATCAATGCTTTCAATTCTCATCCTACATTTAAATTGTGTGATTAGTACCATCTTAACAGACGTTTCTTTCTGATTCATACTCTAAAGTCACTGTTTACAAATTGATGAATAGAATGTTTTCAATCTGCGATGTCTCTTTGTTCGCTTTGACGTGAGATTTTTAGAATTAAAATGGTTCTACTGTTTTAGGAACCTCAGAAACAGATTCGGTTCACCATCACAAAATGTCAGATGTGGATTCGAAGGAGTCACGGAAATCATCTGCTGCAAACAAGCACCAACAACTCCACCACCTGAAGGTAAACTTTTTATTTTGTATAGATCCAGATGAGTTTGACGAATAAGACTTATATTCTTCTAGGAAAGCAATGATAAACAATCTTGTTCCCTTTCCAAATACTTATGGCATATATCAAAACGATATTTTTCTAATGTTTTATCTAGATAGCTAGCATGTACATATGAGAATGTATAATATGAACCTATTTGAAACAAGACATATTCATTCTTAAAAAATATATAAAGTATGAATTCATGCTGTACTTCATCGATAGAAATAGCCCATACTAGACAAAAGGTTCGTCCATTTTCTTCTTATTTTCCATAGTAATTATCCTCCATGATGGTGTGTTCTGCTTTCTGCATTTTCCACTGTCCTCGGCGTACCATCATATAAAAAGGGCGCAACGTCTTATTTTCACTACCAATAATTTTTCGTACAAAATTGAAAGTTGTTTGATTTTTACCAGTTTAAATAGAGAGTTATATAGTCTAAACACCCCACGAGCGACGTCTCAGTTGCCTCAGTCACAATTGAAAGTTTAACTAAACTTATTTAAATTTCCTATACTGTTTTTTTTTCGTTTGACATCAGATATTACGTGTTCTTTTTTGTTTTTTTAGCTGGCAATGGCGGAGATGAAATATATTTCAAACCCGACAATGATTGGTCTCCATGGACACCAGCTCCTCCGAGGTCACGACCAACCAAACGTGTTCTAACGAAGCCAACTGTGGCGACAGCCAGTAGAGTTGTGGAAAGGAAAGCCACCAAAGGTATAATTAATTCTCCTTATGCTGTCAAATCAGTTCTCGTCCTTAAAGCTAAACGTAATCCTACGAAGTAAACAAGACATTGCAAATGATGAGGTTCTCATTAGAATCGAAGAAACATATAAAAAAGATGTTCATATTGGAAAGGCCATGTGTTGCGATACGAAGATCAAATCGGAGGGAATGGTGGGATCGATTAGCAGATGGTACTCTCACCAGGTGAATTTAGTACATGTTGTGTGCCATAACATGAAGTTTACCATCTATACCTAAAACCGTGCGAAATGAAAAAAGAGATTCGTCACTTTGTTGCCAACCAATCTCCAAGATATCTTCATCGCATTTGAAGGACGTCGTAGCTCAATTACCTGATATCTGTTTAGATACCTGTTTGACTCCTGAACTAAAAGAACCCGGGATCAATTCATCTGGATCTGTGAGATAATTTACTCCACATGTCTCAAAAATGTGGCAAATTCTTCTTGGGTACATGCTAAATTATTGTTATAATTAATTGGACTCCCCAGAGTCACTTCAAAAGTTAAAATTTAGAGTACCTACTAGCTACAAGGTATGCGTCAAAATGCTCCGTCTCATATTGAGAATCTACGTAACAACTTAATTATTAATTCACCTATAAATAGATTGCAGCAAAAATCAGTATAGTGCTGTTGATACATTTAATGTACACACTCTAGATAGTTTTCAAAGTCTGCATAATACAAATTATCTTTTTAGATATTGCTTGCCTTTGTTTATTTTTTTGACTACATAATTTTGCTGTTTATTTTTCTCTTCTTACACTACATACCTACCTACCTATCAATATGTTTAATGTAAATGCCCTTTTAAGGGCGTACATGTATGTAAAGATAAAATAATTATTTTATATAGTTCCCCGAGAAGCAAAATAAATTTAAAATGAAATATGCAACTGCATATAAAAGCAAATTTGCTAACACATATTCAAATACATACATACACAAGGATAAACCGTCTGTACCTACTCATTCTTTACATACCTAAAGTATAATGTGTATATTATTTTCAGAATGCAAAGCATACAAAGCGCCTCTTTCAGTAAATACAAACATTATCAATGGAGAGTCAGCCTCAGAAGGAGAGTTTCCACATATGGTAAGTACTCTTTTCATTTTCATATTTTTTTAATAGGTAACACTAAAGATTTCAAAATCATCATTTGAAATCTTCAAGCAGAATTGTGAGATCTAAATATGATAAATCATCTGAAGAAACATGCCTTAAATCTGAGGGAATAACATCGTATTTGTTGAGGTAATAATTGTGAGTGCAGAATGTTGAGATTATGTACCTATTTAGTGTGGAACGGGAACAATCACCTTGTTCATAATTGCATATTATTGTCACTTTGTCACTAAAAATTGTAAACTGCTAGCCCTAGAACAGGATTTCCTAGTTGTGCAGCAGTAATCTATTTATTGTTGTTATTATAAATACGGTGTGATAAAAATTTAATAAACAAATAAAAATAATAAATAAATACATACATACATACATACCATCACGCCATGTCCCTCACGGGGTAGGCAGAGAGAACCGAACGCCACATTTTTCTATCTTGACACACATTCATCGCCTCATCAACATTCATACATCGTCTTATACATGTTCGTCTGTTATTAATGCTTCTTACATTTCCATCTTTCAAAATATCGTTTACATGGTCGTGCCATCCTTTTCTTGGGCGCCCGCGACCTCTTATTCCGTTCCTGTCAACTTTGTATATTTTCTTCGTCAGGCGTTCTTCGTTCATTCTCCCCAAGTGGCCAAACCATCTCAATGTGTTAACTTTCATTCTGTTAGTTACATCTTTCTTTATCTTACATTCTTTCCTTGTATCTTCATTCCGAACTCTATCATACATCGTTCTGTTACAAATTCTTCTAAGCGATCTCATTTCAACTGCATTTATTCTGCTTTCGTGCGACTTCTGCCATGTCCAGGTCTTACTTGCATACGTCAGGGTAGGCACTACGATTGCGTTATGAATGGCAACTTTAGCGTCTCTTGATATGTTGCGATCATTCATAACTGGTCTAAGTGCTCCATTCACTCTGTTTCCTGCCATAACTCTTCTTTCAATATCCTTATCAGGCCGTCCATTCCGTTGGAACATACTACCCAGATAGACATACTCGTCGACTTGTTCAAGCCATTCATTCTCTACTTTTATTTGACACACTGTTCTGCTTTCACTCTTTTCAAAGACCATTACCTTTGATTTGCTGGCATTCATTTTAAGTCCGTTTTCGATGCATCCTTCATATACCATACTTACAAGATACTGTAACTCTTCCATACTTTCTGCTAACAATACTTTGTCGTCTGCATACATCAGATCACGTACTGTTACAGTACTCAGTTTCAGACCCTTACTTTCATACTTAAGGGCTTTTATGCAGAAATCAATGTAGAGATTAAAGAGCCAAGGGGACAACACGCACCCCTGTCTAACGCCATTATTTATAGAGAACCAAGTTGTTGTTGTGTCGTTAACACGAACACATGCTTTGCTGTTCTCATATAATGAAGCGATTGCACGTATCAGCTTACTCTTCACTCCGTACATCGATAGTATATTCCATAGTTTTTCTCTTACAACTTTATCATAGGCCTTTTCAAGGTCTATAAAGGCGCAGAAAAGTTTTTGGTTTTTACCCAAAACCTTTTCTGTGACCATACGTAAAGAAAAAATTTGGTCTATACATCCTCTGCCGCCAACAAAAGCCCCTTGAGCATCCCAAATCTTGCTCTCTGTAACCTTTCGTACTCTTTGATCCAGGATCCTTGCATACATCTTACCAACTGAGCTTAGCAAACTTATGGCTCTATAGTTTTTGCAGTCGAGCTTCGATCCTTTACCTTTATACAAAGGTACCACGACTGCATTTCTCCAGTCTGAGGGAGTGTGTCCTTCTTCCCAACATTTGTTGAAAAGAGAGAGACACCACTCCATCGTCTGTTCGCCGCCATATTTTATAAGTTCAGCTGATACACTGTCATACCCGGCAGCTTTCCCCGCTTTCGCGTGTTTTACTGCTTCAAACACTTCTTCTTGCGTTATTTCATCCTTATCATCTATAAATAAATAATCCCGCCATTATTCACATTACCGTACATGGAGTTAAATCGAGGGTGAAACTATAGAACCTTCGGACTAGGCAAACCCTGGAAGAAAATTGGGAAATGACGAAAATTTAATGTTTTTTTAGCATCGCTGTTCATTTCAGTGGCTATGAAAAATATTTTTGAAATCACATTCTAAAATAATATTATATTTGTAGCCCTGTAAAGCATAGTATCTACGAATGGTTTAATTTTTAATTGTAAAGTATGATTGCAATGAAACAAATAAATAAATATTAGTTCTTGAATTTCTTAACATAATATATCTATAAGCAATTTGAATTTCTATAAGCTACTGAGTGTTTCGGCTTCTATAAGCAATTCCGTTACTACCTGCTGTACCTACCAAAAGCAATATTTTACCGGACGGCACTGGCAGTTTCTGTATATTGCGTGCACTACACGGACTACACCGTATGTATGTAGGTACGTAGTATGTATATGTGGGACGCCACTCACACACCGTTGACATAGGCCACATCCTACATCTTTATAGAAACGCCCCCAAGACAAAAAACTTAGGATCAGTACCCCTCTTAAATAAATATATTATATTTATGTTCGTTGATTCGTGTAGATATAGAAGTTTACTCTGAATATATTAATAATAATATCTCTCATTCACGCCAAATAAAAATGTCAATAAAATACTGAATTGTGATTCCAGGCTGCTCTGGGATACATGATGGACACAGGACTACAATTTGACTGTGGAGGTTCATTAATATCGGACCGATTCGTTCTTACAGCTGCTCATTGCATCAATACTCCTAACGAGTAAGTCAAATAATTCATTTTTTACTCCTCACTAGCCCAAGGGGATATAGTGGGGAGTAACGAATTCGCAATATTTAAGGATTTTTTTATTGTAAATTATCACTATTACTATTATCATGCTGAGATTGTATTCTGAAAGTTTCATCACAATGTATCTGTGTGTGTGCAATGTGCTGTGTGCTAAGTACGGCGTGTTTATTTTACTTTATCGATTAAAAACCAAAGTACTCATTCGATTATTTTCAAATTTTGCATATTTGTATATCTAATACTCGCTTAGACCTCGTTAGATTTTGAAAGAGATCTGAATAGTGCTTCAGTGTCAAATATTTCAAAGTGAAGCCAAGCTCAGGAAACTTTGATTTTGATATTTTTATTTTTTAAAATTAGTAATCACTTTCATAAAATGTCATCGAAGAATTATGAAGTTTTCGTAATAAAATATTTAAATCAACAAATAATTTAACAAAACTCATTTAGTGAAATTGCTGAAATGTATTCATACAAAATTCTAATACTATGAGGAATGACTTGGTTGTGAAGAGTTTAGCGTTGGTCACAACCCACTCGTTTTAATATTATAAATAAAATACTTTTTTTTTTCAATATAATATATTTCAACGCACAGTAAGTGAAACGAACCTTCCATCAATTTGAAACGCGGGTAGTTCACTCGGGTAAACTTGTTATAAAGATAATTCAATCGATTATCCAAAACGAGATCATTATGTTTAGTTTATCGATTATCAAACTCCATATTATTGGGTTCAAATCCGAAAACAAATTAAAATTAAAGTTCACAAATGTGTGTTCACCGGAACTGTCACTATAAACTATATTAATTTTATAATGCACTAGTGATGTTCTTGTGTCATTATAATATCCTTTCTTTTATATGTAGGAACAATATTCAGAAAGGCAAGAAATACATAAAATGAACAAATTAGACATTGCATTAAAACTTTAGTGCGTTTTCAGAATTTAACCCACACTTAAATATGCATAAAATAAAATAAATATTTAGTTCTATTTCTAGTTCTATTTTAACTTCTTAAACAAGATATATTTTTTCATCAACTTTGAATCATAATGAGTATAAAACGATTATACTTTTTATTAACTATCTGATAGTTACTATTTTATTCGATTCCTTAAGACCTAAGCATTTATAAAAATAGATATTATTGTTTTTTTAACTATTTTTTTACGATACAAAAGAATTCAATTCATGGTTGCTTAAGAATCATGACGCATTGTTCAAGTTTTCGGATTTTACTAACAGAATAATAGTTTAATTTTAACACAATATTGTTTTCTTGAGAGTAAAAGTTAATGAAATCAAATTATTTCTTACAATTTGTGACTTTTTTTTTCTTTTCAGAGTAAAGCCTTCATTGGTTCGACTTGGTAGTCTGTCTATAGATGTTACAGAGACAAATACAAATAATATAGATTATTACATTGAACAAGATATTATTCACCCAAATTATGTGCGCAAAATTAAATATCACGATATCGCCCTTCTCAAGTAAGTTTGTTTAATTTCACCAATAACTTAAATAAAAATGACAAATAATGGGTCGGTGGCAGAGCGGTTAGCGCGCTGGGCTAGTAATCCAGTGGTCGCGAGTTCGAATCCTGCCTCGACCGATTTCGTTCACCTAAAGACAAGCATTTATTTGCTTATTTTAGGGAACGTAGGAAAGATGTATATATACTTGTTTATATACATCTTTGTAAAGATGTATATATACATATTATAAAATGCTATTTAAAAACACATGAGGTGTCAGTGTTCTCGCACAAATGTCACCCCTGAACTGCGCCAGAAATATTATTTCAGTTTTGGCTTGTTTACATACTTTCATCAATGTGTATGTACCTAAATCAAATATTTTTAATGTTTCATATACGATAATATTCCAACTTCGTGTCTAATGAGATGTTAAATATTTGTCAAAAAATATCATTGACTCCTGACATTGAAACAAATCCAATGTTTGCGTACTGGTTATATACATTATGTTATATTTAAAAAAAATACAAATTACTGAATATATAATATTATGTAATATTATTTTGAGTATCTTAATACTTTGTAGCTGTTAATTTGTGGCTCATTTTAACTAATAAATTAAAATTATACCTTTTTTGTTAACACGATGTGTCCGAACAAACAAACGTATAAGTTTGATCGGACGAGGGTGCGGGTCAGCTCTGAAACTGTTAGCAAAAATGTGTTAACTTTAAGTCGTTTCTATTTCTTTTAATAAATGTAGTTTTATTTTAACTTTAAGCTAATTGAACTGTTTATATTTTAGACTCAACACATCAGTGACTTTCACCAACAACATATTTCCAGCTTGTTTGTATACCAGTCAAGAAGATCCTAAAACAGCGCTTACCGTTACTGGATGGGGCACTACTGATACTAAAAGTGAGTCAAATTTACACATACGAACAAAAACCTGGTTAAAAAGTGAGGTTAAAAAACCTGGGGCAGAACCATTATTCATTCCTGAGTATATAAAATGGTACAATGAATTGGTTAGAAATATAAAATTGAAACATACTGACAATTTGTTAACTTTAAAAAAAATCAGATCTTTTTTTAAAGCAATAAGTTTATTTCTTAGTCACACCTTTAATGCATTTCATTTGAAAAGATCTGTAGTCGATGACAGTCTACGAGTGTGAATCTTCTATTCACATTCATCGATTGTTTTTTCTGCACATATGGTGCCGAGATTGCTAATCTTGAAGGCTCCATGAGATACTTTAGGTGCTATGCATTTTTTGTCGCTCATTTAGCACTCTGTGAAGGGGCCGTTTACAGTCCCCATATGCAGAGCGGGTGGTGGTGGGAATAGCTTTTACTTTTAAAACAGTTTGTAATAATTTCCTCCCCGATATACCATATGATTGTTTTAATTTTGTGTGTGTGTGTGAAGTTTTGTGTATCTTTATATTAATTGTAGCTTCATTTTTTATTCCTTTTTCTATTTTAAGTAAATTTAAATAATCAATTTTTTTTTTGTTTTTCAGGAGATTCAAAGAGTTCAATATTACTTAAGGCACTTATCTCCGCCATGTCACTCAGTGAATGCAACGAAACTTACACAAGGTCTGTTGACAGAAGACTTCCCAATGGACTCACCAACCAGCAAATGTGCGCAGTAGATTCAGCTGGAGGAGGCCAAGATTCATGCACAGTCAGTATTTTCAGTATCTTCCTGTTCATATTTAAATTCATGGTTCCGCCAAGAAGATGAAAAACAAAAATTAATTGTATCCGATATCTAATTAACTTCCAATTTTTATGTCCTGTGAGTCTTCAAATAAATACATTTATATTCAAAAACCTTCTCATGTGTGAGCTGAACATTGACCATATCCCCAAAGTTTCATTGCAATGCCAAATAGATCTTCTTCAATTTTGCGGTATACGCTGAACAAATCCCCAAATTTTCATCGCAATCGGATGGACATACATACATACATACATACAAATTTAATATACTAACATCGTTTTTTTATAAATAGATGGACAAGCAAAAGTCTACCGAAAAGGGAGGTCTATTTTGGCCAAATTTGGGTATAATTTTGTCGCCTTTGTCTTCAATCTAATTAGTTTTATTTATGAAAAAATCAAAAATTCATAAAAAAACAATAAGTTGCTTACATTATTGATAATAATTGGTAGGTATATGAAATTTCTCAAGACCGCAAGACTCTAGCATTTTGTCTTCAGTAATTCTCAGTTTTGTGAGCTTAGTTTTGGCCTTAATATGGCTCCCTTGGTCTTACTGTGACACACACAGGCTTTGTACAGACCGAGACCATGACTAATTTATTTTTTTCATCACTCATATGAAAGTATAGTACCACATCGTTAATATTTCTATATGTTTATTTGCAGGGTGATTCTGGTGGCCCTTTGCAAATCTTCAACAACGTGGACGGCATGCACAACATTGTGGGAATCACATCGTTCAGCTATGGAGAATGTGGGAAAGGAATTCCTGGAGTATACATAAGAGTGGCCGGTTACTTGGATTGGATAGAACCAATAGTTTGGCCATAGACCACACGACTAACTTTTGAATTTGTTTTGACATTTTTGTATTTCACCGAGTGGAGTACATTGTAGAAAATTCGACTTATGTTTTGTAAATATTTGGCACTCTGTGAGTTGCTATATATTATTTATTATATAACTAATATAATGTGTATATAACTACTAAGTCACACTATTCAAAAATCTCAATATAGATTTATACAATTTCAATTTATACTGTATTACAATTTATACTGTATTAGTATTTACGTATATAAATAACTATTTTACATATCACAATATGAAGGTACATACTTATTAAGGTTTTCGAGATTTTCAACAGTAAAAATAAAAATAATTAATTAAGAAATAAAATTCAGGGATAACAATATAATAAATATTAGATAATAGTCATATTTGAAGAACTAAAATTCACATAGATTTTTATTATAATATACTAGATGTACACTCAAAAAATGTAGTTGTTAAAAATAAATGATTTACTGCTAATAATAACCTACTATAGTACTCCGTACAAAAAGTGAGTCATGGAACATCGCGCGATGGACGTCTTGGTAGGCAACATATTGCAGTTTTCCATACATTTCAACACTTCCTAGATAATTGTTCTCTAAATATTAGTGAACAAAGCGTTATTTCTACAAATAAATCCGAAAACAATTCACATTAGTCGTTATTCTCTATAGAAAAACGATGTGGTCTGCCCACCACAGATAATATAGAAGATAATAAACTTCTGCCCACCTTGTCAAAAGTACCCCGGAAAAAATCCTCACTTGTTTGTTTATCTATGGAGATATGTAAAACGACTTCGATTCATACAAAATTTGCTAACTGCGACATCTAGTAGGTATATTATATGAAAATCTATGGATTTAATAATATGTTTTCTAAATGTATTGTGATTTTCCAGAAAAAAAAACAATGTTTTAAATTAGTTTGTAAGTAAATAGTATTTTTGTATAGTCTACAACGATACTTAATTTAAAAATGTGATATTTGATTTTAAATAACTAATTTATTTTATTAAAAAACAAAATTGAATATTTGCGTATTTAATTTTTTCACCTAATAACATGAAAATACGAATTCCTTACCCCAATCACTAAAATCCATCCTAGAATATGTACTGAGAAAACCAAATTTCCGTTTATAAAATCGAGAATAAGATTTTTTTAACGAAATTCTAGTTATTAAATCAAAAATATTTTCTCAAACCGGTGCAAAAAGAAGAGCAATTGTTTGTTTACAAAGAGCCCGTTCCTTCAATGTTTTATAGATTATCTATATTAAATTGATGACGTCCCGTCTGAGGCTCAGCAAAGACTTTCTTAAGGAATCCAGCAGCAAAACTCGGACGTGACCTCGTTGGAGAGGGTTTCAGCCTGAATGAGACTTGCAACAATGACAGGGAAAACTCCAACCTGGATGTTAATGGGTACATTGGTACTCCAACGACGATACCTCTAGGTTTCGATCTGCCAAGAAGGCTGTGGACCTCTCAAAATAGGATCCGCACTGGACATGGACGCTGTAACTACCTCATGGCAAAGTGGGGCATTGTTCCATCCGCTCAATGCGATTGCGGCCATCCCTCACAAACAATGCAACATATATTAGAGGAATGCAGCGTCCGTGCATATGAGGGTCCAAAGACGGATATTTGCGAGCTGACGCCTGCATTTGTGGGCTGGCTCGGAGCCCTCGACCTGAGTGTGTGATAGTATTTTGTTTATGTCTAACTGTGTGTTTGTTGGTTTGATTTTGATGTATTCACTACGTCATACGATAAATAAATAAATTAGATTTGTATATTGAATTGATCTAGATTATCAAGAATATTTTTTGGGACTGGATTCGTGCTAATTGTGCCAGTAATTCTATCTAAAATATGTTTCACTCGTTGTACTTGCTCGTTTCAGTTTCAATAGATATTTTTCAATGTCATTTATCGCATTATTGCAACGGGTAAAGGTTATCACGATGTCACGAGAATATATTAAAGGGCGGGATATTCCATTTTTTCAAACAGGACAAAACAAATTAGGGTTGCCAG
This sequence comes from Molanna angustata, assembly GCA_963576475.1. Taxonomy (NCBI): domain Eukaryota; kingdom Metazoa; phylum Arthropoda; class Insecta; order Trichoptera; family Molannidae; genus Molanna; species Molanna angustata. The sequence continues at coordinate 15,730,321 of OY754975.1, forward strand.
GCGACAAAATTAAAACAAAAATATTATTATTTATAATATTCTAAATTACTCTGTTTACACCACTTATGAGACGCAAAGTAATTTTGGATGTTATAAACAATTTTTAATGACGCCAAAAAGTTACCTTGTACGTAAATATTAACAACACAAAAATATTGTTGTATGTAGGTGTTTGAATTAACAATCTATGTATGTAGAGGTGAGTATGTTGTATGATTTATTTCATTGTTTTATTTTTATTATTTAAAATAGCAAGCACACGATCACACCTCACAACTAAGTAATTTGTAGGTTTGTGTTGTGCTATAAGATTTTGTAGAAATAATGTCATAAATCTTTGACTAACATCAAACAGCTATATTCTTATTCCTATAGCCTGCATGAATTATACACCTTTAGGCGTAGGTATCAAGTTTATTCAAGATTAAAGGAAATCATCGTTCGATATTCAAATTTAAAAAATATCGACTAATGGTTACCACCAAACATTCTAAATTTGGAATCAAAATTCGTAAATTACTTAATATTTCATATACAGGTACCTACCTACCAATTATTAATAAGCTGGTTTTTCAAAATCTACTCATTTTTCGATTAAATAAGGGCTAGTTATAAATTATTGTAACTTGCGTTGCGTGGTGTAATTGCGTTCTTTTTATTTATTCGGCCATCTCTCCACTGCTGAATGTAGGCATCTTCTAAATACTTCCATTCGTCTTTTTTGGGCTTTTTGGACCCGTCTACTTCCAACTATTATTACCCAAATTTTCTGGGGCCGACCTATTCCCCTCTTCATGTCCCATGGTCTCCATTTCAGAACTCTGGGTACACATCTGTACATTCCCTATCTAGGTAGTAACATGACCTCCCCATTGCCATGGCATGTACCTAATGGCGTTATAAAACTGACTTATAAACACGAGTTAAATCACTATTCATACTGGTCAAAAGATGTCAAAAATCGCCATATCGGCATGTAGCAGATTTTGCTAAAGGTTACCACATATCTGCACAAACTAAATTGCGCGATAATGAAAATGGATATCGATTTGTGTTCAAATGCAGACCCTATTGTTAAAAAGTACTTCGAAACTTAAATATGAGCGCAACACTGCATAAAAGAATGAAATGTTACTTTATTTTGAAAGAAGAACATAACATGTGCATTCAACTTATATAAGTAGGTAGGTAAGTATAAATACGAATGCAATAGGTACTGCATGAAAGAATGAAATCTTATTTTATTTTGGAAGAGGAAAAAGATTACGTATAAATTGCATTTACGTATAAATTGATACTTACCTGATATTTCAAAATATAATAAGTTAGCAGTAAATCTTACTTCATTTTGGAGAAGAAAATAATAATTGCCTATAGATATAACAAGTAGGTACCTGCCTATCCCGTATTTCAAAATATATTAAGAACGAAGTTAACCGTAAATCTTACCTACTTTGTTTTGGAAGAGGAAAATAATATATACATTTAGGCATATCAAGTAGGTACCTACCCGATATATCAAAATATAAGAACGAAATAAACAGAAAATCTTGCTTTATTTTAGAAGAGGTAAATAATATATTATATGCATTTAGGTATAATAAGTAGGTGCCTACCCGATATTTCAAAATATAAGAACGAAGTAAAAAGTAAATCTTAATTTATTTTAGAAGAGGAAAATAATAAATGCATGCAAGATGGTAGGTACCTACCTAATATTTCGAAATATAAGTACGAACTTTACAAATTGAATATTTTTCGAAGAGGAAAATTATTATTCTGTATGCATTATTATATCCATAAAACCAGTTACACCGCAGACTTGCTATATTATATAGATAGGAAATCATCTTGTTGGAAACAGTCTGATATTATTTTATCAGACATAATAAGACAAAAACAACTTATGGAACGACCAACCAGTAACATATAATCATTCGCTGATACAACATCACCACTAAATCTGGTTTGACAACAAACAAATGACAGTATATTTCGTTCAAATCACACGTAGATAAGTTTTAAAAGAAACGTAAAAACAATATGTGTTTTTAAATATAAGTACAATATTCTTGTCACATGTGAAATAATACAAACTACATATTGGTAAATTAAAAAAAAATGTTTCTATATAACTGTGCTGTGATATTGGTACTAGTCGGAAATGCAGTGACTTACTCATATAAACAGGGTATAGGTATATATTTTTTTTAATATTACCGTAAAGTGTCTATAGGTTAGTCCGGTTAGTACACCTGAGCTCACCGTAGAGACAAAACTATAATAAGGATATCTAAAATTTGGTGATTTTTAATTTCATTTTGAGTGATGTTCAAAAACATTGCGTTCTCAAACCCTCCCGTTCAGATTTTTTGACGTGTACCTATGTATGTCAACTAATACAGGATTTTCTAATTAATTTTAGAGCAACATTTTTAATTGCATGCATACAATGCACACACGTCACAAGATATGCACAAGAGCCGAATTATTCCAGTTTTCATGAATAAAATAGAAATATAACATAAAATCGTACCTATATAAACAGATAAAAGAAAGTCCTCGCAACTAACAATAATAATAATAATAATAATGAACACTTCCTTGCACCCTGCGCAAGTGGCGAGTTTATTGCCGTGTGGCAATTTCTTTCAACTAACCAGTGTTTCCAGCCCAGAGAAGTAACATTAGCGTGAGAAATTAATAAATTTCTCCTCTGCTGGGAATCGAACCCAGGACGCCCGCACAGAAACCAAACGGCTTATGCCACGGCTGTCGGTTGTTGAGTAGAAAGTGAAAATTTAATTTTGAGAAAAACATTTGGAAAAATTAATTGCATGATTTTTACTGTATTCCTAATAGGTTAATAATAATAATAATATTCGTTTATTAAGCAAAAATATTTTTTAGATAATGTAGCGGTCTAGCTTACTAGGTTAGGTATATTGCAAAATAATAATAACTAGGGACAATTAAAATTATAATAACTAAATAATAATAACTAGGGGCTCCGCCCCTGGCCGCTGTCGCGGCCCACAACCCTGTTTCACATCTCAGTTGAGTATTTATCCATTCATGCTGTTCTTCAGAAAACACATTCACCCCACTCAGCTCCATTCTCTGTTCACGTTCTTCGAGGCTCAAAGCATAATCCATAAGAGAGAGAGAGAGAGAAATTCCTGGAATAAATGCAATTTATTGTTTATTTTATAGTCGTGTTCATATTACATATATACAATTGAATCATTAACAACCATATTATCAGGACGAGGAAATATGCACTGAAAAATATTACATAATATAGGTACAAATTATACCTATTCAATATCTAGGAACTTATTAATATTGATATGAATATTTTCCAATGGTGTTCTGTATATGTAATCTAAGATTTGTTTGTTTATCAACTGATTGCCTCTTAGCCGAAACGATCGGCCTATGATAGTCATAAAAAATGTTTTTATTTTAGCAATGTTTATAAAGCTCCTGGCATTACGCAATTTGTATAACATTTATTTTTACCCACAATATGGGCGACCGCTGTGTATAACAAAGGTGTGTATATAAAAGGAAGCACGACACATGCGTGTATGCACACACACCAGTCTCGTCTCACCTAGGGCAACATTCAGTATGAGCGGTGAAACTCATAACTGTCCATTGCCCATAAGAGGAATTGCGCATATTTCATATCGATCTGTGTCACTGAGAGTCCTGCCCAACCTGAGATGATATTTTGCCTCTAATATTTTCGATTAGCCAGATCTTACGGGACACACAATTTAACAAATGTTTAAATTTTTAGTGCTGTCGCTATATATAAATTTATTTTTTATCTGTACGAGTGCCTACATAAATTTAATACACTAATAAATATTTGCAACTTCAATTTGTATTTTGATTATTATGAATTCTTAATAAATATTTTATCAATGTTATAAGGTCACCGACAACTGTATTTTGTTATCTCCAATAAACTAAATATTTTGTTATATGTATGTTGAACGCATTTTTTATGAATATCTTAATAACAAATGCGATGTATTCCAAATACGGATTTAATCAACATTATTTTGTGTATGTTAATTTTTTTATTTGCTTTCGGAATATTTACAGTATAATAATATTTTTATGCAGACGTATTACGTGTAAAAAATAAAACCAATTAAAAATTACATACCATTTATATTGTTTTACATCATTGTTTAAATGGTATTTAAACAATGATGTAAAACAATATAAATGGTATGTAAACAATTACGTAATTTATAAAATTAATTTGCATAACGTGAAAAAAAAACTTTGTACCCCTTAATGAATACCAACATGGTATTTTTTTATTATATAGCTTTAAAACAATATGTATTATTATTATTATATATAATTTATAATTGCGTATTGTATTTACTATGGTATTTACTTATATTTTGGGTATCTCAATAGCTTATTATTTATTGGTTTACTTATGTGTTAATATTTTTAATTATATTTTAGAGACGGAATTCAGATACGATAAAATATGGAAAGATTTGATAAACTTAGATGACAAAAAATTCATAGATTCGAATTATTATGACCATTTGCCCAAAATACGTGACAGAAGATATGAAAATCCAGGACAGCAGAACTTTAAACATGGCGACTTTGACGAAGATTTTCCCAATAGAATATCCGAGAGAAAACATAATAATTTAAATGAAGAAAGAGATTCGACCATATTGGACAATTCAATACACGAAACAGTGAAGTTCTTACCTGTGGCTCTTGATTCAATTTCACAATTTAAACGTTTCAAACGTACTCCACAATTTAGTGATGATGGTAATGAATTGCATAAATATTTTTAGATCATAATACATAACGTTGTAAATATCAAATATTTACGAATTCAATTGTTCGTTTCAAACGTACTCCACAATATAGTGATGATGGTAATGAATTGCATAAATATTTTTAGATCATAATACATAACGTTGTTAATATCAAATATTTACGAATTCAATTGTTCGTTTCAAACGTACTCCACAATATAGTGATGATGGTAATGAATTGCATAAATATTTTTAGATCATAATACATAACGTTGTTAATATCAAATATTTACGAATTCAATTGTTCGTTTCAAACGTACTCCACAATATAGTGATGATGGTAATGAATTGCATAAATATTTTTAGATCATAATACATAACGTTGTTAATATCAAATATTTACGAATTCAATTGTTCGTTTCAAACGTACTCCACAATATAGTGATGATGGTAATGAATTGCATAAATATTTTTAGATCATAATACATAACGTTGTTAATATCAAATATTTACGAATTCAATTGTTCGTTTCAAACGTACTCCACAATATAGTGATGATGGTATTGAATTGCATAAATATTTTTAGATCATAATACATAACGTTGTTAATATCAAATATTTACGAATTCAATTGTTCGTTTCAAACGTACTCCACAATATAGTGATGATGGTAATGAATTGCATAAATATTTTTAGATCATAATACATAACGTTGTTAATATCAAATATTTACGAATTCAATTGTTCGTTTCAAACGTACTCCACAATATAGTGATGATGGTAATGAATTGCATAAATATTTTTAGATCATAATACATAACGTTGTTAATATCAAATATTTACGAATTCAATTGTTCGTTTCAAACGTACTCCACAATATAGTGATGATGGTAATGAATTGCATAAATATTTTTAGATCATAATACATAACGTTGTTAATATCAAATATTTACAAATTCAATTGTTCGTTTCAAACGTACTCCACAATATAGTGATGATGGTAATGAATTGCATAAATATTTTTAGATCATAATACATAACGTTGTTAATATCAAATATTTACGAATTCAATTGTTCGTTTCAAACGTACTCCACAATATAGTGATGATGGTAATGAATTGCATAAATATTTTTAGATCATAATACATAACGTTGTTAATATCAAATATTTACGAATTCAATTGTTCGTTTCAAACGTACTCCACAATATAGTGATGATGGTAATGAATTGCATAAATATTTTTAGATCATAATACATAACGTTGTTAATATCAAATATTTACGAATTCAATTGTTCGTTTCAAACGTACTCCACAATATAGTGATGATGGTAATGAATTGCAAAAATATTTTTAGATCATAATACATAACGTTGTTAATATCAAATATTTACGAATTCAATTGTTCGTTTCAAACGTACTCCACAATATAGTGATTATGGTAATGAATTGCATAAATATTTTTAGATCATAATACATAACGTTGTTAATATCAAATATTTACGAATTCAATTGTTCGTTTCAAACGTACTCCACAATATAGTGATGATGGTAATGAATTGCATAAATATTTTTAGATCATAATACATAACGTTGTTAATATCAAATATTTACGAATTCAATTGTTCGTTTCAAACGTACTCCACAATATAGTGATGATGGTAATGAATTGCATAAATATTTTTAGATCATAATACATAACGTTGTTAATATCAAATATTTACGAATTCAATTGTTCGTTTCAAACGTACTCCACAATATAGTGATGATGGTAATGAATTGCATAAATATTTTTAGATCATAATACATAACGTTGTTAATATCAAATATTTACGAATTCAATTGTTCGTTTCAAACGTACTCCACAATATAGTGATGATGGTAATGAATTGCATAAATATTTTTAGATCATAATACATAACGTTGTTAATATCAAATATTTACGAATTCAATTGTTCGTTTCAAACGTACTCCACAATATAGTGATGATGGTAATGAATTGCATAAATATTTTTAGATCATAATACATAACGTTGTTAATATCAAATATTTACGAATTCAATTGTTCGTTTCAAACGTACTCCACAATATAGTGATGATGGTAATGAATTGCATAAATATTTTTAGATCATAATACATAACGTTGTTAATATCAAATATTTACGAATTCAATTGTTCGTTTCAAACGTACTCCACAATATAGTGATGATGGTAATGAATTGCATAAATATTTTTAGATCATAATACAAAACGTTGTTAATATCAAATATTTACGAATTCAATTGTTCGTTTCAAACGTACTCCACAATATAGTGATGATGGTAATGAATTGCATAAATATTTTTAGATCATAATACATAACGTTGTTAATATCAAATATTTACGAATTCAATTGTTCGTTTCAAACGTACTCCACAATATAGTGATGATGGTATTGAATTGCATAAATATTTTTAGATCATAATACATCACGTTGTTAATATCAAATATTTACGAATTCAATTGTTCGTTTCAAACGTACTCCACAATATAGTGATGATGGTAATGAATTGCATAAATATTTTTAGATCATAATACATAACGTTGTTAATATCAAATATTTACGAATTCAATTGTTCGTTTCAAACGTACTCCACAATATAGTGATGATGGTAATGAATTGCATAAATATTTTTAGATCATAATACATAACGTTGTTAATATCAAATATTTACGAATTCAATTGTTCGTTTCAAACGTACTCCACAATATAGTGATGATGGTATTGAATTGCATAAATATTTTTAGATCATAATACATAACGTTGTTAATATCAAATATTTACGAATTCAATTGTTCGTTTCAAACGTACTCCACAATATAGTGATGATGGTAATGAATTGCATAAATATTTTTAGATCATAATACATAACGTTGTTAATATCAAATATTTACGAATTCAATTGTTCGTTTCAAACGTACTCCACAATATAGTGATGATGGTAATGAATTGCATAAATATTTTTAGAACATAATACATAACATTGTTAATATCATATATTTACGAATACAATTGTTCGTTTATACGGTGAATTCATACGATGTTTAACGACAAGTCCTTGCAATACAAAATACTAATCTTTCAATGAGTTGCTGTGTTCTAAAATACCGTTGCCAAACTTATAAGTAAAATCAGACGGTTCAATCGAGTGAATGCTTCATTTTTATTTCATTCCATTCAGCACTTAAAATGAAAGACGGAAATGAAACGTCTGATTCCACCTTATCCATTTTTTTCCATCTTTTTACAGTACGAGACCTCAATGTTTTCTTATATTTTTCTCAAAAATATAACTCCTAAGATACAATCGTTTTTGACCATCTTCAGTGTATTGCATAAGTGAAATTGTAAAAATAAAAAATGTATAAAGTAAATTTTTTTTACAATTTTAAGATATTATTTATGGAATATTTCGAAAAAATAATGATGATTATTTTAATAAACTAATTTTTCCATTACAAATGACTATAATTATAACATATATCCATCTTTTTAAATAAATATTTATGGTGCTTTCTTGCAGATGACATAGTCTACTTTCCTCACGAAATTGATAAAATAATTAAAGATAGGCTTGGCGAAGTTGAAGTGACAAATAAAAGACCACCAGTTACAAATAACAGACCAAGACCCACGGTTAATACTCCCAGACCAAGACCTACAGTTCAAAGAAGAAAGAGTATCACACGTAAGTAATAATATTGTTGATTTCTAGGTGTGTCAGTGGCAGAACGGTTTAGTACGCTGAACTGATTATAAATCAGCACCTTGACAAATCAACCCCTCCCCCCTATAAATATCTTGGATTTACTCAGAATTAGGAGTAGAATATTTAATGTGTCTGTGTGTATGTGTCCGTCCCCCCCATATAAGGTCTTTGGTCCTCCCTTATAACTTTTGATCCACTGAATACGCAGAGCCCAAAATTTCAGAATATATAGATAGTTATAGGCCTAAAAACCTTTTATACTCAGAATTACGAATTTTTGATCAGTCAGGGCGTATCAACTTTTGAATTTTTACTTTATTTTTCCATATATCTCAATAACCATAAAAGCTAGAACAAAAATTTGTATAAATATAGACATATACAAAATCTCAAAAAATTTTTTTTTCATAATAGTTCCAGAGTTTTTCAAACATTTTTTATGATTAATTTATGTGTTTCACTGCCTATTTCCAAAGTATTTCCAAACTTATTAAAAATATCGAAACACCCCAACTAGGTAATTTAAATTTATATGAAAAATAAGAACATTATAGTAGTACATCCCAAACTTTTTTTAACAATTTTTATAAAAATTGAATTTAGTGACGACATCGCTTCATATAATTTGTATGGCAGTCGCCTACACACAATATCTAAGAAGTGATACTAATCTCCAAACATACATACATACCATCATGCTGTTTTCATATTCTGGGTAGGAAAACCTATTTCTCAACTGGTATAATGTAGAAAGTTCATACTTTGAGTTTCGTGTCGATGTTTTTGTGTGCATGGTGTATTGTAACTATTTTATTCTGGAATTCTAATATTAGTTTAAGAATCTAATAGAAATGTACTTCATAAAAATGTGTTTAGGGATGGCAATCCCTAAACGCATTTTTAAAACGTAGTGGAGAGTTTGGTGTTGGCCACATCCCACTCACATCGAATGAATGAATAAAGAATGTCTGTCAAATAGACTAGAGATTACCTCGAAAACATAGGTACGACCACATCTATGGAATTCTGAAAGATTGAGACTATATACCTATGGACACAAATGAGGCGACCAATAGACGAGAGGGTGATATACGGTTCTCACTGTTAACCCCAAATATAGAAATGGCGTCATGATACCTATAGGTAGGTACTTAAGTTATGTTTTTCCTTTTCCAGAGTGCGCAAAATATGCAAGACAACAGACAATTGCACTTACTCCAAATATAGTTGGGGGAGAAAATGCCACTGTAGGAGAATTCCCTCACATAGTAAGCATTACTTTTTATTATGTATTTATATTTAGGGGGTATATTTAACTTTATTTAATTAACGAAGAAGGATTATATTGCAGAGGTGCGTGTTTAAAAGGATTCTATTTTGAAGGGGGGTGGAAGGGTGTCAATCAAAGAACTAGGTACTTACATACATGATCAGCACTGGTTTATTCGAAATAATTGAAATTACAATATAACTTATAATATAACTTAATTAATTTGTGATGTCGTGGATCGGAACTAAATGAAAAAGATTAAACGTGACTCTACTTTATTTAACGATCAACACATGAATAAAGATCTGTAGGATTATATCAAAATGCAACGGGCTGTGGTTCGAACAACAACAAATTACAAATTATTTAAAGATAAACTCAAGACACTTTGAAACACTCTCCCTCATATTCCATTCTATAAAATTGCTATTTTTGTGGTTATTTTTATTTTTCTATGTACCTGTTGTAATTTTAATGTTGGTGTTTTTTTGATTTTGGATGTATTTTCTTTTTTTTTTCTTTCTATATTTTGTTCTGAAATTGTGTCCTTTTTTTATATATAATTGTTAATTGATTTGTTTTATATATGTATTTTATAAGATTTATTTTATGTATTTTTTGTGAAGTATTCATAAAATGTAAGCAAAGAGCTGCTGCTTTCCTAAACACAAGCTTCTAGCTTAAATTAGGAAAGGAAATATTAATATGTTGATATATGTAACCAAATATTTGTAAACGTATGTATTGTATAATAAATAAATAAAAAAATCTTCGTAAGTATTCGAGAATCCCGGGCCATACATGTTGCAGCCCACAAGGCGCTGCTACAATATCATTATTTGTCATCGAGATAAATATGCGAATATTCCATAAATAATTGTATATAAAGAATATATTAGAAAGGAAAAAAATGAAAATGACAATCAACCACAAACATCCGCAAAAATACAACTATTTTATTTTTTCAACCTTGTGGGATTGTTGAGTACACGGTTGCATTATTATGTTTAATTTGTTTATAGTCTTTTGTAATAAACTGTATAACAAAACTAAAAATAAAATAAATAAATACATTAAAAATCATAATGTCATTATGATAGAAAAATACGAATAGTGTCATCATTAGGTAGGTATTATACGCTTTTTTATGCGTGATGGCCAATTTTTGTTGCGCAATTTCCGCAATTTCATTACAAAAATTATTACGAAAACATTTTCTAACGACATTGATATTTATTCCAACCCTATAGGGTTTATTAGCCTTGATTGATTTCAAATATTTCCATTATTCCTAATATTCGTGAAACAACCCTAGAAAAATAAAATGTATCATAATTGTCGAAAACTAACATCAAATAATCTATCAAATAATCTGCATCACACAATGCATCTGAAACTACTTTATAATAATTTAACTACACTATGGTTGAACATAAAGTTTATTTGGAACAAAGAAATTAATGTTAATAATTATACAAATGTCCAACGCGGCATAATCTTATATCCTTTTAGATTCAGACCCGTTCCATGGTAACCCATATCGTGGTGGTAACGTGGGTTACCACTACGATTCTATATAGAAAATTTAAAAAAATCGGAAATCTAAACCGAGGGTTTTCATTACGCTGTTTTACACCGACCTTCCCCCCTAATTGTATTTGATCCTACAAGTGTGTCTATTGTTTTATGAAACCTTCTAAGCAAAATTTATTTTTTTATAAAATTTATTTTTTTCTCCTTTACACACGAGTGCTGGCACTCTGGTAAAGGGAAATATGTTTTTTCTTACTGTGCATCTTTTCTATATAGTTTGATTGTTTTATATTTTGTATATGTATTGTAAATTTAAGAAAAATAAATAAAAAATAAAAAAAATACGTAGAATGAGCATGTCATCGAGCCTGTGTATGTGATTTAAATATAATATTTGGTATAAACTAAAAAATCGTTCAAGAGTATCTCTACCTAATATTTTTTTATATTGTTCTTTGTCATGCCATAAAATATCAAAAATCGATCTGAAATACTTTTTTTATTAAAAATAATCAAATCGTAACATTTTCAGGGTACTTTGGCTTATTATGGAGATACCGGTCTTTATTTTGACTGTGGGGCTACCTTAATATCTGAGAATTATGTCATCACAGCAGCCCACTGCATACAAAATAGAAATAAGTAAATATACTTTAAATTTATAAAAAAAAGCATCAAATTAAAGATTAATCGGTTGAGTACCTATTGAAATTTTTGAATTTTCTTTTAATATACTCAATTTTTGTCACAAATTCATCGAAATGGTTTATTGATTACTTTTCTATATGCATTTTATAAATTTAACTGTGTATTTTTTTAGTTTAGAACCAACCTTTGTCCGGATGGGTGTCATCGAATTGAAAACTGATGTACTCTCTGATTCAACAGATTTTTACGTCCAAAATATAGTAGTCCACCCAGAGTATCGAACCAACTCCAAGTATCATGATTTGGCACTGATTCGGTATGTTTTTTTTATTTTTTTGTAAAATATTTACTTTAATTTAATGAAAACCATCATCGAATCAATATGTTCTAAAAAACGACGAAGTTACCAAAAAATTGAGTTTTGAGTATTTGCTGAATCAAATATTTAGATATTTTGAGAGCCTATTCCCGCATTCACACAAATATGAGGATAGATTAAACAGCAATGATATAGGTATTATTCCAAATAAAGAGAAAAATTGAGGCCTGACGTCTCCTAAATCCTCAAATTTGTCTCTGAAAAGGTACGGGTAAGACATGATAACATTTTGAATAAAGCAACATTAATTTTACTATGGCAATATTATATACTTAAGTATATGATGGCGGTATATGTGTGTAAGGAATGTTGTAAAGTGTTTTCTCTTGTTATAATAAAATGATTATAACGTGTAATACAAACTAATTTTCTTTCTTCCTCCACACCTTCCGCGAACATAACATAACCATAATAATATTCACATATTTATTGACCTGAGGGCAAGTCTGGTCAATTGGTGGAATCAAAAACCAACCATGTTTACCCATATCATGGATATATTTATCTTATGGAGTTGTATAACATCTTAAGATATAATTATATCCATGAAATGGGTAAACATGGTTGGTTTTAATTCCGCCAATTGACCAGACTTGCCCCCCTGTTTGAATTATTTCAGGTTGAATAGAACAGTTCCCTTTACATCAAGAATACATCCAGCATGTTTAAATACTGATAATTATGATCCGAAATCTGTCTTATCTGTGATAGGATGGGGAACAACTGATGTATTGAGTAAGGATTTTTTTTATTAAATATTATAACAGACTAGCGGACCCGACAGACGTTGTTCTGGCGGTACGTTGTCTTATCTGCTAATAGCTGGTTCAGCAAACATAATACATAACCACACATCACCACGGCATATCCCACAATGTGGGGTAACCAACAGCAGGTGTGCATACAAAAGGAAGCACGAAAGTTGCGTGTATACACAGACATCAGTCTAAAAAAGGCAACATTCAGAATGGGTGGTGAACTATTTAAGATGCCGACCGCCGTGGCACAGTTGGAAAGCCGTTCAGTTTGTGTGCGGGCGTCCTGGGTTTGATTCCAAGCAAATGAGAAATTTATTTAAATTCATTTCAAACCAAATATTGTATCTCTGGGCTGGAAACACTGGTTATTCGGAAGAAATTGCCATATGGCAATAAACTCGCCACTTACGCAGGGTCTTCTTCTTCTTCTTTCTCAGCCATCTCTCCACTGCTGGATGTAGGCCTCTTCTAATAGCTTCCACTCGTCTTTTTTCTGGGCTTTTCGAACACATCCGCTTCCAGCGACAGGGACAATATCATCGGCCCACCTTTTCTGGGGCCGGCCTATTCCCCTTTTCATATCCCATGGTCTCCAATTTAGAATTCTGGGTGCCCATCTGTCCGTACCCTGTCTGGCAACATGACCTGCCCATTGCCATTTAAGTTTTGCAACTCGATCCATGACATCAACAACTTTTGTCTGGCGTCTGATTTCTTCATTTCTAATTTTGTCTCTTAGACTTACGCCTATCATTTGCCTTTCCATGGATCTCTGAGTGCATTTTAGCTTATGTATGGTCCTCGCAGTTAGCGTGATAGTTTCCAGACCATACGTAAGCACAGGCAGGATACATGTTTCAAACACTTTTTTTTTCACTTACGCAGGGTGCAAGGAAGTATTTATTATCAGTGCCTTTTTAGCAATTTGAAGATAAAAATACCAAATTTTACCTCTCCTGAGCTTGGGGTCACTTTTAAATATTTGACAGTTAAAAAATGATATGCACTGATCAGATATCCTTTAAATTCTAATGGGGTCTAAGCGAGTGTTAGATATACAAATTTGCAAATTTGAAAATAATCGAATGAATAGTCTATAATCGAAAAAGTAGAATAAATACGCCGTACACAGCACACACACACACTCAGGATACATTGTGATGAAACTTTCAGATTACAATCTCAGCATGATACTAGTTGATAAGCTGCAATAAAAAATAACCTTAAAAATTGCGAATTCATAACTCCCCACTATATCCCCTTTGAGCAGTGAGGAGTAAAAGCATTACATATCTAAAGAAAGACGTAAATTAGAACCTAAGAATTTTCGATACGTTTCTTATGTCCATTTTTTCAGGGGAATCTAAAAGTAATTGGTTACTTAAAGCCAACGTGTCAGCTGTAGCTATTAATACCTGTAATACTGACTATCAAAACTATGGAAATAGATTGAGAGATGGAATAACACCGGAACAAATTTGTGCTGTAGATCTGACTGGACGAGGACAAGACACGTGTCAGGTACCTACCCCTGCAATAAAAATACTTATGTTATAATTTTATTTAGCAAGTAGGACAAATATTGATCGTTAAAGCTAAGTAGGTCAGTCATCTATACTTAAATCTGAGATACCCGGGCCCAGAAAACTTCCTGACAATGTTATCTATACGAAGTTTTGGAACAACAAGATATTATCAATAAAAACGTGAAAATTTTCAAGATTAGTACCTACTTATAACAGATCAAAAAAATAATCGAAATCGGTGTATTGCCTCATCTTCATGAGTGTTTGTTTCCTCAGTCAACTTTTTGTCACAATATTATTTGCTTGTTGTGTTTAATATTCTTTGCTTGTTCAAAGAAGGCATTGTTTCTCAAATTTGTTTGCAATAGTTTTTGCATTTCTTTGGTTGCTCATGTGTTTTATAACTACATATTTGGTAAATGTCCTGTTTTTCTCTTCCGTCTGTGTATATTTAGGTACTTTTTCCAGTGTTCTTAGCAAATTCTATTTCGTGATATTTTCTTTTCGCGTATATTATTTTTCGGTTGACTGCGTTTCGTACTTCAACATATCGCTTTTTATTCATGTAATTATTTGTGCAGCTTTGCCATTATGGTATAATTTGTCTCTATGTTTCATAGAATTTATTATATTATTATCTTGCGTACATCATTCTATATTTTCTCTTCTTTTTCTTTTGGTAATATATATTTTAGGTACATGTAAATTTATCATATGTTTCCCAAAATATAAACCCGCTGATAGCCTTATTTAGTTAGTGGGATCTTGTATAAATTCATATTATAATCATAAAAATGTTGTTGGTTGACGTGGTAAAATTTGCCCATATTATGTCGTGCAGATGCTTTTCCAAATTTAAGATTTTCTCATGGATCACATCAGATCTTGACCATATTTATTTGGAACATCTCCTAAAGTAGCTTCCCCCTTTCTAATAAAAAAATAATAATTGAAATCGGGCAATGTACTAAATAGTTATCGCTGAACAAAAAAACTGATATCTGACCTTCTATTATGTTAAAAAGAAGTCAATTCCTGAAATAAAAATTTTACACATTTAGGTAGGTAGGTATATACTTTTTATCCCTAGATACTACGATTTGCTAGATGCGTTATGATAGTAAATATAGGTACTCATATAAATATGTAATTGTTCCATTTTAATCTTTCAGGGTGATTCTGGCGGCCCATTGCAAGTACTTAACTTAATCGACGGAATGTATCATCTAATTGGTATAACATCATTTAGTGTTACACAATGTGGAAAAGATGTATCTGGAGTATACATAAGAGTTTCAAGTTACTTACCATGGATTGAAAGTGTTGTTTGGCCATAAAATATCAAAATATTATGTTGTGTAGTATACCTAGTTCTAATATCATCACCATATTAATTATATACCTAATTCAAATAAAAATCTACCATTATATAGAAATACTTATTTAATACTCTACATATTATATGCAATAACTATAAAATATTATTATTGTACTAAACAAAGAAGACCTACTAATTATGTATGTTCATTTACAATAAATATTTTGATTGACGTTTTTTATACATTCTTAATACAAGGTATATTTTACCTGACGCGACCTCTCCTGTTAGCGTTTTTTTTTTTATTTGAATTCGGCTCCAAACCAGCACATCACAAGCAACCAACAAAAACAAAAATAAAGAATGTATTAAAAGTCAGAAAAAAAGAGATTGTTCTTCCAAAAATTAACAGTTTTTTAACCTCGGAAGTATATAACTATCGTAAAACAACTTGAGCCAGACTTCCGGGTTCGCAGGGCGCAAATTTGTGTATTTTTGCTTGGTTGGTATATGTGCAAATCGCCCACCTTCTCGGCACAGATTATATGGTAGAGTCTCACTTCATACTAACCGACTGGTCTTGGAAAACTCACAGATTATATGGTACTTCTCGGCAAAATAGCTCAAGATATTTGGCGACACTACAATAATTTTCACAGAGGGAAATATACACGCGTTGTGTTGACACGAACCGCGCTCGCCGAACGGCCGAGGGATGGATGTCCGTTTTCCTAGTGTCCAGTGATGTGCCTCCGCGCTTGAAGAGCTGCAGATGGAGGGCAACGGGACGTAAGGCGCCCTATTAATTTGTCAGACCAGCTTCGGTCTGAGATCGAGAGAAACTTAGATCACTCAACCAAGGACGTGGACGACGTGGTCTACTGATGGGGGTGTTCAGAAGATCACCCAAGTCGTAGGCCGACGAGAAGCTACGGGCAGGGGACGTCCTCGGCTATGATGGTCCACGCGGCGATTATTGCGGTGGCAGCCAGGTACATGGAAGTGAAATAAAATATCTGGGCAGTATTTGAAGCGTTGGAGAGGGGGTCACATGCAGAAGTTGGCTTCCTTCGCCACGCGGGACAGCAGGCCTTGTTTCGGTGCTAGTGCACCCTTGTCCCCAAATCAACAAAGCGTAACGAGTCAAATTTATAAGAAATAAAAAAGAAATGCGAGTCAACGTATTGAAATTTAAAATGTATGCTGCTACGCCTTGTGATAGGAGGACCCTGACCTAAGTGAGCCACCCTCTGCAAAGGCCTCCGCAATCACAATTATGGCTATTATGGATACAAAAGTAAAATACAAAAATGAGGCTTGCTAAGTGACCTAATTTGCCCCGTGTCGAGATGTGGGGTCAAGTTCTGCAGGTAGATAGGGGCTGGCTTCTTTTACTTTGCGAACTTCGCTGGTCAGTCCGAAGGTTTTGTATATTTCTTGATTCAGTTCTAGTTTAGTAGTTTTTTTTTTATTCTCCACCTTTGGCGACTGGATTAAAGACTTTTTCTTTCTTTTTTTCAAATTTTAAATCTACGAACTCGTGTGCGCGGTGAAAAATCGGTGTTGCCACACTGTCAAAAATCAAATCCCTACAAAAACTATTCATAGAGAATTAAAACGATCCGGGTAAGTACCCGTGAGAAACGGAAAAAAAAGAAAAAAATCGAAACCACGACCTACTCGAATAGGACGATGGATCTCTCTCGCGGATCTGCAGCCGGGGCGGGCCGGTATCACCAGGACAGCTCCAACTTTTTTACAACCAGAATTGACATTAAAAAGTGAGCTCGTCCTCAAGCGTTCTTTGGAGGAGGGTTTCATACCTAAATTTATTTCTAATATTCTTAATCTTTTCTATTGGCAAAATAATTACTATATTACGAAATATACGTTCGGAAAAACTATTTTTTTCATTTTTTATCACACCATATTAACAATGACAAATTTATGCCCGAGAATTTTTTTTGCCGAAAAACAATATTTTTTTTCCTCGGCAACATTTCTGAAAGATACTAGCGGTGTTTGCGGGCGAGCAACGAGACTTGCAGCTAGCACGCGCTATGACACGCGCTCTCTTGGCATCCAACTCTGGTGGAAGACGGACGGTTTTGTGTGACGCCGTCATCGGTCGACATGTGCTCCCGATGGCGGC
Source organism: Molanna angustata (assembly GCA_963576475.1). Classification (NCBI taxonomy): domain Eukaryota; kingdom Metazoa; phylum Arthropoda; class Insecta; order Trichoptera; family Molannidae; genus Molanna; species Molanna angustata. The sequence continues at coordinate 15,748,464 of OY754975.1, forward strand.
CATATTTTCGACGACGCAGGAGCTCATTTTGACAGGACACGTCACACGCATGGACGCTGCCGGTGCTACGGGGCCAAGATGAGGGCATCAACAGGGCAGAGGCGTGGAGGTAGGGCGCAGTGTTGGGCCACCGCAGCAGGGAACGCGGCGGCTCGCAGATTGGACCACGAGGGGCTTTCCGTGTCGTCTGGGGCGTCGGTTCGCCTCCGGTGAGGCTCCCAGCTGGCCTGCCGCCTCTGTCGAGATTCGCCTTCATAGCGTTGCCGTGTGGCACGGAGCCAACCATGGGTGACTGTCTGGCAGAGGAGAAGAGGAAGCTACGCCGAGTACGAGAAGGACCTGCCAGCCTGACGCAGAGAATGGGCCCCGCCGGACTTTCAGCCACCACGTGGAAGACAGTGACATGCCTGGAGAGAGGATGTCGCTGTACCCTGGGGCTGCACCTTCTGGTCGGCGTCTCTTTGTGCTCGGTTGTATTTGATAGTTGGACTGTTATCCTTCGTTTTGTTTTTTTGTGTTGAAGTCTGTTGCTGTTATGTTTGTTTGTTTTTTTATTTATTTCTTTGCCGTTGGACCTTGATAAGATTTTGAATAAATGCGCCGTACTAAAAGAATTTCATAGTGTCACCATCATTTGTCTCCTTTTCTTCCTCACATTGGCTTTGATGTTTCCTCGTGGTCGGAGAGAAGGCTCATCAACAACAACTAGGCAATTAGATTAGATATATCCTAATTATTAAACTTTATTGTGTTATTTATGTAATAATTGAAATTTGATAATTGACCCTATTAACGCGTAGGGCCAAATTGTTATAAAAAATTTAAAAACTAATGTCAAAATTGTATACCTACGTTAAAACCTACTACTTTGAAGGCCTCACGGTGGATAACGCCAATTTGTTAACATGGTACCTATATAGATGTTCCGAATTGTTCCGAATGATAAATAATTGCTGAAAATTAAAATTAATTATTAATATTATTAAAATTAATAAATAATAATTATTAAAATTAATAAATAATAAAAGTAAAATTAATAGAAAAAACAGTGGTGGCGCTGCCACTGAAAATAATAATTACATATTGATGAGACCTCTCGTCTGCCACGAGGAAACATCAAGCCAAGGTGTGGGGAAGAAAAGGAGAGAAATGATGACGACACTTAAAATTTGTTTTAGTACGGCGCTTTTTTATTTATAATGTTCACAAATGGTCCATGGCGATAAAATAATAAAAAAAAAAAACAAAACAACAGACAACAAATAAAACAGAAACACGTGGCATTTATCGAAACGAACTGTCAAACACACGCGAACACACGAAAAGACGCCGACCAGAATATACCGCCCCAGGGTACAGCTACATCCTTACTCCAGGCATGTCACCGTCTTCCACGTGGTGACGGTAGATCGGTGGGGCCCAGCCTCTGCATCAGGCTAGCAGGTCTTCCTCGTGTCCGGCGTGGTTTCTTCTTCTCCTCCTGATCTCCTCCTCCAGACCGTCACCCATGGCTGGCTCTGTGCCCCACGGCACGCTATGACGGCGCATCTCGACAGAGGTGGCATACCAGTCGGGACCTCACCGGAAGGCGAACCGACGCTCCAGACGACACGGATTGCCCTTCGTGGTCCAATCTGCGAGCCGCCGCGTTCCCTACGCGGTGGCCCCACACTGCGCTCTGCCTCCAACCTCCTGTCCTGTTGATGCCCTCATCTTGGTTCTGGGGCACCATCAGCGTCCATGTGCGTGACGGGTCCTGTCACACAGACCTCCTCGTGCTCTTGAAAATATGGCCGCCATCGGCACGCGCGTGTCGACCGATGACGGCGTCACACCAAACCGTCCGTCCTCCACCAGCGTCGAATGCCAAGAGAGCGCGTGCCATCGCGCGTGCTAGCTGCTAGCTTCCTTGTCGTTCTCTCACGCCGTCAGGGGCGCTAGTAGTCTTCCGCCAAAATGTTGCCGCGGAAAAAATTAAAAATTATTGTTTTTCGACAACACTGTGTTATGCCCGAAAAAAATAATGCCGAAAAACAATGATTTTTATTTTGTTCCACGGCAACATTTCGGAAAACAGCTAGCGCTCGTTGCGGGCGAAAAACGAAACTTGCAGCTAACAGCTAGCACGCGCTATGGCACGCGCGCTCTTGGCATTCGACGCTGGTGGAGGACGGACGGTTTGGTGTGACGCCGTCATCGGTCGACACGCGCGTGCCGATGGCGGCCATTTTTTCAAGAGCACGAGGAGGTCTGTGTGACAGGACCCGTCACGCGCATGGACGCTGAGGGTGCCCCAGAACCAAGATGAGGGCATCAACAGGACAGGAGGTTGGAGGCAGAGCGCAGTGTGGGGCCACCGCGTAGGGAACGCGGCGGCTCGCAGATTGGACCACGAAGGGCAATCCGTGTCGTCTGGGGCGTCGGTTCGCCTTCCGGCGAGGTCCCGACTGGCATGCCACCTCTGTCGAGATGCGCCGTCATAGCGTGTCGTGGGGCACAGAGCCAGCCATGGGTGACGGTCTGGAGGAGAAGAAGAAACCACGCCGGACACGAGGAAGACCTGCTAGCCTGACACAGAGGCTGGGCCCCACCGATCTACCGTCACCACGTGGAAGACAGTGACATGCCTGGAGTAAGGATGTCGCTGTACCCTGGGGCGGTATATTCTGGTCGGCGTCTTTTCGTGTGTTTGCGTGTGTTTGACAGTTCCTTTCGGTAGATGCCACGTGTTTTTATTTGTTGTTGTATTTGTTTGTTTGTTTTTATTTCATTATTTTTATCGCCATGGACCATTTGTGAACATTATAAATAAAAAAGCGCCGTACTAAAACAAATTTTAAGTGTCGTCATCATTTCTCTCCTTTTCTTCCCCACACCTTGGCTTGATGTTTCCTCGTGGTAGACGAGAGGTCTCATCAAATGGCTTGCCAACGTGTGGCTTTTGCGAATAGGTATTTGCACGAATCAACACCCTGAGATCAGAAACGTGTGAGGAAGAAAAGTGATGTTTATTTGTTGTGTTTTGAACTGTAAATTTGTGCTGTGCTAAAATAACGAACCATGTGCATTAACCGTTTCCGAATTCGAGAAAAAAATTCGGTGGCGCCTGTAAATTTCAGTGATATGAGACTGTAAAGTGACATTGTTTTTCGACAAAAAAGTGGGGTGGAATTGTTATGCCCGAAAAAAATAATGCCGAAAAACAATGATTTTTATTTTGTTCCACGGCAACATTTCGGAAAACAGCTAGCGCTCGTTGCGGGCGAAAAACGAAACTTGCAGCTAACAGCTAGCACGCGCTATGGCACGCGCGCTCTTGGCATTCGACGCTGGTGGAGGACGGACGGTTTGGTGTGACGCCGTCATCGGTCGACACGCGCGTGCCGATGGCGGCCATTTTTTCAAGAGCACGAGGAGGTCTGTGTGACAGGACCCGTCACGCGCATGGACGCTGAGGGTGCCCCAGAACCAAGATGAGGGCATCAACAGGACAGGAGGTTGGAGGCAGAGCGCAGTGTGGGGCCACCGCGTAGGGAACGCGGCGGCTCGCAGATTGGACCACGAAGGGCAATCCGTGTCGTCTGGGGCGTCGGTTCGCCTTCCGGCGAGGTCCCGACTGGCATGCCACCTCTGTCGAGATGCGCCGTCATAGCGTGTCGTGGGGCACAGAGCCAGCCATGGGTGACGGTCTGGAGGAGAAGAAGAAACCACGCCGGACACGAGGAAGACCTGCTAGCCTGACACAGAGGCTGGGCCCCACCGATCTACCGTCACCACGTGGAAGACAGTGACATGCCTGGAGTAAGGATGTCGCTGTACCCTGGGGCGGTATATTCTGGTCGGCGTCTTTTCGTGTGTTTGCGTGTGTTTGACAGTTCCTTTCGGTAGATGCCACGTGTTTTTATTTGTTGTTGTATTTGTTTGTTTGTTTTTATTTCATTATTTTTATCGCCATGGACCATTTGTGAACATTATAAATAAAAAAGCGCCGTACTAAAACAAATTTTAAGTGTCGTCATCATTTCTCTCCTTTTCTTCCCCACACCTTGGCTTGATGTTTCCTCGTGGTAGACGAGAGGTCTCATCAACTGTTTTTCGGCTATAACAATATGTACATGAAATTGATTAATAATATACAGACGAGAACAACAATAGCTGAAAAATACCTAAAACTTTAAAACCGCGCCAAATTATTTTTCTCCGTAATAAACCATAGACAAAATCTGACGGTAAATTTCGGAACATAACAAACTAGACGAGACTATTTTGAGGTTAACATTTTGACATGTGAAGTTTCTAGTGGCAGGGTATTTTATTAATTGAGTTGTTTTATGTCACTTACTTTCGCGTTAAACCTTTATTTCTTTAAATATGAGTGATTCTGAAGGTGAACCGCAGCCGTCTGGGGCTATTGACAATGCATGGGCAATGAAAATACCCAAATTTAAACCAGAAGATAATCCTAACAGGCTTTTAGAAGAAAGTGCTTTTGCTACGTTATTTCCTAGTTACAGAGAAAAATACCTCAGGCAATGTTGGTCTCTCGTCCAAAAAGCTTTAAGTGAATATCATATAGTGGCAGAATTAGATTTGATCGAAGGCAGCATGTCAGTAAAAACTACGAGAAAAACATGGGATCCTTACATTATAATAAAAGCAAGAGACATGATCAAATTACTTTCAAGAAGTGTTCCCTTTGAACAAGCCGTCAGAGTGTTGCAAGATGACATTGGTTCGGATATTATTAAAATATCGTCATTAATCAGTAATAAAGAAAAATTCATCAAAAGAAGACAGAGGTTAATCGGTCCCAATGGATGCACATTAAAATCGATCGAACTTTTGACCAATTGCTATGTGCTGGTTCAAGGAAGTACAGTGTCGGCCTTGGGGCCATACAAAGGTTTAGTCCAGGTTAGGAGAATAGTAGAGGACACCATGAATAACATTCATCCCATTTACAATGTGAAAGCGCTAATGATTAAAAGAGAACTGGCCAGAGATCCCAAACTAAAAAATGAAAGTTGGGAGAGATTCCTGCCAAAGTTCAGTAGCAAGAATCTCAGCAAAAGGAAACAGCCTAAGAATAAAAATAAGAAGAAGCCTTATACTCCGTTCCCCCCGCCCCAACAAGAGAGCAAGGTGGATCAGCAGCTGGCCTCCGGAGAATACTTTTTGGCCGAGGAACAGAGAAGAAACAGAATACAGAAAGAGAAGGAAGAGAAGCATGCGGTGGCAGCCAAGGCTCGCCAGGAAAGGAGACAAAAGGACTTTATTCCTCCCGTCGAGAAGCCAAAAGAAACTAAGGAAAAACAATCAGGTCTGGATGTGAAGGCACTGAAAGCTAAAATGAAGAAAAAACAAAAGATGAAATAATTTTATTTTTATTTACACAACTAAAACATTTTTTTTAGTAACATGTGTTTATATCAGTTCATTATCCCAAATCATAGAATAATAATAGTATAGAATACTCTTTAGCCTGCAGTAAACGCAACTGCTTTATGTTGACTAATTTGGTCAACATTTTGCTACGAGCATTCAGTAATCATTTGGCTGTCTGCGTGATACGTTCTCCAAATAGGGAATTTTTTAACTGCTTGCAAAATTATTTACGCAGTCATAACGAGTAGTACTATATGAACAATGTCTACCAGCAGAGTCATACATATATTGACACGAGCCGGCCAATAAAACGGCTTCACTTTTTCAGCGAGGTATTGTATGGGAACGAGTAGTATTCTATAGTTTTATTATTATTCTATGTCCCAAAGTTTTACAATGATTTAATTTAGCAATTACTTGATTAAATACATTGAAGAAATTAATATTGTGAAAAATATTTTAGTATGACACTACTGTTTGAAAACCTGGTGGCTTGTTAATTTGAAAAACTCATCAATGTATATTATTTTGTGAAATAAACCATAAGTCCCTTATAGAAGCAAGTATGTATTAAAAATGCTTTTACTTATTACTTAAATATGAACAAGATGAGATCAATGGAGAACCTCAGTCCATTGAATTGTCAAGTCCAGTGAACTACTGTTCTGCCGCTGACCGTAATCTTAAAAAATTTTTTTTTTCATTATTGCATATTGTTGGCCTACGTGGCTCAGTTGGTTGGGTATCTGACTGCTGATCCAAAGGTCTCGGGTTCAATTCCCGGTGGAAACACAGTTTTAAATTGTGTTTTCAGTCTGGAACTGTGAGACGATTATGTTGTAAGTCTCCAGAATGTGGAAACTTGTTATTGGGTGCGTGTTAAATTAATATTTGACATAGTACCCTGTTAGTTGCCCGAGAAGCAATTTTAAATAAATTGTTGATTTTAAAAATATAGACAGGACTTCTAAAAATTAAGTAATACTCAAATTACTTACATGATTTTAGGTTTTATGAGCTTTTTTTCTGGGAGGAAAGTCTGGTCCAACCGGTGAAATCAAAACCCTCACAATTACCCATATCATGAATATTATATGGAGTTCTATAATATCTTTAGATGTCATACAACTCCATATGATAATTATATCTATGATATGGGTAGTCACGAGGGTTTTGATTTCGCCGGTTGGACCAGACTTGCCCCTCTGATCATTCGTTTTATTTCATTATAACAAACAGATGGGTCGATGGCAGAGCGGTTAGCACGCTGGGCTAGTAATCCAGTGGTCGCGAGTTCGAATCCTGCCTCGACCAATTTCGTTCACCTATAGCACAAGCATTTATGCTTATTTTAGGGAACGTAGGAAGATGTATATGTACTTGTTTAACAAGGACATATTCATTTTTTATTAAAAAAAAAAAGAATATTAAAAAATTGTTAACTATTATGTCCAATTCTGATTCGTCTATATTTATCCGTCTTTAGTACATGAGAAATGTAAAAAAGGTGCTTGCATTTATACGGGACTCATTACATCACACCGCGCGAACAAAATCCTTTTATCCATGGTCGCCCATTGGTTACAGACGTTTTCGTACTCTGAAACGAATCAGAATAGGACATATTATATTGATAAATCAAGAATATTTCCTAGAAATACTCTCTCCTCAATAACTTACTTACGGAATATGTCAGTATATTTTTTAATATTCTGTTGAAAAAACAGACAATAATAACCAAATTTCTGTATATTGAAAACGAACAATTACTTTACATCTGAATACAAAGTAAAAATTTCTGCAGACGCCAGAAAACTGGATGCAATACGTAAGGCCAAATAAATCAAATTTGACTTATTTATTTTGTGGACAAACGAGGGTTTCTTGCCATAAGGCAATGTCTTCTGGCATAGCAACGCAATGTTTAGCCTTAAATAATCTTATAAATTGATTATACAACAACATCAGTCTCATTGAATAAACCAATTATAATACCAAAGTATAAAGGTGAGTAGAAATAAAAACATAGATAGGAACATAATATTATGATAATAATTATATTTTAGCTTTAACTAATTTTATTTCTGGTACTAATTTTCTTTTAGAAATGTGTTTTTTCCCTGACATGTACTTCTGAAGTTTCTCTGGTATAAGTATAGTAGAATTATTTTGTTGATGCGTCTCTAAAAGGGATATCATCATTCTAGGAATGGCACAAGCAGTACCATTCAATGTATGAGCAAACTTCAACTCGGATCCGTTCCTGGGAGTGTACTGGATATAAAGGCCGCGTGATTGATAGTCTGTACAATTACTGCAACTAGAGATTTCTCCAAACATTTTTCTTCCAGGCATCCATGCTTCAATGTCATATTTTCTGAAATAATAATATTATTTCATAATTAGATAACCAGCAATATGATGTGCTTAATTTGTTCCAATATAAAATCATTTATAAAACTAAATATTAATTCAATGTAGACAACTTTAAAATGCAAGGATATCTGAAACAGGTGTACCATAATATCAATTGTACCTCCTACAACACATAGTTGCTGAAGACTGAGTAGTGTGAAGGAAGAGATGCATCGCTTTATTACCAAACAATTTCCAACATTGAAACCGAACAAAAATATAACTATGTATTTACAAACCATTTTAAAACAGGCTTCTTTAAAACTAGCAAAGTATTTGGAAATACCTGTCTAGCATTAAATTGACTAATTGCCTCATATTAATATTGTAAATTTATTATTTATAAAAGATATAGAATGTATATTTTTACCAGATGTTCAAATGTGGACAGTAAAAAATAAAATTTCTAAATAAACATTTTTATAAAATAAATATTATGATTACATCCACTATACCATAATAAATGATTACATCATCAGTCTACTAGTGAAATGCATTACATCATGATTAATCATTAAACAAATCTAGTGTTCAACAAACTCATGTTTCAAATGACTAAAAATTCACATAATATAAGCAGATTTTAAACTAAATAATTTATTATTGACTAGAATTATGAAAAAAATTATATTTAATTTCATGTTCTACTTATATTTTTACGTTCTGATTAAATTTGAGTAGAACGTAAAATTAAATATAATTTTTTTCATAATTCTAGTGATTATGGAGTTCTATCATGAAGTGACAGTTTCAAACATTGAAAAAATTAATATAATATTATGTAATAAAAATATGAAAATGTCCTTTTAAAATGCATATACATTCCCTAAATTAAGAATAAATTTTTCAGCCATAGGTGAATGAAATTGTTCAAAGCAGCTAGGGCGGGGTTTGAACTTGCCATCACTGGATTACTAAGCCAGTGCGATACCCGCTCTGCCACCGACCCATCTTTATTTCTTGATTATACAAGAATAGATCCCTGTGCTATAGGTAAACGAAATTGGTCTTGGCAGAAGTAAAACTCAGTAGTAATTGTGTAAGTACTAATTGTTCAAAGTACACGGGCGGCCGCCCCTATATGATTTTTTAGACTAAAAATAAAATTTATTGCTTCCACTTTAGTTTATGACATTCGGAAGAGAGATGCAACGTAAAAACGACAACTTTCCAAGAACAACATTCCCATCTTTTCTAATCGCTATTGTTCAGGGTTATAAGATTTATTGCAACGTCCTGTTCGGCAAAATACTAATTTAAAAGAAAAAATATACAAAAAGGTTCTAAGCAATATTCTATATAAGGGGGTTTTTCTAAAAAAGTGACTAGTCTTTATAGACACCCAGCTTGCTAGTTAGCTAACTTTCTCTTGAACGATTCGATACCGCGTAACGACGATTAGTGAATAGTGTCTTTTTGTTAAAAACTATTGTTCTTATATTGTGCTTTCTTTTTCATTCGTGCGTGTTTTGAGTGTAGTGATTGACTTCAATTATTTAAAAATATTAGATTAAAATTTAATAATAATAAATTTCAAATCATCTCAGAAAAGAAAACTAAACGACTATCGGGCGTTTAATTTCTAATAGGAATTTTATAATTTTTTCACTTATTATTTTCTTAATATTTGACCACTTTTTACTAGTTTCATAATTTTTTACACACTTCTTTATATATTAAAAAATTGAAATATGACTGATATGTTCTGATGGCCAATTTCAATAAATACAATATTTCAAAATGTCATATGATATTATATATTTCATATACAAATATTCTGATGACATCTTAATTTTCTTATTAAACTGAAAATTTTAATTTTATAATATAATATATAAGTATAAAAGCTGAATATTATAACAATTTTTAAAAAATAAAGTGTTTTAAATTATGAAAAATAGTAAAAAATTGTTTTACGTGTTTAAAAAAATATTATAAATTATAATTAAAAATAGTTTTAATAGAAAATGTGATGATATGATAAATTTAAAATTTGATGATATGATGATGAAAATGTGATGATATGATAAATTTAAAATGTGATGATATGATAAATTTAAAATGTGATGATATGATAAATTTAACCTGAATCACATTTTTGGTGAAAAGGCTTCACATAAAAACATTTAATATTATAAAGATTCCAATGATTCTCTAAATTAAATGAAATATTGTGAATCAAATTGATCAATGTTGGATTTAAATATATCTCAATATATTATATAATTCCATAAGATTATTATATCCATGATATAGGTAAACTTGGATGGTTTTGATTCTGCCTGTTGACCAGAGTTCCCCCCCTAGGTCCACTGTATTAATAATCCAGCATACTAACCGCTTCACCACAGACCCATTAATATGAACTTTATATTATATTTTCAATATGTTTCAAAAATATATAATAATCAAATATTTATTTACCTGTAAGCAGCAGCACCAAGTTCATGGGGAGGCATATCAAGTACTCTCATGTGTAATCCTAAGTCTGCAAAACTTTCCTCTTGAATAGTTCTAAACTCTTCCAGAAGTGGATCTGACATTTCAGGTGTGCACACTCCAAACATTTCTACTTTGGTAAACTGATGGACCCTGAAATAGAAGAAAACTTGAAAAAAAAAAAAATTCTGGTAAATGACACAAGCGATTTATATCCAGTCATTTTTTCAATGATACCTAGTAACAATTTTAAAATTATTTTATTTAAGTTCTATAACATATTTAAGAAACTATTATAAACTATTTATAATATATTTGCAGTAGTATTTATAACAAATAAATTTCTTGAAAAAACACGTGCACAAAACAATGTCTAAAATTGTATCAGCAGTTCTAGTGTCAATGATAATAAATATGAACACATATATATTCCACAACGAATTTATTTGACTTCCGTCGACCGTTTCGGCTTACAAGGCCATAAAAAAATGGTGTTGAGTAAACAGTTTTCACTAGTTTTATACAAAATATAGTATATTTTAATAAAACTAATGAAAACTGTACACTCAACATCAGTTGATTATGGCCTTGTAAGCCAAAACGGTCGTCGGAAATCAAATAAATTCATTGTGAAATATATATGTGTTCATATTTATCATAATTAGTCTAAATTTGTATTAGATGTTGGAATTACTATGCTATTTTACTCATAGAAAAAGATTTTACACTTAATTCTTAACTCTCAAAGATCAATTAGGTCATTTTTTATAAATAAGAATGAAAAATGGATTTGGTTGTAAATATCAATAATTCAGAATGCTGATTAATAACGTCTAAACAACAATGAGTTTCACCACCCATTCTGAATGTTGCCTTTTATGAGACTAGTGTGTGGGCATACTTGCAAGTGTCATGCTTTCTTTTATTAGGTAATGCACACCTATCGCTGGTTACCCTACATTGTGAGATATGTCGTGATGGTATGTATGCATTTATATCAAATGTAACATTACATGGAGTTGAAAAATAAATGAAACAGTACCAATCTGAACAATAAAATAAGGTAATTCCCTTGGGTTATTGCTATGTGACTAAGCAGAAACAACATCTTACATTAAATAGCTGTGCCTTGTCAACTTTATCGTCAGTTATTCTATGTTGTTTACCAAGAGAACACTAGCTATTCAGTATATATCGTACATTAATGAAAGTTAAATCTCAAATTATAAGGAAAAATTATGACACAACCTGAAAAACTGGAAATAGAAGATAATATTACTGGTAATTTTTTTTTTAAATGTATAAAAATATTTACTTAAACCATTTATTGACCTTATGACATTTTATCAATTTGCGAGTGTGTCTGTGTGTGTGTGTGTGCGTACTGTGTTTATTGACCCTTTCAATCCGATTATTGAATTTATTTATATTTTTTCCAACACTTTGTTCTAAGAGCTAGGAACAATCATATATGGAGAAAGCTTTCACTATCATTTTCCTCAATAAACTATGTATTTAATTTATTTTATTAATTTTACTTTAAACTGTATGTTTTTAACTTGTTTTACACATATTTTACTTTTAATTGTGCGTTTTTAATTGTTTTATAACGAAATTCAATTTATTCTAAGGTCTTAAAAATGCTTTCAAAAATTATACTCTATAATTTTTGTTTATTTCTTTCATTGTAATTTAATCAAACTATCTAAATTGAAAAAACTTTTATATTTGGTGCAAAAAATAATAAATAGTATATAATAAAAAAAAACACAAAACCTCATCTTGACAAACATAAACATGTTGTTGAAATGTGTGTTTTGGATAAAGTATGACAAAGTGTTTACAATAATAATTAATAGATAAAAGAATGTTTAAAATGAAATATAAAAATATTTTTGGCAAAATATACATTGGATTACAATGTTTAAAAAGTCTACAAAAGCCGATATATCGGCTCAAAGGTATTGAAAGGGTTAAGTAATATAATGCTTCATGTGCTATTTATGATTTACAAAACAAATATTTAGAACAATAACAATGTCATAAAGATGTTAATTCTGAACACTCTATATAAAAATGTATATTAGATGATGTCAAGTGAAATGATAAGTTACATTTTTTTTGTTCTTTAGATATCCAAATATTATTAAGAATATGCCTTCTTAGACTTGAACTTCGGCTGTTGTAATCAATTCTTATAATAATTATACAAACAAAATTAAATCTTAATAAAACCAGTAAAAAATATTAGTGATCAGTGTTTACATAAATAACCCAATTCTTCAAAGTAAGTTATGTACCCAGTAAAGCTGAACAATCAAGTGTATTATTAAGTGCACTATTGATTTCCCACCAAATCACAGCAGAAAAATATATAAATTTTTCACTTCACAAAAAGAGTCTTCTGCATTTTATATAAAAAATTATTACAATTTCATATTCAGTCTCATGAGATAAACAGTTTTACATTCAATTTGTTGAATGTTATATAAAAAATAAACATTGAACCTCCTGATCAATGATCATTGAATATCATAATATTGTTAAAAATTTGTCAAAAATATAATTAACTCACAGGGAAAAGTCCAATGTTTGCATATATGCAACTTTTAAAATTTTTTCATACACATTGGTACAAGTAGGGAAACAAGCCAAAAATGAAATATTTCTGGCGCAGTTCAGGGGAGACATCTGTGCGAGAACACTGTCACCTCGTGTATAAGGGACTGTTGCTTTCATTGTTTACAAAAAAAACAACATCTTATTGATGGCATTACAAAAAGGGTTCTTCGGTACTTCATAGATGGCGATAGTAAAAACGTCTTATTTTCAAACGATCTATTTCTCATTATAAAAATATATAGAATTTTCAAAATTGCACTGATAAAAGAACTCAATAAGATGACATAATTGGTGAACGCTGCGCAAGCGCATAAAGTAATCACGTAAACCAGCCGATGACAGGTTGTAAGCTCTGTAGGTGCCTTGAGTTCCTGGTCCTTCTATAATATTCCTACTTCGTTTCTATTGAGATATTAAAAAATTGTCAAAGAAAATACTTCATTATTCACCAATAACATAATTTGTTTTACCTTTAGCATTGTTTAACTGAAAAACATTGTTTAAAGCATTGTGAGTGGTCCTTTTAAGTGGAATTCACTGCCTCTAGATGTCCGCAGTACTCAAAGCAAGAGCACTTTCACTAAAGGACTAAAATCAGCATTGTTTCAGAGAGCAACATAAAATTAAACTATCAGCGCCCTTGGTATGATCTTGAATCATTAAACGGCGCTATACAAATAACTTATTATTATTATTATTAAAAATATTCTGCTGTAGATACTGTTAAATCGAAAAAAACTTTTGGCTCCACCGCCACTAATATATACCACGGCAAAAACTCAAACCATCGTGGTCTTGATAATTTCCTGATAAACAAAATAACTATTGACGTAATAAATATACAAACTAAAACACAGTATTTTAATTTGAAATAAAAGTGATAAGGTAATTCTACCAAGTAAATAATTTCTCATTAATTGATTATAATTTGTTTTTATTAGGAATTAAGAAGAATAAAAAAAATAACAAAATGACAAAGTATGCAGTTATAGGAACTGCCCTAGTTTTCGGTATTGTGTTAGGAGCTGGAATCACAACTGTATTATCGATGAGTGACGCAAATTTTCAAAGTGATACTGAAGCAACAACTCAGATACCTAAAATAGGTAAGTAATCATTATATAAATCTAACATTGCAAATATTTTCTTATATCCTTTAAGTGGAGGCGTAACTGGTCAATTATGTCTTAATAGCAATTTCCCTGTATCAACTAATTAGTTGGAAGTTTTATACATTCAAAATGAGAATTTCGTTTAACATTGGTGTGTGAAGATGTCATAATTTCGTTATTTAATAAATAGGACTGCCATATACAGTTCATAATATTATTATTTATAAAAAAAGAATGAAAGCAGAACAGCGTGTCAAATAAAAGTAGAGAATGAATGGCAACAAGCAAGTTGATGAGTATATCTATCTGGGAAACATGTTTCAACGGAATGGACGGCCTAATAAGGATATCGAGAAGAGTTATGGCAGGAAACAGAGTGAATGGAGCATTAAGATCAGTTATTGAATGATCGCAACATATCAAAAGATGCCAAAGTTGCCATTCATAACACAATCGTAGTGCCAACCTTGAAAAAGTGAAACCTGGACATGGCAGAAATTGCACAAAGACAGAATAAATGCAATTTTTATTGACAAACATTTTTTCAACATCTCAATAGAGACAAAGTTGGGATATTGTAGAAGAACCAGGAACTCGAGGCACCTACAGGGCTTACGACCTGTCATCGGCTGGTTTACGTGATCACTTTATGCTCTTGCACCAACGTTCACCAATTATGCCTTCTTATTGAGTTCCCTTATCAATGTAATTTTTTTGAAAGTTCTATGTATTTGAATAGTGTGTAACATTTTACCTGAAAATAATGCATTATTACTATTGCCATCTATGGAGTAACGGAGAAACGTTATTGTAAGGCCATCTATTGAGAAATTAATTTTTATTTGTAAACAATGAAGCAACAGTCCTTATAAATGAGATGACGGTGTCACACACAGATGTCACCCCTGAACTGCGCCAGAAATATTATTTCATTTTTGGCTTGTTTACCTACTTGTACCAATGTGTATGTAAATCGAATATTCTTTTTTAATTGCATACACGCAAACATTGGATTTTTTATCTTTCGGGAGTCAAATGATATTTTTATTGACAAACATTTTTTCAAAATCTCAATAGAGACGAAGTTGGGATATTGTAGAAGAAAATCCAATGTTTGCGTATATGCAATTAAAAAAGAATAAATGCAGTTGGAATGAGATCGCTAATAAGAATTTGTAATAGAACGATGTATGACAGAATAAGTAATGAAGACAAAAGGAAAGAATGCAAAATGAAGAAGATGCAATTAATAGAATGAAAGTTAACACATTGAGATGGTTTGGGTACTTGAGAAGAATGAATAAAGAACGTTTGACGAAAATATACAAAGCTGAAGGAAAGTAATAAGAGGTGGGGGGGCACACTAGAAAAGAATGACTCGACCATGTGATTGATATTCTGAAAGACGAAAATGTAAGAAGCGTGAACAACAGACGAACATGTATGAAATGATTCATGAATTTTTACGAGCAATAAATGTGTGCCAAGTAAATGTGGTGTTTGGTTCTCTCTGCCTACCCCATGAGGGACATACCCGTGATGGTACGTATGTATAAATTAAAAATTAATTTATAGGTAGATATAAAACTCATTTACATACATATAAATTATATGTAAATGAGTTTTATATCTACCTATAAATTAATTCTATAAAACTCATTTACATATAAATTATATGTAAATGAGTTTTATATCCATAATCTACAATGAGTATGAAATTTAATAAGTCTTAGTGCTTTCGCTAGACACAGCAAGCATCCTCAGAGGCGATATAAAACTTGTAAGGGATGCCCAAATGGAAATAAATACACGTATCAAGGCCATTACAAGCCAGAGAACCAGAGAGAGCAAAAAAGTGTTATCTAGTAAACACCTAGAGTTGTGTACGCCTTGGGTGGACCGCTCTAGTTCCGATAGTATTATTAAACATCGCAAAAACATTAAGTTTACACTGGAGGCGGACCGGTACCTAAAAAATAAATCATCAAATCATACTGCACCCACATTCACTGTCTGTACATTGCCGATGCATGAATTGTATTTGTTACCTCTAGAGTTTGTGAATAAATAAAGTTTGTTACCAACCTAGAGACACTTTAACGAACCCATTTATATACCCTGCAAGAGAGGTTATACTTTTCATTTTAGAAATGTTTTACTGTCAAATGTTTTAAACATTTATTTTTTTTGTATTGTCTTAGGAGCTCAAGTCTCAACTGCACAATCAATATGTGACACAAATCTTCAAAATGACACTGAAGCTACAAAACATTTACCCAAAATGGGTAAGATATCATTATAAAATTTTTCTTACATCCTAATTTCTAATAGAGGATTTTTTTATAATTGTTAAATCAAGCACTGATATAACATATTGATATGTATTTTGTAATTATTTTTAGAAAAGATGAAAGTCTTTTATTCCTAGAAAAATATGCTGGCTAAAAATATCACTTGTAAAAGAGACAAATTTAATATGATGATAAGACAAACTTTATAATATCAGTTTAGAGAAAGCTTATCTTACTAATTAGACATACAAAAATAAGTATGTATAGTTCATACTTATAAGAAAAGGAATAAGGCTGCTTCATTGTTCTTTGAAAACTTATCAAGACCTAAATAATATTTTTCTAAAACTTATCAAGACCTAAATAATGTTTTTCTAAAATTTATCAAGACCTAAATAATACTATTCTAGAACTTATCAAGACCTAACTAATAATTTTCTAAAACTTATCAAGTTCTAAGGATGTACACGAGGGAAATATTTATTCACCTTATCTCTTTATAATACATGAATGTGCATGATCTATTGCATTGAAATCTTAGATTTACCTATGCATAACAATTCAAAACATTGCAAAATTTTGTTCCTCAAAACTATTTTTTACTTGTTTATTCAATTAAAAACACAGTCGTTTGGATATTTTTCATTTTTAATAATTTATTTCTAAATTACAGAAGAAAACCCAATAGAAATAGTCAAGAGATCAGAATGGTTGGCATATCCACCAAATAACCCCCTGACTGAAATTGAACAGCCTACGCCCAATGTTGTCATAATCCACACAGCAACTAGGTCGTGCGAAAGCAAGGTGAATTACAATTTATAAACACTAAAAAAATTAAGCATTTGCAATTAACGATTTTTCAAAAATTAAAATATTAACTTAGAGTAGTTCAAGAAATGATTTGCAAATTTAGAATGTCCTATATCTTCGACCATACAAATTTTAGTGGGGACAAAGAACTGGACTCATTACTACAAATGAGTTCAGACAAAAGATATCACTACCAAAAACAAAGTGTCAACAAGAGGAAGAAACAGCCTCACATGTGATCTGTGAGTGTCCAGCTCTAATGGAATCCAGACACAGACACCTGGGAGCCTTTATACTAAGGCCCAAGGACGTGGGAGGCATCTCAATTTGCAAAATATGGGACTTTATTCAGGAAACCGAACTGTTATTAAAATGACAACCTTAAAGGGAGGTGCACAATTGATCAAACATGGTCGCAGTGCAGGGGCGAAAGGTCCCACTCCTATCCAATAATAATAGGCAGTGGCGTGCAAGCCATACATGCCTATATGCCTGGCATGACTATCAAAATCCAAAAAAAAATTCAAAAATAAAAAAAAAAAAACAAAAAAAAAAATTAAAAAAAAATAAATTAAAATCCTTGTACGATATTTTTAATATATCAACGAGTTGTAGGGCGTATAATCAGTTAATCATAAAACAGTTTTTATTTTTTTTCTAGCGCAAATATTAACGGAGATATGAATTTCTTAAAATTCGAATAATTGTCCTTTGTAGGTTCAATTTGCCTGTAATTATTTTCGTCTGTTGCAACACTGAATTTAAAACGTATGCAACATTGCTTCCAAGGAAGAAACATTGACAGTTTTGATAACACTAGCTAAAATGTCAGAACACATATATAGTTAACGATTTATTTCGCGACTAATTATAAATCTCTTTTTACTTTTGTCGTTAATATTCATGCAGTATGCCTGATACATTTGAGCATACAATACACATGACTAAAGGAACAAAGGTTGTTTGTTTGTGTTAGTGTATCTGTGTATTTTTTAAGGTAAGATTTATGCTGCGCATGTATGAAGCTTCTTCAACAGTTTGTATGTATGGGTGTAAGAATATTCAGATGGTTTGGTTCAACATGGTACATTTTTACATCAACGACCGTTAGATTATTGCATGTTACGCCAAGATTTTGGCTCTAATATAAATATATTGAATTGTTTTGATTCGAATCATACCGAATAGATCGTTTATCTTTTAAATGACTGGAAATAAAAAAGAGAGTGATAATAATTGTTTCTAATTAATTTTCAAAAAATATTTAAAATATTATTAGTATTATGCATTTGCCGCGTAATTCAAAGCAGTTTAAAAATTCAATTTCATTGTAAAAAACCAAGTAAAGATTATATTTTAAATAAACGTTTTGTATAATATGTAAGATATTTCAAAAAATAATGTATGTACAATTTGTAAGGAATTCATAAATATTATTAAAATATAAGAAAAAGAACCTTTGCGTAAATATGAGTAATATATCACGACATCTATGAATAAAAACTAATGGACGAAAATTAAAATAATGGATGAAAACATTTACTGCTAGTAAATTTGTTGTGATAATGGTTGGAAACTTGGAAAGATACTTCATAGATGTCTCTGAATATTTTAACTAACATTCATGATATGTTTTCAATATTTGATATGTTAATTTTAGTTCATGATATGTATTTACAGTTAGTTATTAAAAAAACTTTTAGTTATTAAAGGGCTGCATTTAAAATATTTATCAATAGAATTGAAATATTCATAATATTATGCAATTTTGATTATTTGCTCCCACCTTTACGCAATGCGTGTAATTGGTGCTATGTGCATAGTACAAAACAGGAGTTAAAGAAAAAATATAATGTGAAAAGATATTATAGAGGTTGACTAAACAGAGGATGTAGTTTTTTTTTTGGCAGAACCAGCTGAAGGACCCCTCGCACGCCACTGATAATAGGTAATCATGAGGGTTTTGATTTCACCATTTTACCGGACTTGCCTTCCTGGTGAAAAAATGTTATAATGATTTGTATTGTTTATTAAAATTAAATGCGTCTTTGAAATTGAACCTAATACAATATTCTTTTAGTTGAATTTAGATCTTAACAAAGATTTTTTATACATAATTATTAATAAACCTAATATTTTTCAATGCAGGAATCTTGTAAACTCATGATTAGAAGCTTTCAAATATTTCATATGGAATCTCGTGGATGGGATGACATAGCATACAATTTTATTGTCGGTGGAGACGGAAATGTCTATGAAGGACGTGGATGGGATTATGCCGGTGCTCACACCAAGAATTACAACAACAACACAATCGGAATAGTATTAGTTGGAAATTTCATGATAGAATCTCCATCGCAGAAACAAATTGAATCCACGCAAAGACTCATCGCAATGGGTGTCCATCTTGGAAAATTATCCAAAGACTATAAACTGTTTGGTCACAGACAACTCATGGCGACACAGAGCCCAGGATTAAAACTATTTCAAAACATCAAGCAATGGGACAGATTTGTCGAGAAATAAAAATAGCTGCATAGTTAACCTACTCTGAAGATCTTGACTCAGAATGATTGTAATCACAGCAGTAAAGTCAGTAGAAGAGGTACAGATACTTACTTATGTCTTTGTAACTATATCATAAAAAATATTACTCTTATAAAAAAAATATGAATAAGTAGGTACTTACATACATGTTTCTTTTTTATTGTATTTTAAACAAGTAAAACAAAAAAACTTTGAGGACACTCTTTTTAATGTTTTCTTCACGTTGAAATGTTATTATCAAAAGTAATTCATATAAATACTACTGGTATTATCTGCATATAAATAAAGTAGACCTGGTAAGATTGTCGTTCTGGATTTGCGAATGTTTGTGCACGACTATATTCATGTCAGTCTGCCCAAGGCTGCCTGTTCTTACATTCGTTTGAAATCTTTCTATGTGGAAATCGGCAATTTTACAGTAGAGTAAAAAACTTACAATATTACATTTTTATAATATTACATTTGAAACAGTATAAAAACACAAAGCCTCACAAGCTGATATGTTTTTTTTATTATTTTCAAAAGAAAGTTAGTTTAAATGTTATATAATAAGAATTAAAGAATGCTTTTATGCTTAACTCGCCGAGTCGCCAAAATTGATATATGTGAATTTACCCTGAAGATGACAAAAATACCAACATTCTGATATATGCGTCCCTATCGTAATTAGACCTCAAATGGCACGAAGTAATAAAATCCGACACAGGGAGAGTGAGCAATTCACGTTGAACAAATGGTCCCTTTTGCATTGTGGGTCAGATTTGCTTTCCTCGCGTTGTTCCACCATTCTTTCAGCTGTCAAATATTCGAAAGTTACCTACTTTATATTTTTATCGTAATTAATATGTATTGATTTAGTTTATTTTCCAATATTTAATAACTTTATATTTTATTTTCTTTCAGAATCAAATTTTAGCCTATATAGTTACAAAAAAATGTAAGTTGAAATTTCAATTCTCGATGAATTTAGGTAAATTTTAAATCAACATTCACATATGGAAAGAACGTAGGTATTTGTTTAAAGATATTTTCATAAATGAGTTGGTGATTATTGTATTTCGGTGTACAGGTTATGTCATTCTTCTAGGAGTAGGTTAATAAGTGCAGAAGGAATGGCACATGAAAATAACATGTTGCGAATGGTTGCACTTAGGGCAAACGAATCTAAAGAACAGCAAGAAAGGAGATGTGAAGCCAGTAGATTACGAATGACGGCGTATAGGGTATTACAATTTCTGCAGCAAGAAAGAAGAAATACAGATTTTCAGTCTTCAAGTAATTGGATAGAGGTAGGGAGTCGTGATAATTTAATGATAATAGATCAGATGAATATGCAAGACGTTGAAGTAATAGAAATTACTGCACTTGAATGCGCCATCTTAGCAGCATTAAAAGTATAAAACAGCCTCTAAGTCTTCAAGTCATAAGGCCCCTGAGGAGTCAAATTGAAAACGCTTAACAATATCGCCAAACACTATTTTTTTTGTATGTAAAATAACAGATGTGGCATTGAAACATGAATCATGGAGACAAAAGGAAAATTCTGCTTTTTCCTATAGTTGCAATATAGATATTAACCTATAGTTGCAATTTATTTCTGAGCCAGTATCAACTTTTGGTAGAATGTCTATAATTTGTACATATTGTGGTGATTCGAAATGGAAGGGAGAAAACCCAGGAATGTGTTGTAACAATGGAATAGTACACATACCTGCAATAGATATCCTCCAGAGCCTCTTTATACATTATTAACAGGTAATTCTATAAATGCATGCCATTATAGAATTAAGTATTTTAAAAGTCATGTTAGAAGATATAATAGGACGATGTATGAGAGGGTCAGAAATGAGGACATAAGGAAAGAATGTAAGATAAAGAAAGATGTCATTAATAGAATTTAAGTGAACACATTGAGATGGTTTAGACACATGGGCAGAATGAATTAGGAACGCCTGACGAAGAAAATATACATTGCGGACAGGAATTGAATGAGAGGTCGGGGCCGCCCAAGTAAGGGATGGCATATCCATGGGAACGCTATTTTGAAAGGCGGAGATGTCAGAAGCATGAACAACAAATGAATATGTATAGGACAATGTATGAATGTCGATGAATGTGTGTAAAGATAGAAATAAGTAGCGTTTGGTTCTCTCTGCCTACCCCGCGAGGGACATGGCGTGATGGTATGTATGTAATGCTTGCTTTCAAATGAAATTTTTAGGAATAAACTAAAGAATTATGAGTTATTATTATGAGTGATAGAGTTAGATGTGTTACAAAGGAGGATCAAATTAGAAATGAATACGTCCGAGGTAGTTTTGGAGTCGCCTCTATTCCGGAGAAACTAAAGGCCAGACACCGATGGTACGGACACATTACCAGACGAAATGAGGTTCATATAGTTAAACTCACACAGGATATACGCACTCAGTCCAGAAATAGAGGCCGTACATAGGCCACCTGGTGGACAAATATTAAGGAGTTGAGGGAGGAGCAACTAACCAGAGAAATGACGCAAGATGGAAAGATCTCCGAAGGGCAAGAAAGGAAAGGTCGTACCAGAAGGGCCGCTCCAGATGAACTGGGAAGAGGCAAGGAAGAAGAAATCTATATTTTCAAAACATTTCTGTATGTTTCATTTAATTAACAAATTATTTTACTTTCAAATTTATGAAGATAAATTTAAGAAAATAAAATTAAATAATTGCCAACAATCAATTAATTTATTCACATAAATATCATCATCATTATTCTTAGCGTCACAACTCTTGATGGGTCCTATCTGTGTCCAAGAATCTTCTCCATACTGTTCTATCGTTGGCTGCCACCTTCCAGTTCTGCTGCCCCATGGCTCATGACTATGCTGAGGTCCTGGTAAAGATCATAAAGCTCGGTGATATATATCTTTTACGCCATGTTTGACAGTCGTTAATAGGTACATAGGTATATTCTGCATAAGATTTTTCTTTCAAAGGCATCCACTCTGTTTTCATCGTGTTTTGTTAATATCCAGGTAGGTATCCGATAAAAATATATTACTATCAAATTCAACAAAACTTATTAACGTGGTAAGTTTTCTCAATATCTTTAACAATGTATATCTTTGTCAAAAACTTAATTGAAAAAACTTGAATCGAACTATAAAAACTATATAACCATATTGAATCGAACACATTTTCCTATTCTGACATATACGCATTGTCGTCTCGATACTCGACATACATACATCACCTAATAATAATAATAATTAAAGACTTTTATAGTATTAAAAATACAAAATATATAAAGGGAAAGAACACGGGAATCTCTTCGGTGACGGATCTTTAACCAGTTCAGTCGTTGCCTGCTCTCGGATACGTGGTCGAACTTCCTGAGTCCAAACACGTATAGAATGCAGACATTTTGTAACCGTTCGAGTTTGTTAAGTTGATCTTCAGTTGAATCTCAGCGTAGGCAACGTCAGCGTAGTCAAGTAATGGTAGCATGTGTTGTTGAGTTATGCGACATCCTACGTAGGCGATTCAAAGCGAACGCGAATGCGAACCGATCCGAACGGATACATGCGAATTCAAAGTGATGCGGTGCGACGCTGCGGCTCTGTCCTACGGGCACGCGAATCGTGCTTCTGACATTATACTTTACCAAAAAAAACTATGGCACCGCTTCCAATTCGCGCGAAAATATCAAACAAATTGATCGCGTTCGCTTCGCATCGTACCATGTCACACCGTACCCTACTCGCGGTCGGTAACGCAGGACACTTCAATAGTTACCGACTGATTGTTATTTTCGCGCCGCTTCGCGTTCGCCTTGAATCGCCTACGTAAGACGTCGCGTTAGAGTGATTTTAGTCTTAACTGGTAAATAATTTTTAAGTCGGCCTCATACGTTCTCATTTGTTATTCAACAGACATACGACAAAGTTTAAGTATTAAATTTAGACTAAAATTATTATATTTATTTGTTTGTAAATTTTTGGAAGATTAACAGTATATATATTACATCTAATATAATAATTTAACAGCCAATTAGAAGTCTCCGCTGATTGGCTATACTGTCAGTTGCAAGTTGAAAAATATAACATAATAATATAATATGTTTCTGTAACAGATAAAGTTTCATCGTGAAACGGAGGTAAACATAAACAAGAAAAAAAAATTATCACTGAAGAGAACATACATGATTTTATATTTTAGTGGTTACAGTTGGCAAAATAAATTATAGTATTAAAAAAATTGCACTTAGAATACATCTCGCTACTGTAATGCTAATCTGAAATACATCAAATTCTGGTGAATTAAATATAAAATGTCCATAACCAAACTATAGTACCGCTTTAATGTCTGCAGTTAAAATAAGAGTCTGCGAATGCTTGCTAAATTAACTGAAAAGGCGAATATCCTTATTTAAGCATACAAAATTATACAATCTAAATACACATAACACACAATAGGTGATCATTTAAGTAATATCATTTAGTTTAGATTTAGACTACATGTTGAGTTTGCAAACATAATTTATCGGTCATTTGTCAAACGTCAAGTCAAATGTCAACCACGGTGTTGCCAGGATTTAAAGTACATATTATTATTGGAGAGTTGCATGAAAAAATATTAATATTTATTACATGTTTATTTACAAGGAGTTTAAAATATCAATCTTTCTAAAATTAAACAATTTGTTATTTTGTAAATTTATATTTTATAAGAATAACGTCTTTGTGCGGAGGCGACAAACACAGCAGCGAAAAATAAAGCTTGCTCAGTGTCATGGTTTGTGAAACGCAAATTAAGAAACTAAAAGAGAAGTTTCGTTTGACTTCTACAATAGGGTTTGCAACCTTTTTAACCACTTTGCGGATTATATGCGTTCGATTTAGTTGAAACTCAGCAATCTTCGTATTGCCTGTATAATTAAAAATGGTCCCTCAGTGTCTCCCGTCCCTTCGGTGCCTCCTGTCCTTTTAATGTCTCCTGTCCCTCAATGCCACCCGTCTCTTCAGTGTCTCCCGTCCCTTCAGGTCCTTCTGTACCTCCCGTTCCGTCAATGCCTCATACCCCTCTTCATTTCCTCCCGAATCTTTCATCCCTTCAGACAGTAACTTCAGACCCCTCAGTACCTTCAGATCGTTCAGTACCTTCAGACCCCTCAGTGCCATGGACCGCCGGAGGCGGTCATTTACCGCGCAGCGGTAAAAGCCGGCTGCAAGCCCTAGCTTAGAAGCTGAGCGAAGCGAAGCTTCTCAGCTAGTAAATAAATAAAAAATAACTTCTCGGGCAACTAACAGGTAGTATGTCAAATAATTATTTAACACGCACCCAATAACAAGTTGCCACAATACCAGGAGTATTATTACATAATACCAGAATGTATTTGAATATATGAATGTTTGAATGTACTTTTGTTTTATTTTGTATAAGCTATAGATATATCTCGTTTTTCTTTATATTTCTTTTTGATTTTATTTTCATTTTCATTGTTTATAGATTGGGTATGTTTGTTTTTTACATAATATGTATTTTTACACATTATTATGTACTATATTTTGTATCTTTTGTGAAAACTTTATGTAAATGGCAAACACTGTAAATATATAAATAAGTATATAGCATTATTGTATCATCATCACTGGCACTAGGGTCCGCTCCGGACCCTGGCCTCCTCAAGAAATTTGTATCCATCCCTCCCTATTGATCGCCAGTCTTCTCCGATTTATTAGTTCCAGCACGTCGTCCAGCCATTTTAATCTAGGTCTGCCTTTACTTCTTCTCTCTTCGGGGCAGGTTTCTAATACCTTTTTAGGAATACGGTCATCATTCATCTGGCAAAAATGTCCAGGCCGACATAGGCACTGCATTTTAATAAATTGGACCACATTTGTTTTGTTGTACATTGCCTCTAGCTCATGATTATACCGTATACCCAGGCCCCTCCATCGTTAGTTGGGCCAAAGATGTTTCTTAATATCTTCCTTTCAAACACCAATAACATAATATGTTCTTTCTTTTTAGTCAGTGCCCAGCATTCCGCTTTGTAAGTTATGACTGGTCGGAGAAGAGCTTTGTATATTTCGCGAGATTAGTCTTGACTTGAGATATTTGAGTAGCCCATAGTAACATCTATTAGCTACTGCAAGCTTCTCTTTTATTTCCATGCTGTATTATTGTCCGTTTATAAATTTTTTGTTAATTTTATTTTAATTATTGGTTGATAGAGAGTTTACAGAATACACAATTTATAAAACAAAGTACTGGACTGGTATACCTACTGGACCAGTGAAATCTCACTATGCATTATCCAATTGGATTATTAAATTACAAAAAAATACAAGTAATACATAATAAATTTATTAGAAAAAAAACAGTAAAATACTGTTTTTTTTTATGTCTGTTTCTGTTTACTTGCTTATTTTATATTATTTTAATTGTATTTTATTTTTCTAAATATTATTATATCTTCTTTTTTTACTGTTGTGTCTATGCATTTGTCTGTGTTATTATTGTGTTTACACTTATTGTAGTTTTATTTATACCTATTATGTTATAATCTGGTTGGTTGGAAGAAATTGCCTAATGGCATTAAGCCCGCCGGTGATATTTTTTTATATTACGAACAATAGAATAAATAAATTTTTAATGTAAACGCCTTATGTATGTATTTAAAATAAAATAAGTTCTTGTGTTATATGTGAATGAAATAAAATATTACAAATCCAAAGGACGCAGGTATATATTTAATATAACTACGTCTTGTATATATTTATTTTTTTATATCTACAGGATATATTTAATATTTAGTTTAGGTTTACTTAAAATTATTTTTGTGTCAGTGAATTGCATTATCTGTTGTACATAAATCTTTTATGTGTCATTCAAATAATCATTTTTCGTTATTGATATATTTATCGCCAAACATTTAGAAAAATCACGTTAATACGCAGAGTACAAATTTTCTTGGTCGATCACATGGACGAATATTGAAAACTTTCAAGATGTTTGGCGATAACTACATATAACACATTTTATTTAATTAGCAACATGGAATAAGATTTGCTAAGCGGTTTAAACTTGGTCACTCCTGTTATATAACAATGACATTATTAACGAACTAGTGGGTTGTGGTCACGCTATACTCCTCACTAACAAGTCACTCCTAGAATATTCTGAAGCAATGGGCAAACTCCCTAGTGTCTTTCAAGCGGAAGTTCACACAATTGAGAGATGTGCTCAGTTCAACCTCGACAGAAGATACAATAATCGGGATATTGCTATTCTATCTGACAATCAAGCAGCCATTATGGCATTGAATTCCCCAAACATCGACTCAAAAATGGTTTGGGAATGCCTAATAAAACTCAATGAATTAGGCAAGAATAATAAGGTCTCCCTGCTCTGGGTACCAGGGCATATGGGCGTCGAAGGAAATGAGCGAGCAGATAGACTCGCCAGGAAGGGTGCGAGAGAGCATCTGATAGGACCAGAGCCATTCTGCGACCTAGGAAAATCATATTTCCAGGCAGAAGTAAAGAGAATTATGGAGAAAGTGAGATCTAGCTACTGGATTGAACTCCCGGGGCTCAGGCAGGCTAAGGACCTGCTCGGTAATTATGACCGAAAAAGGTCCAGAACATGTTTGAGCCTCGGCAGGAAAGCCCTAAAAACTCTGACAGGGTTCCTCACAGGCCATTGTAGACTTGGGGAACATCTGCTGCGGAAAATAGGACTAGAAGAAGACGGCACATGCAAATTCTGTAGGGAGGGGGCGGAAACGCCACACCACCTCCTTGTGCAGTGTGATGACACAAGTTAGAATGAGGACCTTGGGCAGGCCCCAAATGGACATTGGATCCATATCCTCATTGAATCCCATGCGGATCCTAAACTTCCTAAGAGGGCTAGGACTCTAGGATTCGAATTTCCTGAGCTTAGGGTCACTTTGAAATATTTGACAGTTAAAAAAAATTAGAAGCACTAATCAGACATCTTTTAAAATCTAATGAGATCTAAGCGAGTATTAGATGTACAAATTTACAAAATTTGAAAAGAATCGAATGAATACTTTAGTCTATCAACGATAAAGTAGATAAACACGCCGTACACAGCACACAGCACATAGCACACACAGATACATTGTGATGAAACTTTCAGAATTCAATCTCAGCATGATACTAGTTGATAATCTGCAATAAAAAAAATAGCCTTGAAAATTGCGAATACATAACTCCCCACTATATCCCCTTCGGTTAGTAAGGAGTATAAATAAATTGAATCATTACCTATATATGCCCCTGTGCTCAACATCACTGGAAGCTTCAGCCCGATAACAACGACTAACAGCGGCCATTTTGATGGGTAAGTTTTCTTCCGAGTGTGATGTGTGATTCATAAGCCCGGCTAAAGACATTTCAGCCGTTCCCGATAAACATGCTTCATCTAATTTGTGACAAGTTGGGTCCAGAGAATAAATCTAAAACATTTACAGTGAATATTAAATCTGCAAATGAAAAGGTGTACCTACATTATTTTCGTAGCAAACTAATTTGCCATTAGCCAAGAGGGAATCACATAGATGAAGTGTGTATATCAGTTAATAACATCCCATTAGAGCCGGGTAATCGAAAATACAACAAGCAACAATAACATCTCACATAGTTCAGCAATTAGGGTCACCACCCATTCTGGGGGCAAGTCTGGTCCAACCGGCGAAATCAAAACCTTCACAATTACCCATATCATGGATATTGTAATTATATGGAGTTCTATAATATCTTTAGATGTCATAGAACTCCATATGATAATTATATCCATGATATGGGTAATCACGAGGGTTTTGATTTCGTCAGTTGGACCAGACTTGCCCCCCTGAATGTAGTGGATTTTTAGGTGAGACTAGACTGTTGTATGAATATAAACATATGTGTTATATTTTATTAAGTTATTCACACCCGCATGCCTGTTGCTGGTTACCACACATTGTAGGATATGCCATGATGGTACAAAAAAAGGGTGCATTAAAAGATATCAATTTGTGAGTCCAAGTAGTCCAAGATATTTAAAAAAGGTACCTGGGTTCTTTCTCCAGTTGTAGTCATTCCACAATTTTCAATAATCGAAGGAGACAACATGTCAGGAACAGATATAAGCTGAAATCCTTTATCCAATAGATTATTAACAGAATACTTGACCAGTGCTTCCTCCAATTCTGCGAGATCACTCATAAAGTAATAACTTCGGGTTCCAGTCATAGGACCGAGTTGATCTGTTCTCATAATATGAAAGTATCTTGCTAAATCAGCAAATTCCAAAGTTTTGGCATCATCGAACACGGGTATTTCGTTTATTAATTTAACAACCTTTGGTTCATTTCCATAGGTAGCGACAAGTGGATGAGTATTATTTGGAATTTTTCTAGCCTCTTCAAATAATTTCTTGCAATAATTAAGAGCGTTCATATTATCTTCATTTTTTTCGGCCTGAATAAAGTCTTTATATAAATTGATTACATTTCTTATGTTTCCGACACCTTTACGAGCTTTGATATTGTTTTCGATTGCCTCAGTGTTCGACTCATCGCATAAATAGTTGAAGTTATACTTGGGTTTTTTCATACGAATTGAATTTATTGTTTGAGCTGAAAACTTTTCGTACATTATTCGACTACGCTCTATCATTTTCGGTGAAAAAACCATTTTGAACTTTGTAAAACTATCACTTTTTTTTAATTTTCAAAAAAATATAATTTTCATATATTTTTCTTCGAAAAATAACTTCAAAACGTCATGGTCATGTCAATATCATAGAAAACAACTTGTCAAAAAGACGGCTAATGACATAGATTTTTATTACAATATACTAGATGTCGTTTTGTATGAATCGAAGTGAGGCATTTTTCCGGGGGATTTTTGACGTTTTGGTTGTCAGACAACATCGTTTTTCTATAGAGAATAACGACTTATGTGAATTGTTTTCGGATTTATTTGTCGAAAAAAAAACACTTTGTTTACTAAGATTTAGAGAACAGTTATCTAGGATGTGTTGAAATGTAAGTAAAACTGAAATATGTTGCCAACCAAAACGTCAAACGCGCGATATTCCGTGACTCACTTTTTGCACGGAGTACTACATCTACATAGTATATTATAGTAAAAATCTGTGGCTGAAAACGACGGACGAATTTGTGATACATCTCAAGATTCTCAAGTAAAATAAAATCACAAAAATGTAGAAGTTGTAGCAAAATATCTTGAACTTTTAGCCAAAAAGGGGGGCGAATTGCACGTAAACAAAAGAAGCAAAAAGATACAACCGGAAGCTCGTTCAAGAAGTTTGGCGAAAAATATGGTAACAATAAAGCAAAGAAAATAAATGACACATGCATAAAGATACACTATCAACATTTCTTGAAAAGAAAATTCCACACGAAGGGGAACTAAATATAATATATATTCAAGGTAATGTCAATATTCTTACCGCAGCTATGTTCGATTTTTCTCGTCTCTGCGGCAGAATATGATGTATTTACTTCAGCCAACTTCAGCGGAAACAAAATGACGCACCGGACAACAAAAAAATCTCTTGTGACCTAGTATGTGAACTTACGTTCTTCCTACATATCTGAGCCAATGATTGACTCTTTCTACTAGTTGTTATAAAATGTTAATCACTAGATAACCACAGCGTTACGAACCTTTTCTGCCCTTCACCATTCTCTTCTTAACTTTTTCACTGTCGAATTTGGTTCACAAACAAATTTGTGTAATTTATCTATAATTAATTACACTAATTTGTTTTTCATTGTGTTTTACTCTGGGCACAGACACAAAAATGTCACTTTTTTATAAGAACATTATTTCATTTTATAAATAATATTATTGATTGAATAAAAAAAGAAGAAGTTATAATGTGACGTTTATTCTTTATTTTCCCGCCCGTTCCCGCCAATTTATTTGTGTTGTGTTCGTATTTCGCATGTTGGAAGTATCGTGACAAACTTGAAATCGGTTTAGAGACAAATTATTCTTATAATATAGTTGCATCGTATATGGTTTAAATGTTAAGAAGTTTCATATTATCCGTATTTAACAATGCCTGTAAAAGGAGAATCTGCCCAATCTACGGGAACCAAGTCGCCGAAAGTTTCCCAAAAAACACCCACCAGAGTTTCTAAAAGAAATACAATCGCAAACGAGAACCTTAGTCCAAATGAAGATATATCGTCTACCAGGTATGTAAATTAAGCGTTAAACAAAACTTATTCGTAATACTAAACGTACAGATTCATAAAGTAAGATCGATCGTAAGTTATTATTTTTATTTTTTAAAACTCATCAAATTGTCTGTTCCTAGGAGAACCAGAAGATCGAATCAGTCAAAAGAAAAACAACCCACCTTGACTGAAATGTTTAGTAGAAAAAGACCAAGAGATGAAACTACTTCCGATGAGGTATGTAAGGACATATAATATGCCCATAACTTTATATAAGTAATATTTATGTCGGCTTTTGTGGCTCAGTTGGTTAGGTATCTGACTGCTGATCCAAAGGTCCTGGGTTCGATTCCCGGTAGGGACACAGTTTTTAATTGTGTTTTCAGTCTGGATCTGTGAAACGATTAATATCGCAAGTCTCCAGAATGTGGCAACTTGTTATTGGGTGCGTGTTAAATTAATATTTGACATAGTACCTGTTAGTTGCCCGAGAAGCAATATTAAAGAAATAATCTATTATTCTAGTTGCTTTCGAACTCGACAATTCCAACATGTTATTTCAGTAATGGGTAATATCAATACTTGTAATCTGGTACTTCAGCACTAAATAAAACTATTCCTTTCTTGGGTAAGGCACATTAGTTTGTATGTTCTCATGTCTTTTATGTAAAAATATTTTTCTTCTCATGTAAAAATATTTTTAAAATTTCATATATATATATATCGACGGTGGAAAGGCTATTTGACTAACGTGCAGTTCATCAACTTTACAGTAGAGCGATTTAAAGTTTAAATTTTTTGAAAAAAAATCATAACAATTAAACGAATTAATATATTTTAAACTTGTTTTCTACAAGTTTTAGAAGATTTTTTATGTTATTTATTGAAATAAATAACATTCTATTTAGTTAAAAGCCCTGCGAGATAAGTGGTCTGTTAGTCAAATTGTTTTCTGAGACAGTCAGGTAAAACGACTAACATCATACATCTGTATATTTTCCGGTAGGTCTAATTGACTAACGTGCATTTTTACCCAATAAATTGTCTAGTAAAATGATTAACATCCTAATTTTATATGTTTTTTAATAGGTCTTTTTGAGTAACGTGCATTTTTATTCGACAAAACGTCCAGTAAAAAGAAGTTAAGGTAACTAAAGAGTAAAATTGCATCGGGTATAACACCTTACTTCATGAATCACTAACAATAAATATTCAAGTAAAACATCTAAAGAGGCATGTTTTATATCAAATTAAAACGATGAAAACATGATGTAATAGTGATCATAAACGTGGCACAAAAATTTTTTGAAGGGGCTACTTATTTTAATATATAGGAAATTATAGGAAAATATAATCATTCAACTATAAAAAATATATTAAAACAAAAAGTCAAAATTGTAAATATCATTAAACCTTATTGTCTATTGAAAAATAAACATATGACCTATTGGCCTATTGAGAAAAATATGAGTATGTAATAAAATTAATAATAAATTAAATCATTCAATCTTAAATTTATCAATTATAATATATATTATATAATATGTATCATCAAAATTTTAACAATGTTTTGATGTTGTGATGTTGTATAATATTAATTTGTAGGGTTTTTGGACTAATAATCATAATAATAATAACAGCGCTTCATGTATAGTAAATAGGTAAGCACTTGTGATATATAATAATAACGTGACAATAAAATTCTGGTTGCTTTGCTTGACCAATACAAAAAGGAAAGGAAGTGTTATGAATGAAAGACACGATGGAAGGATGGAACTATGGTCGGGCCTAAGAGAAGATGATTTTTCATGCGTGGGAGTAGGGGCGATATTAGATGAGCGAATGGTAGAGTGTATGAAAAAATATATGTTTGTAAGCTCAAGACTCATGTGTACCAGATTTAAGATGAGAATCACAGGTGTGTTTCTATTTATGGGATATGCGCCTGTAAACTCTAGCTTGGAGAATGCAAAAGATGAGTTTTGGGCAAGTTTTATAGAGGAAATGAACAGGAAAATAGAAAATGAAAAGTTGATTCTGGCAGGCGATTTGAATGGCTGGGTAGGCATCTGGAGAAAAGATTTCGAATCAACTCTCGGACCTTACGGCGATAGCCGATAAAGTGAATGATAACGGCAAAAGACTGTTAGATGTTTGTGTGAAAAAGGACCTCTTTGTATCAAACACAATTTTTGATCACAAAATAATTCATATGTATGCATGGGAAATAGAAAATGAAAGATTTTGTATGTGTGGACATTGCTCTGAGAAAAGCGACTGTTGATATGAGGGTGCCGAGCTAGAGACAGACCATTTTTTGGTTGTCACAAAAATATGCCTGTTTACGGGTTGGCGCTCTAGAACTAATCGTGGCACTCTACCACCGCGTATCAAAATAGAGAGGCTGTAAGAGGAAAGTATCAGACAAGAATTTTCAAGAAGAATTAAGTGCCCCTTAAGTCCCCACACAGTGACAGAGATGAATATAAGTGGCACATGGAGGATACTTAAAAACAATGTATTCAACGTGGCTAAAAATGTGTATGGCAAAGCAAAAAGAGGTAGAATAAAAAGGGATGCTTGGTGGAATGAATGAGTAAAGAAAGTAGTGGAAGAAAAACGAAATGCGTGGAAGAAATGGTTGTCATGTAAAGGATCTGGATGCGAGAAGGAAGAAAGAGCTAAAAATATATGTACAGAGTGCAAGAGGAAAAAAAACAGTAAAAGAAGAAAAAAATGCACTGACAGAAAAAGAAAGCATGAAAATTGTGATTATTTTTTCTGGAAACACAAAAATGTTCTGGAAAAGAGTAAATCGACGAAAAGAAGGAGTTATGCGAAGTCCGAAATGTATAAAAGATAAAGATGGATGTATGGTTATAGACGAAGAAAAAGTCAAGGAAAGATGGATGGAATACTTTGAAGAGTTGTAAGAAAGCACACAGTGCGAAAGTCTGATGAGATGAACAATAGGATACCATGAAATGAATGTGAGAATGAAAGCGAGAAAATTTCAATAAAGATGTCAGAGAAGCAGTAACGCATGCACATACAGGACAGGCCTCGGGATTTGACTGTATACCAACCGAATTTATCAAATATGGTGGTGAAAAGACGATGGAGTGGTGTCATTGCCTCTTCAAAAAATAAATTAATAAATGTTGGGAGACAAGACGTACCCCGTCAGATTGGAGAAACGTAGTGAATGTGCCCCTTTTTAAGAAAGGGTCAAAATTAGATTAAAAAAAACTACAGGGCTAACAGTCTGCTGAGTTCGGTTGGAAAATTGTATGGTAGGATACTGGACCAAAAGTTGAGGTTACAGCAAATAAGGTATGGGATGCACAAGTAGTGAATGTTGGAGTTAGAGGTTGCATCGACCAAATCTTTTCCTTTCGAAAGACGATTGAAAAGGTTCTGGCAAAAAACCAGAAACTTTTCTGTGCTTTCGTAGACCTGGATAAGGCCTACGAGTCCGTGAAAAGCTTTGGAATGTGCTATCAGTGTATGGAGCGGGAGTTAGGTTAATAAGGGCAATATCATCTCTCTACGAAGAAAGCCAAGCCTTTGTGAGGATTGAAAACTCTCTTACAGGATGGTTATCCATTAATAAGGGAGTGAAGCAAGGGTGCGTATTATCACCGTGGCTCTTTAATTTATACATACTTTGACTTCTGTGAAAGAGCACTGTGATCTAATGTTAAAATAGTAATCGATGGATGCATGAAAAATGGACTGAGAATGAATACAACTAAATTTAAAATGATGGTATTTGAGAAGGACAAAAGACGAACAAAATGCGAGATACGAGTGGAGAATGTACAATTAGAACAAGTCGATGAATATTTATACTTAGGAAGCATGTTTCAGCATGATGGAAGACTGGAAAAAGACATTGAAAGGAGAGTAACAGCAGGGAATAGAGTGAATGGTGTATTAAGAACTGTATTGGCTGACCCAATTATTTCGAGACAAGCAAAGCTCGCGGTACACAATGGTATCATCGTACCGACTCTAATGTATGCTAGTGAGACATGGACATGGCAAAAGATGCATGAAAGTAGAATTAACGCGGTTAAAATGAGGTCACTAAGACGAATGTGTGGTAAAATGATAGAATAAGATATGGAGATATTAGACGAGAATGTATGAATGAAAGAAATATCGTAAGTAAGATGAAAATAAATGTCCTAAGGTATTGTGGCCACATAGAAAGAGTAATGACAGTCTGATAAAAAAAAGTATATAAGGCTGATAAAAGAGGAACGAAAAGTAGAAGTCGGCCAAGGAAAATTTGGCACGATCACATAAATGGAATTTTGAAAGATGGAGACATAAAACTAAAAATAACATAAGAACGTGTATGAGAATACGCATGGACGTGAACGAAGCGAGAAATATATGTCAAGAGAGAGGAGTCTGGCGTTCGGTTCTCTCTGCCTACCCCAAATAGGGAAAGGGTGTGATGGTATGGAATAGATTAGCATGACGCGCTCCTCTTACCACGGTTGTGCATAGACTAACGTCACAACGAGACAGTGCCGCTGTTTATAGCATTTAAGTAACGACAATTTGCTCCCTTAAATTTACAGCTAACAAACCACTTCTGTACTTTTGGTATTTATTTTATTTGATTAACAGACAATCATAATAAAAATATGATTGCAGTAAAATGATTAACACGTTGAAAATTATTAAAGATGTGTGTAGAAAATTGTCTAACGTGCCGAAAGTAGTAAAAATGAAGTGGTTTATTTGACTAAAATGCCATTGGCTTATTTTTTCTAGTGAGTATAAAAGACTAACACGCCGAATGTAGTATAAATGAAGTGGGTTTTATTGACTAACCATCAGTGACATACTATTTTCGAGTAAGGATTAAAGGCTAACGTGCCGTAGAAAAAATGATATAATCGAGAAAAAACTCTAAACAGATATATCGAAAAATTTTCAATCAAGAATAAAATCTAATAAGCTCACATTGTTGAAATCATAAAAAGGCAAGGTGCCTAAAATCAAAATATCATTTCTCAACTCATAGCTAACTGAAGTTTAAAAAAAAAACACAGTATTTTGTGTCGTTTTAGCCATAGTATATTTTTATATCTTCTTAAACTGTAAGCATTTTAAAATGACTAATACGCCAAAAAAGTTATTTGATCGTCGTGAAACCAAAACCATTCGACGCAGAAAAAAAAGACGATTCCAACGGTGTATATAACTCAATATCGCCAAAATTGGCGTGTTAGTCAATTAGCCTTTCCACCGTCGATATATATATATATATATATATATATATATATATATATATATATATATATATATATATATATATATATATATATATATATATATATATATATATATATATATATATATATATATATATATATATATATATATATATATATATATATATATATATATATATTTAATTTTTTAACAGATTTTCAATTATCTCAATAAGATAATTGAAAATCTGTTAAAAAATATCTTTGACTCCCGACAGGGAAAAAAATCCAATGTTTGCGCATATGCAATAATAAAAATATTCGATATATATATATAAAGTAGGCTGGAGTTACAGCTGGTCATCCATATCTCAGGAACAGGAAATGTGAACATCAGGACTTTTAGACCCAATACAGTTCGACCCAATACAAATAAATGTGAACAACAGGGCGTCTAGACCCAATACAAGTGAATGTGAACAACAGGACTTTAGACCCAATACAAGTAAATGTGAACAACAGGACGTTTAGACCCAATACAAGTAACAGAAGAAAACAAAAGTATATGACCTAAAGAGTTTTCGCAAAAAACAAGTAATATTGGCATCGGAAAATATCTTAACAATTTTCAGTGGACTGAGGGATAGTTTGCGCGTCTACCAACCAAGCAAAAAACCCTAAATTTGTTTTCTGCGCAGCCAACATGATTTTTTCAAGATGTTTCCCAATAACAATATTTTCAACTAACTATACATTTTTTATTGTTTGTACTGGGTAATAGGTACTGGGGAGAGACGTAGATTTTTCCATTTTTTACATGATCTTTAAGATTCATCCAATATCGGAAAAAGTTTATTCTTTGTATAAGTTATAATATTTTTATCCCATAGAATAGTATTTTAGCCAACAATTACAGTTTACAAAATGGCTTTCGGCAGAGCCATGTTTTTTTTAATGAATTTCAAAGTGTTGTCTTCAATGCCTTCACATTTTCATACAAAAAATTGCTATCCCAAAAACACAATTTGGAAACAGTTAATAATGTGACAGATATTTTTCGAAATTATCCTTATTGTGTCAAAAATATGGTAAAGTATTATAGAAATTAGTATAATTAGGCGGGCAACCCAAAACAGTCCTACCAGAAGAAAAATATAAAGAGCCATATATATTCTTGTCTTTGAATTGTGTCAAACAGTAGGTGCAAAAATTTCATCAGCTTAAATATAAAATAATTTTCAAAAATAAAGTTCACTGAACTTTATCAAACTGAACTTTATTAAAAAATAAAGTTCAGTTGACATTTTTTTATTTTAATAATATTATTTATTTGTTCACCAAACCTAATGTTAACTGAGAAATTATGTTTTAACACGTAAATCTATTTAAATATGAAATCGCTTCAATAATATTTAGTTTTATATTGCTTTTTTGGTAGTTTGGTTTTATGTTACTTTTTGTCTATGGCCTTTCCCTACTATGTCAAATAATTTAACATGCACCCTATTACAAGTTGCCGAATTCTGGAGACTTATGATATTTATCGTCTCACACATCTAGACTGAAAACACCTGGGACCTTTCACTCAGGAATCGGATACCTAACCAACTGAGCCAATATTAAATAACATATATTGTATTTATAAACTTTTTCTATGTATATTTTATAGAGGTCAGTCAAACCAAAGATAGACGATGAAATTGTCAAAGAAAAAAATGACAAATCAGAAGAGATTGATTCCATAGTACAAGTTATTGTTACCGAATTGGACGATGAAGATCAACAAAATGATCAAAGTGCCAGTAAAATAACTGAAGAATCTAAAGATACTGCAACGAATGAAAAAGTGTTGGACGAAGAATCTCCTATGGAAGATGTAAAGGAAGATTGTGATGAAATGATTAATAACAAAAGCCACGATGAAAAGGTTCAAGACAATGACGAAGTAGAGGCTAAGTCTGAAGAAAAAGACATAGTGAAAGTCATATCTGAAGATAAGGACGTTGAAGATATGCAGATATCTGTCCCCGATGTAGAAAGATGTAAAAGTTGTGATCAAATAGTGAACGATCCTGATGTCAAATATTACCACGGACACCCTCAAGACTCTGTCGAAGAGTATATAGCACTCACCGATGAAAAATTAGTCTTAACAACAAGTAAGCTGAATTTCATTCACTTTTCGTTTATTCTAAATTTAGTTTTTTTTTTGTTGATCAATAATTCTTGATTGACCTACATAATACTTATACTGACAGAATTAAGTCTTACTATAAAGGTTGATTTTTTTTTTTTGTAAGAGGATACCACAGCAGATAACAACGATTAGATAATATGAGGTGGCTTTCGGATATGACAGCCTTCAAAGTATTGAAAATTGATATTTTAACACGTCAGTAAGTTTAATAAAGTTTTGTCTCTTTAAAGGTGTCTGTTGAGGGGTTTATACAATCCAAGGTGTCTGTAAATGGAAGACGTGATTTCTAATAGTCTTGAATCTAAAAAAATCACACTTTATACTATAAAGGTAGGCGCGCATGGAAGCTAATTTCATCGGCCGATTAATTATCGGTGAGCTACAACATACGAATTACATGTAAGAGCGCGCATGAAAGCTAACAGTATCGGCCAATTTAAAAATCTGTAACGAGACAAAAAAATCGGCCGATCTCGATCAGCTGATTTTTTGTAACCAATCCTGTTGTACGAGAGAGCGCGTATGGCGCTTGCTCACCGATAATTTAATCGTCCAAGCGCAGTAGATCAAGAAGTACGTTGTCAGTGTTGTCAAACGAAATGTCAGAAAATATGTATGAAATAAATATTGATTCCGAACAATTAATTATATTAGTTGAAGCATGTCCTTCATAGTATGATTAAGTATAAAAAAATATAGTGACCGCCAAATTAAGCAAAAATTGTGGTTGGAGATTAGCGAAATTTTAATCACTGGTTGGTGTACTTAAAAAACTCCTCAAGGTGTGATCTTAAATCTTCGTAGGACCGGACAAATTGTACTTTCGGTAATATAGCACTTATTAGCGGATGAACTCAGTGATTTTTTTTGACGTTTCTTTTTACGCATTTTGAGGACAAGAGCACAAAAACATGCTATGTACTTCAAAAAAATCCATATTTCTAATCATATAGGTATTAAAACTTATAAATATACATATTGTATTTTAAATATATGAATGTTGACCGCCATGTTATTTCCTATCGTACGATTCTATAAGCTTCCATGCGCGTTAGAACTGATCGGCCGATTTACTATCGGCCGATTAATTTAAGCTTCCATGCACGCCTTACCTAACACTTCACACATGTAAATAAAGCGTTAAATAACAATTTTCAACACTTTGAAGGCCACCACTACTCTTATCTCCAAATGCCACCACTACTCAGGGTTCATATTATCCAATCATGCTATCCTTTTGCAGAAAAAAATCAGCCTTTATATAATTATGTATGTTTGGCAGTCGCTGGCTCTTGGTCTATTATATATAAAATACTTTTGATAATATTTGATTACCGTTTCATGCAAGGCACATCATCAGAATAACCAATGTGACTAGTATGAACTGTGTCAATAATCAAATACATATAGGTAACCAATAGAATGTATATTAGTTTTATTTATTCAGTTTTTATACAAATACAGTGGTACCTCGACATACGAGTGCCCCAACATACGAGTTTTTCGAGATACGAGCCAGCGAGCGAGTGATTTTTTGCTTTGAGTTACGAGCGAAATTCGAGATACGAGTTCGGTTTAGCAGGTTGGCCGGTAGATACAAGAGTTACAGTCACAGCAGCATACGGAGGTTATGCAAGAAATTGGTTTCGAGGAGTCAGAGGAGGAGGAGATTATTTCTACAAGTGAGATAAAGGAGATCTTAGGAATGTGGGAGAGAGTTTCACAGTTCGTGGAAAAGAAACACCCAGAAAAGTTGCAACAGGTCGTGCATCTGATCTTTTTAATGACACTTGCCTAACTCATTTCCGGAACATTCTGAGAGGGAGGAAGAAACAAACCTCCGTGGACATGTTTTTTTCTAAACGGCCTACAGGTGAAAGCGAGAAAAATGTAACGAAAAAGGCAAAGACCAGTGAGGATATCTAATTTATTTCTTTACATTCTCTTTTTTGTTTTTGTACAGTAAATATTTGTCATTTATAAATACGTTTTTATTATTCAAAACCACGTAACAAAAAAAACTGGGTTGACATTTTGGGGGTTGGAACGGATTAATGGTAGTTCAATTGTTTTGTATGGGGAAATTTGCTTCGAGATACGAGTAATTCAAGATACGAGCAAGGTTGCGGAACGAATTAAACTCGTATGTCGAGGTACCACTGTAATTCAAAAAGGAGGGTTTATTGTCACTGGGCAATAATTTCCAAGGAACGTGAATTTTCGAGTAAATTTGTTCCTGTAGCATAAAATAAATTACCGTCCTTTGTGGCTCAGTTGGTAAGGTATCAGGCTACTGATCCAAAGGTCCCGGGTTCAATTCCCGTCAGAAACACAGTTTTTAATTGTGTTTTCAGTCTGTATCTGTAAGATGATTAATATCGTAAGTCTCTAGAATGTGGCAACTTATCATTCATTAATATTTGACATAGTAACTGGTTGTCCAAGAAGGAATAAAATTAAAAGATCATAGCAATGAA
Source organism: Molanna angustata (assembly GCA_963576475.1). NCBI lineage: Eukaryota > Metazoa > Arthropoda > Insecta > Trichoptera > Molannidae > Molanna > Molanna angustata. The sequence goes on from OY754975.1 coordinate 15,789,198, forward strand.
GGAAGAAAGGAATCATAGGACGCAGAAGGAATATTTTTCAATAATTAATTGATTAAAACTTCCTTAGAGTGAATAGGGATGGCAAATATTCATTTAGCAGATAATTTAACATTTTTTTACTCAATTCAAAATTAAAACATGACAATCAGATAAAATATTCAATTATTTCTATTCTAGGCGACGAGGGTGATATAACAGAACGACCACACGTGAATATAACTGGATTCACAATTTATGACCGTGAGGGTCATTTATGTCCAATAGATGGTGGTCTTATTGAGAATGATATTCGTATCTACATGTCTGGTTATCTCAAGTCCATCTGCAATGACTCACCAGAAATCGATTCAGAATCTGTGCCTGTCAAAGATGTTGGACCAATAGTTGAATGGTACGGATATAACCAACTTTGTTTTATTTATTTTATTGAAATTAAAAACCAACAGTACAAACAAAAGAAAACAATAATTAAAACATAAATCAATTATAAATTTTCACGTGTTAACAAAACATTAATCACGTGTTAATAAACATTAATAAGCTTATGGTCAAAAGTCGAAAACATAACATAAACAAAAAGGATAAAAATAAAAGTATATATATAAAAAAAAGAAGTATATAGGAGAAAGAAACATCTGCGAATTGAAGAAAGGGGCGGGTGGTAGATGGTAATAATGTTTTAGATAATAATGATAATATTAGCAAAAAACAAAATTATTTGCCTATACTGATTTAACCAAAACTGCTTTTTTTTCTTTTTCAAAAAAATAATTTTCTCTAAATAATCCTACGGAATTAGTATTATTCATTTATTTTTTAATAAATGTAACTTCATTTATTACCAACGAATATAATTTGTATTTTGCAATTTTAGGGGAATTCATGGCTTCGATGGTGGGCAACAAAACTGCATTATCCTGTCCACTGAATATGGTGAATATAATTTATTAAAACCCAGCAATGATTACGCCTGCATAATGGCAGAGTTGTACGAGAGAATCAGAATCAGTAAGGTCACTATTGAATATCTCGAAGAATTTTACTACTTGCAACCGACGTATGAAGACTTGCTTCTTGTCATTAAGGAAAGTTCCATTCCTGAGCTGGAAGACAGGATGATGACAGAGGAAATGTTGCACAAGCACGCCAGGTTTATCTGCGATCAGGTGGTCAGCTTGGAAGTTGACAATGAAGATGATCAACCTCTCATCACTCTGCCTTGTATGAGAGAACTCATCAAATTGTTTGGTATCAAATTTGGCAAAAACAGAGTAAAATCCAAGATTCAACATAAAAAGAAAGTTGCTACTCCCTCTTGGACCAAGGCAACAACCACATCTTTAGTCAGAAATACATTTGAAACATTCTTTTCAAATCAACTAGACAAACAAGCCGAGAAAGATCTGGTGTTGAAAAGAAAACGCTGTGGTATTTGCGATGCGTGTCAGCAATCTGACTGCGGCAAGTGTAACGCTTGCAGAGCTATGGCCAAATTCGGTGGTTCTGGTAAAACTAAAAAAGCGTGTGTACTAAGAAACTGCCCTAATATGGCAATAGAACAAGCTGAAGAATCCGATCCGGAAGATGAAGAAGAATACAGACAGTTGTCAGAAAAGGTTCTTACAGAACCGACAGAGGAAGGAGTTCCGGTTAAACTAACAGGCGCTGGAATCAAAACAATCACATGGGTCGGAGAACCGGTTAAAGTGGAAATGAACAAAACATTCTATGAAAGAGTTTTAATTGACGGTTTGGAAGTTAAAATTGGTGATTTTGTTATGGTTGATACAATCTCTCCCAATATTCCTCACTTGGTAACAAAAGTTGTATACATGTGGAAGGAAGCCATGACTCCCAGAGCTGGTTTCTTCCACGGTCAGGTGTTTTTCAGAGCTACCGAATCCGTTCTTGGCGAAGTGAGCGATCCGCGAGAAGTCTTCTTAGCCGATAGATGTTGTAATTCTGCCCCACTTTCCTCCATACTGCGCAAGGCTAGTGTCGAGAGAAAAGATACACCTTCCAATTGGTTCGATCTTGGTGGAGTCGATACTCCCAATGAATCAAGCGAAGACGATGGTAAAAATTATTTCTATCAAAAGTTTTACGACAAACTGTTTGCTCGTTTTGAAGATTTACCAGAAGATTCCATATGTATTAATGAAGCTCGTAAACACAGATTCTGTCCTTCGTGTGAAAGAAAAAGTAAAAAGTACGCTCTCAATATTCCTAAGGTTATCAATAAATTTGAAGTCAAATCGGAATGTGTGAAAGACTCCAATAAATCTGAATGGGAAATTGTCAAATGGAGAGATTTTGAATACAAAAAGGGCGGTGCTGTTTTCTTGAAGCCCGGAACGTTTAAACTAAAGAATGAACATCTAAATGAAACCAAAGCCAAGATTGAAAAGGTTGATGAGTCAATTTATACAGAATATTATCGTAAGAGTGAATCCATGCGTGGCTCCAATGTTGATACAGTTGAACCATTTTGTGTTGGATATATTGTGGCTGTGTTGGCACGAGGCGATGGTCCACTCATCAATCCTCAAGATATTTATCTTAAAGTTAACGTTTTATATCGACCGGAAAACACAAACAAATCCAACTATGCTGAAGATGACTTAAATATGGTTTACTGGTCCGAAGAACAAAAAGAAATCTCATTTTCTAATGTTACAGGACCCTGTAAACTTGTTTACATAGATAACATTCCAAAGGAAATATCACTCTCTGAATGGTTCAATCAAGATATAAATAGGTTCTATTTCAGAACAGCTTACAATAAAACAGACAGCAAATTTTACAATGTTCCCGAATCGACCAAAGGAATCGGAAGCACAAGTGTTAAAAAAGAAAAAATGAAGGGGAAAGGAAAAGGTAAAGGTAGTAAAAATGAAAATGAGCCGAATATCAAATCTGAAGATGTAGCAGTAAAACCCTTACGTACGTTGGATGTATTTGCTGGCTGTGGAGGTCTTTCGGAGGGGCTCCATCAGTCCGGTATCGCTGAGAGCCACTGGGCTATCGAACAAATGCCATCAGCTGCGAGGGCATACCAGTTGAACAACCCTAAATGCACAGTGTATACTGAAGACTGCAACGCTTTATTGAAATCAGCTTTGGAAGGCAGCACTCACAGCAAAGAAAGTCTGTTGTTACCCAATAAAGGTGACGTTGAATTATTGTGCGGTGGGCCTCCATGTCAAGGTTTCTCCGGAATGAACCGATTCAACTCTCGAGAATATTCCAACTTCAAGAATTCTCTGGTGGCCTCTTATTTATCATACTGTGATTATTACAGACCAAAGTATTTCATACTCGAGAATGTACGCAACTTTGTGGCGTTTAAGAAAGGAATGGTTCTCAAATTGACACTTCAGTGTTTGTTGAAGATAGGTTATCAGTGCACCTTTGGTGTGGTACAAGCTGGTAGCTATGGTGTACCTCAAACTCGTCGTCGTTTGATCATATTGGCTGCTGCTCCCGGTTACAAATTACCTCTGTATCCGGAGCCTACTCATGTATTCAGCAGAAGAGCCTGCACACTCTCTGTCGCAATAGATGGTAAAAGAATTATATCTAACATGCTTTGGGGAGAATCGGCTCCGTTGAGAACTTGCACGATTCGTGATGCGATGAGTGATTTGCCTTTCGTCTCCAACGGCGCTGTCAAGCCAGAGATCGATTACGGTTCGGAACCTCAAACCCACTTCCAGAGGTCAATCAGAAGCAAGAATGTCAACGGAAGATTGAGAGACCACATATGTAAGAATATGGCTCCCTTGATTCAGGCTAGGATATCAAGGATTCCCACCACCCCCGGTTCTGACTGGAGAGACTTACCCAACATCGCTGTTACTCTTTCGGATGGCACCAGATCTAAGGTATTTGAATTAAACTAAACCTAAAAAAATTGCATTAAATTACCACAATATCATCATCAATAGAATATCATTATTATCTTTGATTACTTAACATGGATATTTTACAAATAAACAACTAATTGCATTCTGTTTATTGAATAGGTCTTACAATACAGACACCATGACATGAAAAATGGACGCGGTGTGAAAGGATCATTACGTGGAGTGTGTGCTTGTGCATCACGTAAGCCTTGTACACCACACGACAAACAAGACAACACCCTAATACCGTGGTGTCTTCCTCATACTGGCAACAGACATAATCACTGGGCAGGACTTTATGGTGAATATTCAGAAATTTTATTTATATCTTTCTAGTTAACTTTGTGGCAATGACTAAGAAGCATTGATGATTAAGGCCCGAATGCAAAGTCCAACCTGAATACTAAATTCTAACCACACTTTCATTGCAGTCGCTCACTAAAGTTAGATCACGTGGCTTCAGGCTACAAAGTTTTTGTATGAGAATTGCATTGCAGTCGCTCACTAAAGTTAGATCACGTGGCTTCAGGCTACAAAGTTTTTGTATGAGAATTGCATTGCAGAGACATATCTAAATACTTGGGCGTTGGCGTAAACTAACATTTGTAAACCTTTTTAAGACGAGCGTCATGTATAGATGCCCAACGGCCGCATGCCTAAACTTCGAGCATCATCTATACATGCCCTCATGCTATACATAATTTTGAACCTTCAATCTCAGTAAATTCATACTTGATTGAGACGAAAATTGGATGAATATTACTTCCTATATATTTTATTACTATCGGTGAATCAGCAAAACAATTTTTAAATTATTTAAAAAAATAAATACTCCATTGTAATTCATCAAAAATCACTGGCCAAATTTACACTCTTCCTCACTTTGTAAGGATCTAATACGCATGTGCGTAGGAAAGAGGAATACTGCGCCAGTTCATTTTGTTTTATTGCGCCGAACATACTGCTTTGAATTTGATCCTTACCAATACACAATCCGCGCATATTCCTTATCTATATCAAATGCCGGAAGGATCATGTGACATGTTGATGCCGCCTTTTTTTTATATGGATATAACCACAGTAACATTAATCTTCATTTAATTGTATGTTATGAAGTGTTCAAGAGTAAATGTGATCTTTTATTTATCTTTGATCTTTTTATGATATATTTACAACATTAGATTTTTTTAACGTTATTATATACAATTAAAACGAGATTAAAAAAATTCTGTGTACATTGCGAAATACTGCCCGTCCTAGGTAATACAAGTCATTTTTCCTACTTGTCTTATATTACCAATTATAGTATACTAAAATGTATGTATTACACAAGACGTTAACAATTCTGAAAAAAGGAATGGAATGGAGAAAGGTAGGGATGGGAGTAGGGTGAAGCATCGACCACTGGAAACTCACATTACCTACAATTTATAGCTCACGTGTCTCAATGTATGAATAATACTGAATTAAATACCTATAGCACAAGCATTTATGTTTATTTTAGGTAATGTAGGAAGATGTATATGTACTTGTTTAACAAGGACATATTCCATTTTTAAAAAAAAACATTAGTCACAATTGATCATTAGTCACAATTGATCCCATGTAGGTGAAACTTTCAACAGATTCTATTGTGTTGGCGCCTATGCTGATTGTTGTTGGGTTCTGGTTGTTATGAACTTTACATCAGTCACAATTGATCCCATGTAGGTGAACAATTCAACAGATTCTATTGTGTGGGCGCCTATGCTGATTGTTGTTGGGTTCTGGTTGTTATGAACTTTACATCAGTCACAATTGATCCCATGTAGGTGAAACATTCAACAGATTCTATTGTGTGGTCGCCTATGCTGATTGTTGTTGGGTTCTGGTTGTTATGAACTTTACATCAGTCACAATTGATCCCATGTAGGTGAAACATTCAACAGATTCTATTGTGTGGGCGCCTATGCTGATTGTTGTTGGGTTCTGGTTGTTATGAACTTTACATCAGTCACAATTGATCCCATGTAGGTGAAACATTCAACAGATTCTATTGTGTGGTCGCCTATGCTGATTGTTGTTGGGTTCTGGTTGTTATGAACTTTACATCAGTCACAATTGATCCCATGTAGGTGAAACATTCAACAGATTCTATTGTGTGGGCGCCTATGCTGATTGTTGTTGGGTTCTGGTTGTTATGAACTTTACATCAGTCACAATTGATCCCATGTAGGTGAAACATTCAACAGATTCTATTGTGTGGGCGCCTATACTGATTGTTGTTGGGTTCTGGTTGTTATTAACTGTCTTGGTAACTGGCATTTATGTATTTGAAGTCCCATTCCCTTTGCAGCTCTTTTCAAGTCAACAAATGTCTCCATCATTGGCCGTTGTGATCTACCGATTATTTCAATATCATCAGCATAACCCAATACTTCAAAAATAAAAGCAAATATATTCAAATATATAAAAAATTTTAAGGATCGGATATTATAATTTTTTATTCAAATTTATGAATGATATTACAGGTCGTGTGTCATGGGATGGTTACTTTAGCACAACTGTAACAGATCCTGAGCCTATGGGTAAACAGGGACGTATTCTTCATCCAGAACAAGACAGGGTCGTGTCGGTGAGAGAATGTGCTAGATCGCAAGGATTCCCCGACACCTATGTCTTTGCTGGGACTATACAGGACAAACATAGACAGGTATATATTTTGTATATTTTTTATTGAACAATCAACGACCGTTTTGGCTTACAAGGCCATAGTCGTCAGTAGTTTAACAAAAACATTGTAGAAACTTGTATTATATATATTTATAAAAGGGTACATGGACAGACATTCAGCTTACAATTTTCATAAAAAGAAAACAATATTGGTTATTATTATAAGGCTGGAAGTCCAATTATGGATGCACACAACATTACAAAATTACATGAGCTCATATTTAATCACACACGTAAGTTACACAAGTAAGAATTACGTAAATGAGAGAAAATTAAGTTACAAAAGTTAAGTAAAAAAAATAGTTTCATAAGTTAAGTAGTAAAAAAAAAGTTACATAAGTTTAAAAGACAATTCCAAACAGATTACAATCAAATAGCACTGAGACCTTCTTAAACCAACACGCGCAAATTAACTTTTTTCTTAAAAGCAGAGAGCGAATCCACAAACACGTCGAGATCAGGATACTCCCTTGTCATATTGTTATACTGTCTACATATTCTTGGTATGGGACTGTAATACATAAAGCTGGTACGAAGTATATTTATATATAGGGTATTGGCGAATCTTAGCGGTCTCCTAGGAATATTGAATAGTCTCAAAAAGTCGCTCTTGCAAGTTATTCTTTAAAGAGTTATTGGGTACTTACTCACAATGGTATTGTTTTCCATAAGCATCACTATTGAACTATTCCCAGAAAAAAAATCATGATCGTAGACCTAATAGTTTACGTTACAGTGACGTAGTTTAGTCTGAAATCCGATTTTTACTAAAATTTCACAAAAGTGTACACAACTTTTGAACCACCCAATATCGCTGAACATACATGTGAGTTAAATCAATAGGTATTATTGAGGTCCCTTACCTCCCTGCTTCGGTAAATCCACTCCTCATACATACATATAAAACAGTTGATTAATCTATTACAATATGGATTGGTTTTTATTTTCAGATTGGTAATGCTGTTCCACCTCCGCTGGGAGCTGCCTTGGGTAGAGAAATTAAGAAAGCACTTCAGTCCAAAATCTGATATGGTTTTAATACTACATTGATGCTATTTGATATTTCATACTGAATTATGATTGCAATAACTGTTTCTTTATGTCCAACATGTTAATACTACATTATGTAAATACTTACTTCTGTAATGTGCCCGCAAAGAACAAAGTTTCTGATTTGAAAACAGGGGGGCAAGTCTGGTCCAACTGGCGAAATCAAAACCCTCGTGATTACCCATATATATCATGGATATAATTATCACGTGGAGTTCTACGACATCTAAAGATATTATAGAACTCCATATGATAATTATATCCATGATATGAGTAATCGTGAGGGTTTTGATTTCGCCGGTTGGACCAGACTTGCCCCCTAGGTCTTTGGAATAATCTGAACTAAATTATATCAATAAAATTCATGCATATTTGAATATACCAGTGAAAAAAACAAACATTTTCTTTGACAAAAGTTTTAAAGACAAATAATGTAGTTTAAATATTTTGAAATTTCTCACAAAATATGGCCAAGTGTTTATTTGGTTAAATTTTCTGATCTTTATTATTATATAAATGAATACTTTAAACAAGTATTTATTCGTTTTGTGTAAATCTATTTAAATACTTTTGTTTAAAAGGTTATCTTGTGTTGTTTCGAACCATCTTGGATTAATGACTTTTCCCGTACAATATATAAAATGTAACTTTATTATGTTGATATTAATTTGACTTGCTCATATTACGAGTGTTATACTCTTGTACGTTATAATTTACCTCTTGTAACAATATTATTTAGTTTATTACAATACCTTGTTGACAGGGTAATTTAAATATACTTTTATGATTTGGACAGCAAAGATTTGACAAATATGTTTTTAGGTATATATATATAATTATTATTTCAATGAACCTATCTATGTGTTGATTGCTCAAGACTTCATTTTATTTTTTGCTTTGTTTTTTGGATTAAACAAAGCAAAAAATAATATGAATGCGTCATGAGCCCTTACTAACGTGAGCCCATGATACTAGTTGCAAGCTATATTATTAATTCCACGTTCAAATGCCCTCTGCTGCCTTCAAAACAAATTGAAAACTTTCAGACAGTTTCATCAGCAATATTTCAAAATAGCTATCTATAAGTTGACTATATCTATCGTACAATTTTTTGAGGAAATTTATTGATACTTATTATTGAAAAGTATTAATGTAAATATTGTCATGTGTCAGCCAAATTAGCATTTCACCATGTCCATTCGAATTTTATAAGAAACAATAAAACTACAAATATTTACCGTAATAATTTTTATTTTTTAGTTCATTTGCCATAACTTGGTGAATGTAAAACAATTTTGCAATAAAAGTTTTATTCTACAATATGAATATTTTTTTGTATCTTATAAAATTGAGCATAATATAGATTGGTGGTATGCTAACCAAGCTGACAATATATAAAAGCTTAAAGTTAGTGGTATTTTAAGGAGTTACCTGAAGATGTTATATATATGTATTTTTAAGGTTGTAACATTTAAGTTGAAAACTAAAACACACAAAGAAATGAATGACCATTCTTTCTGGTTTGTAAATTATTAATTAAAAAAAAAATGAGGATTAACAGAAACACATATTATTTCATATCTTGTTTAGATTGATCAAAAACAGATATCTGGGGGGCAAGTCTGGTACAATCGGCGAAATAAAAACCCTCACGATTACCCATATTATAGATATATTATATGGAGTTCTACAATATCTTTAGGTGTCATAGAACTCCATACGATAATTATATCCATGATATGGATAATCACTAGGGTTTTGATTTCGCCGGTCGAACCAGACTTGCCCCCCTGGAGTCTTATTTGTGTTTGTTATCCAAACACTACACCCATTTTTTTTAAATCCTTTTAGTAAAGAATGTGTCATTTGTTTTAATATTTTTAAATATTTGACCTGTATCCTTACTCTTGACTCTAGAATCTGATCAATTTCAATTTTTCGTTTAGAACTTATGTACATTAAAATTATCTACTATTATGATTAAAACCATAGATTTTCATATAATATACTAAATGGAGTACTCCGTGCAATGAGTGAGTCATGGTATATTGCTCGTTTGACGTCTTTGTTGTCAACATATTGCAATTTTACATACATTTCAACACTTCCTAGATAACTGTTCTCTAAATCATAGGCCCGGTATTACAGTCTGAGTTTAAGAGCTAAACTCAAGCTTTACAAAAATATAGCGTATTACAGTGTCCGTTCAGGCCTAATCTTCCCTCAAATACGTCACAAAAACGAAAAATATTTAACTCAACGTTTCTGGCGGATTAAGTACTTAACGGTGAGTCAACTGTGTTGCTAGGCAACGCGTGTAGTTTCAGTTTCTATCACTAGAGGCGTTAGGCAACGAGTGTAGTTTCAGTTTCTATCACTAGAAGCGTTAGTTGTATCGACGGTGGCGCCACACAACAAAATAAACTGACAGCCATATTAAAACGAACATGGGCATTTAAAAGCATTATTTTGGTGAAAAAAAATTTAATTTACCATGTTGGATAGTAAAACAATAGTATTTCAAGGGGTAGAGTCCCGTTTTGTAGTTCGTATTATTTGAGGTTATTTAAAATTTGACAGATAATAACCACAGAAAAAGATAAATATGTCTATAATTGAAGATTTAGTAACTGACATGTCATATTGCACTGTAATACGGAAATGGATTAAATCTCCCCTTAACATTAATATTGAGTTTAACAAACTCAATGAGTTGAGGGCCGACTGTAATACTGGGCCATAATGAACAAAGCGTTTTTTTTTTCGACAAATAAATCCGTAAACAATTCACATTAGTCGTTATTCTCTATACGAAAACGATTTGGTCTGCCCACCTTGTCAAAAGTCCCTCGGAAAAATCCTCACTTTGATTCATACAAAATTTGCTAACTGCGACATCTAGTATATTATGTGAAAATCTATGATTAAAACATACCTACCTACCGGATTATTCTCCATTACAAGGTAGGTTCTTTGGAAAAATTTGAAATTGGGATCTGTAGCCTTGCTCTTGAAACTCAATTCCGATCCCAATTTCAAGTTTTCGTTTAGAACTTACCTACATGTTGTCTGCGTACATTCAAATTATCGGCTATTACTATTAAAACATACCTATCTACCGCATTATTCTCCGTCACAAAGGTAGGTTCTCAGTGAATCGGATCGGGAAGTGGAGAGTAAGGCCACAGATTTGAAGTCAAGAGTTAGGTGGCTAAGGGCCGGTATTACAGTCTCAGTTTAAGAGCTAAACTCAAGTTTTACAAAAATATAGCGTATTACAGTGTCCATTTAGGCCTAATCTTCCCTCAAATACGTCACTAAAACGACAAATATTTAACTCAACGTTTCTGGCGGATTAAGTACTTAACTGTGAGTCAACTGTCATTTGCTAGGCAACGCCTGTAGTTTCAGTTTCTATCACTAGAGGCGTTAGGCAACGAGTGTAGTTTCAGTGTTCTATCACTATAGGCGTTAGTTGTATCAACGGTGGCGCCACACAACAAAACAAACTGACAGCCATATTGAAACTAACATGGTTAGTAAAACAATAGTATTTCAAGTGGTAGCATCCCGTTTTGTAGTTCGTATTATTTGAGGTTATTTAAAATTTGACAGATAATAACCACAGAAAAAGTAAAATATGTCTATAATTGAAGATTTAGTAACTGACATGTCATATTGCACTGTAATACGGAAATGGATTCAATCTCCCCTTAACATCAATCTTGAGTTTAACAAACTCAATGAGTTGAGGGCAGACTGTAATACTGGGCCTATATCATTCAATTGTTTCAAATGTTAAACAATTTTACTGATTTTTGTCTATCAAAAAAATATTTTTGTAATTGAAATGATATTTTATTCACAAATGCAAATAAAGAAGTATTATTAATAATTGTTTTTATTCTAATTTATATTTTCGAAGTGAAAAATAAGTGAACCTAACTAAGAAAAATCAAAGGATCTTTTCAGACTGTTGATTCGTTCAAGAGAATTTATTTCTCTCAATGAATCGACAGTACTAAGCCAAGATACGCGAGATTTGTATGCCAGGGGGCATGTGTTGTCAACTGGCAGAATATAAACCATCCTTATCTTAAGATATTATAGAACTCTATAAGATAATCATAACCATGATATGGGTCAACATTGATGGTTTTGATTCCGCCGGTTGACCAGACGTGCCCCCTAGGTCTATATTTTCAAGTTTTTTTTTAACTTTTAATTCAAAAGACATCAACTTAGAGACTTCGCAGCATTTATGTTCCGTACATGGATTTACTCGGAATTCAGAGTAGAACATTATTGTGTCTGTGTGTCTATCTCCCCCTTATAACTTTTGATACGCTTGATTAACAAAGCCTAAAATTTCTTTAAGCCTACAAAACTTTTATACTCAGAATTTCATTTCTGTTTCAGTCAGGGGTTATCAACTTTTGAATTTTTGCTTTATTTTTCTCAAAGATTATTTATTAAGAAAGACTTTATTTTATGATAAATTTATCTTTAATTGCCAATATTTCCAAATTTTTCAAAAAACGCCGAAACACCCCAACTAGATAATTTAATTTTCTATAAAAAAATACATTATAGTAGTACTACTCGAACTTTTTATAAAAATTGAGTTTATGACGGCATAGTTTCATACAAATTTGTATGGCAGTATACACTACACTATCTACGGTGACTCTCAATAGTTTGATACTTAAATCACCAAACATACATAGTAATACATACATACCATCATGCTGTTTTCATATTTTGGGTAGGAAAAAAGGACTGACCTCCATACTATCCTATCTTGACATACATACCTACATGTTTTGTATAGAAAACAAAATATCTGAAAATATTCAATAATTTGGATAGGTATATTGATTTACAGTTTGGTAACATATTCTTCAACTGTACATACTATCGCTATGGATATGGCCCCCAAGTCAAATTGAAAACGCTGTTCGTTTTCGCCAAGCGCTAATTTTTTTTGTATGGGATTTGACGTTTGTTGTTTGTTATTGTAGAAAAAATTTCTACAACAAACGTCAAATCCCATACAAAAAAAATTAGCGCTTGGCGAAAACGAACAGCGTTTTCAATTTGACTTGGGGGCATGTTTTGTAAATAAGTTGTTTAAAATTCCAGTCTGTAGCTAATTTAGAAAAATCTAATTTCTATTCAAGTTTTGTTATAAATGCAGTAGCATTGTGGTAAATGGACTTACATACATGCTGGTGCCCACTAGTTGAAAGATAACAGTTTGTCAATACATTCACCACTTCCAATGCACATTGCGCAATACTTACTTTTACTATTTGGGGATAAACATTAAAAAACCAACATTCAATTAAAATACATTTTTAATATAAATTTAACAATATTTTTTATGTACAAAAAATAAATGTAAGAAGTATAGTATTTTTTAAATTTATTTTGTAGAGGTGTCATTTACCCAAATTCTGTGTTTTTCTCTTGATGCTTTTTATGAGAACACTCATTTCAGCGTCCTTTCTAGATTTTTTGTTTTCAATTGGATGTTCTTCGGGATTCTCTGTGGGCCTTCGCTTCAATTTTTCTTGTATTAACTTGTCCATTGCTTTTGTTTTTTTGAAATTGGGATCTGTGGGGTCAATATTGAAATGGTGCGATGTAAACAAAGCTGAGAATCTCTTATCTTCTACATCAACATCAAAATCAGGTACAATGCTCTTAATTTGTGTCTTTTCTGTCAAACCCTTTTTATGCTTTCTCTTTTTCTTTGATTTAGTTTCGTTTTCGGCATCTTGGATCTTCTTCAAACTAAAGTGTTCTTTACCATCGTCATCATCCAATAATAATTCTAATTCAGCCCTTTTCTTTGCACCTTCCTCGTTATCGTCAGAATCTTCATTAGAATGATGATGCTGCATCTTCTTTTTCTTTTTATTACTACTTTTAGGATTTTTGAATTCTGGGTCGTTCAATTCTTCGGCAAAGTATGGATCGTTAAGATCAATATCAGATGGAATATCATCGGAACTGTATCCATTACTATCTTCATTTTCAGATTCTTTTTTGGCCTCTTCTCGTTTCTTCTTTCTTTCTAGTTTTTTTGCTTTTTTCTTGTCTTTCTTCTTTTCGACTAACTCTTCAAACGGTGTTAATTTATCTCCTAAAAATAAATTAAAAAATATAATATATCTGAACTGAAAATGTTACATTAACACGATATTAACACATTATATTGTATTACTTCTTGGGTAACTAATGTTACTATGTTAAAAAATAATTTAACACCCCCAATAACTAGTTGCCACATTCTGGAGTTGTTTTTTAATGTAAGTGATTTGTATAGCAATTTTTATATCATTCACATATTTTCAAAAAGCAATATTTTGCACAATTGCATTGCTAATCTAGCTTTGCTGATTTATTGTAACAAAATTTAAGTTAAAAATAATTTGTGGTGTTGCATTTTGTATAAATCAATATTTATTACTTATTATGTTCAAGATGTATTCTGTCGCTGATTCACACTCAACAAGAAAAATTCCCTGAAATCTCCTTCAGGGCGGGCGCGGGACATCTTGAACATTGATCTTAAGCTTTGACAAGTAAGCCTACTACTTGTGCTAATTTGTTCTGAATTGTATCTGAACTTTGTATTGTGTGACCTCTAATGATGTGACGTATAAAATTTTTACCCATTCAAGAAATAAATAAATTCTCTTAAATAATAGAATTGTAAAAATTACCTTGAGTCAATTTCTTCTTAACAAGTTCTTCAGTCTTTTCCTTCAAACCGAGACCCCACGTTATTTCCATCTCGACATCTCTGTTTTTCTTTTTACTCTCATTCACTTCTATCTCTTGCAATAACGCTTTGTACTTTGATATTGGATCTGCTGACGTTGAATCATTTTTTTCTGGTTTTTCCTCCAGTTCTGCTTCTTCTACATCATCATTAGATTCATCTGGAAGATCAAAATGTACATTACAATAAATTATATCACCGAACCAAACATAAACAAATTGGATAATACAAAAAAATGTTATGAGGCATATGTTTAATAATTAATTATTAAACAATAATATAGGGAACCCCTCAGAGCCTTTGATAGATAAATGGGTGAATTACTTGATTGTTGTATATATTTTAATTAGTTTTTTTTAATAGCTTACAATTTATGTATTAATCTACTATTTCTTATGTGAAATGCAAGTTAGCGAATGCTTTGTAAAAAAATTGGCTTATTTTTATGGTGCCACCTCAATCACCTCAAGGTAACTTTGCATGTAAAATTACTACACAATTTTTTTTTCCCTGTTAAAATTCATTTTTAAATGTTTGATGGGAGAAATAAAACAAATATTAAATGCATATATAAATGTATACCTTCTTCGGATGAACAAGCAAGATAATTTTTTAGATCTTCGTTCTGAATATCCCCATCGGACACCTCTCTGAGTACTTGGGTTCTGTGTGGGTTAGCGGCATCCCAAGTCAGTTCTACTTTGGCTTGTTGAAGAGCCGTTGTGGTAAAAAGACGTGGTTTGTATCGTCCAACGTCGGGAAGCTCTGTGCATTCGTCATGGACATCCTAAGAAAAAAGTTCTATTAAGATATGATAAAACCTTTTTAAATATTGTTGTTCCTCCCCTAGATCAAACTAGCCTTTTTTCCCTAATGAAGATAATCAGATTCGCTAAGAACCTACCTTTGTAACAGAGAATAATGCGGTAGGTAGGCATGCTTTAAAAGTAATAGTCGCTCATTTGAATGTACGCAGGCGACAGGTAGGTAAGTTCTAAATAAAAATTTGAAATCGGGATCGAAATCAAGATTCACTACTGATCTAGCAAAAGACTGGCAAGTTTGGAATCAGTAAATAGAACAAAAACGAAGATGAAGAAGAAAAAATATACCTTTACATATGTCCATAGAAAGCTTTGATTAAAAAAATCTAATTCTCAAAGAGACAAATGTCAAAAATAATTTTAAATATAACATGAATAATAATTAGACAAAATAATGAAAAATATTTCATATTATTAATATTTTCCGATAATTTTATAGAACATTTTAAATAATCACTTTGAACTATGAATGAGCTGTTTTTATAGTGACTGTGTTTTCCTCAGATGAAAAAAAACCTCTTCTTGAGGCAGAAGCTATCACTAATTTAAACTGCTCATTTATGAATTAAAATAAACTGTAATAAAAGAGATTAAAAAATATGTTTTTTTTAACACACCATCAATATCTACAGAATTTCATAATTTAAAAATATATATATATATATATATATATATATATATATATATATATATATATATATATATATATATATATATATATATATATATATATATATATATATATATATATATATATATATATATATATATATATATATATATATATATATATATATATATATATATATATATATATTTAAGCATTACCTGATCAAAAGTAACATCATCGGGTATAAATCTAAGATCCAACTTAGTTGCGCTGCTCTCATATTCAATACCATCACAATCTGTATATATCTTATTTGCGGTATTTGGAGAATCAAATACAATAACAGCATAATAATATTTCAGTCGATTTAATTGATACTTTCTCAATTTTTCCATATGATATTTGGAACCTGAGACATTAAAAATACAATTAATTATTTAGAATAAATTATATTGTTTAACAGCTGATTGGAAAGTAGCGGATGGTTGTTGAAATACTTGAAACCTCAGTGAGATAGATGAAAGGCATCAGGATTTACATACTCCTGAAGCATCTTAATGGCAAAGCTTGGCTAAAAACCATAATAGCTTTTTTACCAAATTTGTGATATGCAGATGTCAGAATTTTACAAGACAATCTTTAGTAAGGAATAAATTGAATACATTTTCACAATCAAAAACAACTTTGTTGGATGATATTTTTGACAATTTTTAATATCTCAATAGAGACGAAGTTGGAATATTATAGAAGAACCAGGAATTCAAGGAACCTACAGGGCTTACGACCTGTCATCGGCTGGTATATGTGATCACTTTATGTGCTTGCGCAACGTTCACCAGTATGCCTTTTTATTGAGTTCCCTTATCAATGCAATTTTTTAAATTTTAATAATAGGTAATAGATCACCTGAAAATAGAACGATAGAAATAGGCGTTACAAAAAGGTTTCTTCATTATTTCATAGATGGCAATAGCTTGCACTGACAAGCTGTTTAATACAGTTTAGTGCAAAAATAGAACGAAATGTAAATTTTATAAATTAATAAATAATAATAATGTCCTATTTTCAGGTGATCTGTTACTCATTATTAAAAAATATAGAACGTTCAAAAATTGCATTGATAAGGGAACTCAATAAGAAGGCATAATTGGTTAACGTTGCGCAAGCGCATAAAGTGATCACTTAAACTAGCCAATGACACCATATTTGAATTATAAATTAGCTATAAACCACGAAACAAATGGTTTATAGCTAATTTATAATTAAAATATGGTTAATATAAACTACCACAAAATATCCACCGAATCATTAAATGATATTAGCCAATGACAGGTTGTAAGCCCTGTAGATGCCTTGAGTTCCTGATTCTTCTATAATATTCCAACTTCATCTCTATTGAGATGTTGAAAATTTGTCAAAAATATCATTGACTCCCGACTTTTTTTTTTTTTATTTAAAATAATTATTAAAGGAGCCACTTGGCTCATGACAATAATATTTAGTTTACACATTAGTTTGTTGTAATATAATAGTTAGTCATATGCAACAACACTTTAGTTCAGTTCTTAGTACAGTCTTGTTTTCAACTCCCGATGGAATGCCTTTTCGTTCATGGTTTTCAATTTTTCTATAGTCGCATAGTCCTTTGCACATTATTCTTTCGTATCCAATCTTTTTTGTAGCTTTTTTCTTTGCATATATACAACTTTTAAAATATTTAACTTTGTTGGAGTATCACAAGTTATAAATGTAGTCTGTTTCTTCTTAAAGTTTAAATATAATAATTAACAATGATTGAAAAGTGTACAACACAATAAAATTTATACCTTCTTCTTTTTCATTGTCAGAATCATTTTCACTGTCATCTTTTTTTGTTTCAGTTAATTCAATTGGACCTCTTAGCTCCTCTTCTTGCATTCTTTTCACCCCAAATTCGGAAGGATAGATCTATCAAATACCAATAAATTGTTTAATAGAAATCAAATATTTCAAACTGACAAATGTTGGGAAAAATATATAATTTCTTGATTACAAAATTAAATATGAGTTCTGCCAATTTAATGTCCGGCAGATAAGTGGAGAGATGGAGTACTTGGTGCAAACCAATCTAAGGATTGTGACCAAGATGAAGAATTTAATGTCGCAAATGTAAATACATTCACTGATTCCCACATCTGTAAATATCTTCATAGAAATATTACAAAATCATATATGCATAAATAATAAACTCGCCACTTGCGCAGAGTGCAAGGAAGTGTTTATTATTATTTTATTGCAAGAATAATATTGTGGTGTATTAGAATACGTGGTATTGCCCCCTTCCCCGATAAAGGATATGAATACGGTAGAGACGCGATTCGCGGCGTCTTATCGCTTCCACGCGCTGTATACATATATAGTTAGGTATAAAACAGTGTACCTAGGTACTTGTTCGGCCAAGAGCTCTGCAACGAATAAAGCAAGTATAAAGTTGCATGTGTGTTTAAACATATTAACCCCACACCAGGACAAGACAATTATTGTGAAAAATCATTTGATATTACATTTCTCATATTTCTTTTCAGTTATAATTATTAACTTTTTGTTTTATTTCATAAGTGTTTCATCATGTGAATATTTTTTTTTAATTAAAAAAAACTTACGGTGACACTTTTTATCATGCCACCAGGTGGTAGGAAAGAATTGAAAAGAATGAATAAATCTGATGCTTTGATATTATCCCAGTCCATGTTACACACTGCAATCCTGAAAAAGAAAAAAAAAACATGATGAGATTCTTCTAAGTTTGTGATTATTAATGAAAAACAACAAAAAATACAGCTGTAAAGAATTCTTAAAAACCCAAAGAATTTATAAACAAAACAGCAAACATACCTTGCAGTAGTATCATCCGTTGTTTCTGCATCAGCGTCCAGTTCTCCCCAACCATGTTCCAGTTCATCCTCTTCCTCTGAAGAATCCTCTTCCGATGAACTATCACTGAAGAGAACACCTTAAAAAAATAAATGTATTATGAAATAATCCAGATAACAGTATAATAAATTTGGATAATTTATATAGCGCCGTTTTTGTGAATATCTCACCTCAAGGGCGCTGAAAAAATGATTACGTTGTATCATTTCGGCTCTGGTAAGATTTGCCAAAAAGGTGCGTTTTGAGTTTTTTTCTGAACGAAGATATATTTTCGGTTTGTCTGAGGGTGTGTGGGAGCTTATTCCATGCATTTGGTCCTGCCACAGCAAATGCACGATCACCGAAATTAGTTGTGTGCACCCTGTTTATTTCAACTAATTTCCCAACCATAGATGAAGAAGCAGAACGAAGTGATGATTGTCTGTCATTTATTGAAAGCGGAATGCACAGTTCGGAGAGGTAAGTAGGAGCCATACCACGAAGTGCTTTAAAGATTATGAGACAGAGCTTATATTCAATTCTTTCGGGCACTTTAAGCCAATGCAGATTGCGAAGATGGCGAGAGATGTGAGAAAATTTGGAGGCTCCATTGATGAGTCTGGCTGCAGCATTGAAAACTGACTGAATTTTATTAATTTCTTTCTTTGGTAAATTCGCATATATACCGTTACAATAATCCAAACGGGAGACAACAAAGGCGCTTACCAAAGATTTCATGGCTTCAATTGGGATACTCCTTCGGATTGACTTTAAACGTCTTAGTTGAAAGAAAGCAGAAGAAGTAACTGTGTTAATTTGGTTTGAAAAGCTTAGATTTGAATCTATTTTGACTCCAAGAAGTTTAACACAGGATTTAGGAAGAATATCTGAATTTTCGAAAGTCAGTGGGGAAGTGTCTATTAAATGACTTCATGGGTTAAATGGGTTGATATTTTATCTTCGTTAAAGATAAAATATCAACATGTATAATAGTTATAAGCTACTTTACTTTTGTAATAGATTAAAAATTTGAGCTTAGATTCCTAACCAAGGAGAAATTGGTAAAAAGAGACAAATTTTGTTTTTCTGTTTAGTAAAGATAAAAATTAATAGTTATAAAAACAATTACCCAATTACCTTCTCCACGAGCATAATCTACCTCCAAATCTCTCAGTTTCTTCTTGACGTCCTTAGTTAGTTGGCCGGGTGTTAGTTTATCATTTTTAATTGGCTCCTCGTTTTTTTCATCGATCAATTCGTCGTCGCTCTTCTGAGGTTCTTCGTCAGTATGCGTGGGTCTTCGTAATACGCAAGCACCCAACGACTCGTACTTATCATCTTCATTGGCAGACTCTGCATCGTCCTTTTCAACTTCCGAAGAAGAGCTTTCATCTAAGTTTGACTCATTCGAACTCAATTCGTAATACTTCTTGAGGTCTTCAGACGAAGACTGATTCACAGGTCGTCCCCTTTTATCAACAGTATATTTTATTTTAAACTTGTCATTATCAAACATGGAATGAAACCGCTGATCAATTTTAACCTTTCTCTCTTTTTTAGGTATTTGGCGATATCGAGGATCATTTACTAGCTTTGTAAAACGACTATCTTTTAAAATATTATCCATTTTTGTTGTTTCTTTAGTAATTTGTAGAAAATATGTTTGGTTAACCTAATTATGATTTTATATGAGATTTATGAATGAAAATTACATAAATATTTATGGTTTGTAAATAACAATGCGATAAGTGCTCAAAAAATCCACGAAAGTAAAATATATTCAATATTAATAAAAATAAAATATATAAACAAAACAACGTGACAGCAAATTGCAAAGACAGCACCAGACAGCACAAAAGACAGCGAAGCATAGATAATATAGAACAAAATTAACAGATAATATAGAAACAAAGTAATAATTCATATTAACTCCTCCAAGGTAATAATCATGAAACAAAAATAAATTGTCCAATGGTCTTATTTACATTGATGAGCCCTCTCTCCGACCACGAGGAAACACCAAAGCCAATGTGAGGAAGAAAAGGAGACAAATGATGGTGACACTATGAAAATTCTTTTAGTACGGCGCATTTATTCAAAATATCATCAAGGTCCAACGGCAAAGAAATAAACAAAAATACAACAGCAACAGAATTCAACAAAAACAACAAAACAAAACGAAGAATAACAGTCCAACTCTCAAATACAACCGAGCACGAAGAGACGCCGACCAGAAGGTGCAGCCCCAGGGTACAGCGACATCCTTTCTCCAGGCATGTCACTGTCTTCCACGTGGTGGCTGAAGGTCCAGCGGGGCCCAGCCTCTGCGTCAGGCTGGCAGGTCCTTCTCGTACTCGGCGTAGTTTCCTCTTCTCCTCTGCCAGACAGTCACCCATGGCTGGCTCCGTGCCACACGGCAACGCTATGAAGGCGCATCTCGACAGAGGTGGCAGGCCAGCTGGGAGCCTCACCGGAGGCGAACCGACGCCCCAGACGACACGGAAAGCCCCTCGTGGTCCAATCTGCGAGCCGCTGCGTTCCCTGCTGCGGTGGCCCAACACTGCGCCCTGCCTCCACGCCTCTGCCCTGTTGATGCCCTCATCTTGGCTCCGTAGCACCGGCAGCGTCCATGCGCGTGACGTGTCCTGTCACGCAGACCTCCTGCGTCGTCGAAAATACGGCCGCCATCGGGAGCACATGTCGACCGATGCCGGCGTCACACCAAACAGTCCGTCTTCCACCAGAGTTGAACGCCAAGAGAGCGCGTGCTAACGTGCTAGCTCACTGCTAGCTGCTACAGAGATGTTGCCGTGGAAAAAAAAATAAAAATCATTGTTTTTCGGCATTATTTTTTCGGGCATAACAACCTAAGTATTGTGTTCGGTATTGGGTTGTAACCACAGACTTCTATAAACATAGACTCAGCATAAATTAACAAACCTGAGACACTCTGCATTCATTCCTTTTTATGTAGTATGGAAAAGAAAGAGATAGATATAGCTTTCACGTTACAGCTATCGAAGTAACAACCAAGGTTATGTGGCCCCACTAGTGGGCACGGCAACATGTATGAAGCTAGCTACGATTCGTGCATATGCCACCGTGAGTGCCTACATTCATCGTTGTGACTGTGTTGTGAAGCTGGACCACGTTGTGTTCTTGAGTGCTGTTTTAGTTTTTTTAGAGAAAAAAAATATTAAAATCATGCGCAAGTGTTGTATTTTATATTGTCAATCGACGTCTAAAAAGAAGGGACAAGATATAGCATTTCATAGGTAAGAAATCTCATAATTTTATGACAACCCTGATGCAATCCGCGGCTATATTCATATTGATCACCAGGTCCGCTTATCGGACCATATATTTTCCTACGTGATGAGTCTATGTTTATAGAAGTCTGTGTTTGTAACGCTGAGGATGATGATGATGATGTGTTCGGTATATTGCCATGCATTAAGATAAAAAAGAAACCCAATACCCAATATTTCACTTGGCCTAATGTATTTATTTTATTAATACTAGGAACGGCTTATAGCAACCTCCCAGACCTTGTTAACATATTTAAACATTATCTTTTGTATTGAAAATAAATGGAAAATGTAGTTAACAGATTCCTGGAATATGAGTTTTTCCTCCAGGTTCTTTGGTTTACCCCCCCCCCCCCCCCTATATCCCCCTGTCTCGCAGGGCCACCCTAGTGAGTTCAGAAGTTGTCAGAGAGTCGCGTCCGTGAGTTCAGCCATGATATTCGTAGTCTAACGATAGTCGAACCGAATTCATTATATTGTCCGCGATTGGGGTTGTGCCATAGAGGATTGATTGGCTGGTCTGCCGTCAAAAATCCTGTGGAAAAATGCCTCACTTTGATTCATACAAAATTTGCTAACTACTACATCTAGTATATTATAATAAAAATCTATGATATTAGCTATACATGAATTTCTTTTTATCTATGAAAATGTTATTGGAAATCAGTGTGACCGTTTTTGGTATTTTTAGTACTAAATTGGTATTTTTTCGCCACTTTGGAACACGTTTGGTATTTTTTGGTATATTTTGTGATTTTTAGAGAATTTAATACCATTTTTTGGTATTTTCTTATAATATTCTGTCTGCATTCTCTTTTGATGTCTTTGATAATTTTATCCTTTTTTACTTTTATGATTTACCATACGTTTGAATTACATTTTTTAATTAGTGACTTTTTAATTAGCAAAATTTGATGAATTTTGGATATCAAATTATACTAAAAAATACTAAAAAGTATCGAAAATTAAATTACTTCTGTAAAATAACATGTATCATCCACATCGAACAAAGTTTGTTGACATTCTGTGTTTTGGTGGAGTTAATAATAATTATTATGAAGCGAAAACACGAGCAAAAAGATTGTCCTGAATGGGAACAGAAATGAATTTCATTATAAATTTTCTTTCAGATCCACCATCTTAAGTCTTAATCTTTTAGTAATATTAATATTTTGTTAGTCATAATCTTTATTTAATATTGTAATAAAAAATGAGTTTTTTTCAGATCTGCGGGGCGATTATAAGTATCTTTTTTTTCGAAAGTAGTTGAGTGACATTGATGTGTTTAATTAACAGCTCCAGTACGTGAGCAGCTCAGATTTGTTAGATTTTTTCAATATATATTATTTTTGATTTGAATATTTAGATTTTCAGGTACATGACAGATAATTGTTTTTTAATTCTATTTAGCAGGTGCTAATGTGTTTAATTTGACTTTTCTGCAAATATGATCATTATTATTCTGTACATATAGCCAATTTCATTTTATTCCATTTATTACTCGCGACACATTCTTTCTCCCCAGCCATATTATTTTGTTTATCCATTTTTAAACTCGTTTACCACGCTCTTCCTTGTTATATACGTAACAATTTTACTTTAAATACATACGTGTTTTCTTAGTTTGCTCCCAAATATCGTTAAAAAAAATAGTATTTTTTCACATTGGGTTTAGTATATTTTAGTATATTTTCGCCACAAGTTTGGTATTTTCGGCAGTTTAGAAAACGGTCACACTGTTGGAAATGTCAAGTGTCAGAACGACGTTTGACTGATGCAAAACCTTGAAATAAAAATCGATATACGTATGTACTTTGAATATACAATAAACGTGTAGACATTCATTTTCTCAATTATAATTTAAATGCTTAACCATGAATAGCATCGGAGTACATTGTAATGATTTGAAAAAGAAATATGATGATTGTTTTAATTCATGGTTCTCCGAAAAGTTCCTAAAAGGAAGTATGGACGATTCCGAGTGCTCGGGGATGTTTCGTATTTACCAGCAGTGTGTTAAGGTATATTTTGATGCGTTCAATTTAATTTTTTTATTTTCCAGGTACTTTAATATCGGGCTCAAATATTTATTTATTTTTATTTTAACAAATTTTGGTACAGAGTATATAATACATATTTACTCATACATACACACACACTTATATACATCTATTCGTATTTAATATACATAAATTTTAAATCTCGGTATTGCATGCATAAATGTCAGAAATAAATTCCTCATTTAATATACCAGCTGGAATTAAAAACATCTGCATGTTACCAAAATATGAAAGCTAATTGATATACTATTATTCTTGTGAAATCTGTTTCAGAATGCGATGAAAGACCATAACATTGAATTGCGGGAAGTTGAAAAGGACATTTTGGGCTCCACTGAGGAGTGCAAGCCACCTCCACCAAAACCTGAAAAAGCCAGTTGACATTTAGGAAAATTGTTTTGCCTCTCAAGTCCATTATTGTTCATCAGCACCATTTGGAGTGACCGATGGAACAAAATAAATCAAAAAGATATCATGTGTGCCCCAGACCAATCTATTAAAAACAGCCAGTCAAGCTGCGTTACCAAAATCTAAGCATTTATTTATTTCTCAATAGTTATGTACATAATGTTGATAAGTTTGTTAGTTAAGTTGTTAATAGCAATAAGAGATTTTATGTTGCTTCAAATTTAATGTTTAAAATGCAATAAATATCTTTAAAAAGCACTCATTTCTTGTAATGTTTCAAAGATTGTTAAGCACACACAGTTCGCTCAAAGCTATTGTTTATTCAACACTTTCATAATGTAAATAAATATTTATTTAACTACATCTCTCCCTCGTTTCAATCTCAAGAATTGTTTTGTAACAATGACTCGTTTATTTCTTTCCATTCCATTGAACAATCAACAAGACCGACCCATTTCATCTCCTTGTAGGTGTTTCAGTATTATTAATATTCTATTGTTGTGTTTCAGTATTATTAATATTCTATTGTTGTGTTTCAGTATTATTAATATTCTATTGTTGTGTTTCAGTATTATTAATATTCTATTGTTGTGTTTCAGTATTATTAATATTCTATTGTTGTGTTTCAGTATTATTAATATTTTATAGATACTCCGTAAGTGGGCATCCCCTGAAATTGTCCCCACTATATTTTCTACATACAATAAATTAACATATTATGTAGTCTAAACAGGAGAATATTGTATTATCAATGCCTATTTATCTGTCAAAATGCCTATTTATCTGTAACTATTTTTTCTTCTTCTTTTTTTACTTAACTTTTGTGACCAAATTTTATCTAATTTATGTAAATCATGCTTGTGTGACTTACGTGTGTGATTGAATAAGAGCTCATGTAATTTTGTGTGCATCCATAATTGGGCGTCCAGCACTCAATAATAACCAATATTATTTTCTTTTTATGAAAATTGTAAGCTGGATGTCTGTCGATGTACCCTTTTAATAAAATAAAAATAATGAAATAATTATGAAAGACAAATAGGAAGGTAAGTATATCAACAGGTGGCTATTAACTTTCTTTACGTCCTCTTTTCTTTGAATAATAAAATAACTTTTAATCTGTTAAGTAAATTAAAGTACCTATTGCAAAGCCTCATGTTTTTGCTACAATATAGCCCTCACTCTCCAAACCTCCATGATTGCAAAGTAAAAATTTTTTGTCCAATTCCAAACTGCCTCTTCAATACGTTGAACATTAAACAAAATGCTAAAAGATCCACATCATCACATATGCAGATGAATAAATCGTCTCATTCCAAAATATCTTAATAATAATGAAATCCTTTTTATTACGTAAAGAATTTTTTTTCACATGTGGTAGACTCATTGCCCGTAGGCAATTTCTACCAGCCAACCACACAAGTAAATACATCAGTAGTAGCAATTAAAAAATATTTATATTACAAATAAATACAATACACATCATCATCATCAGCTCCACATCCCAAGGTGGGACCTGGCTTCCAAAAGAAGTCTTCGCCATTCCAATCTGTCAGCGGCTCCTTGTCTCCAATTGACCACGCCCAAAGAGTCCAGGTCCCCCTGGACGCAGTTCATCCATCTCAACTTGGGTCTCCCCCTACGCCTCACACCCTCTGGTCTATGGTGATGGACTCTTCTGGCGGGCAGTTGCTCACTCATCCTCTCCACATGTCCAAGCCACCTGAGTCTCCCAATCCTTATAAATACTCCAACGTCTATATCATCATAAAGCTGGTATAGCTCATGATTGTATCTGATTCTCCACACACCACCCTCACAGACAGCTCCGTAAATTCGCCGCAGGATCTTTCTTTCAAAAATGCTAAGTTGGTCCTCGTCTTTTTTAGTTAGAGTCCAGGTCTCGGAGGCATATGTCAACACTGGTCTGACAATAGTTTTATATAGTGTAAGCTTTGTCTTTCTCGACAACAACCTGGACTTCATGTGTCTCTATAGGCCAAAGTAGCATCTGTTAGCAGCAACAATTCTTCTGTTCACTTCTTCACTGATATTATTCTTACTGGTAATTAGTGAACTGCTCTACTGATTCGAAGGTGTAGCTATCTACTGCAAGTGGTGGTGGAGGAGAATTATGACGGACAGTAGGACGTGACAACAGGTATTTAGTTTTTTGTTCGTTGACTGTCAGACCCATACTCCTAGCAGCGGTATTGAGGGCTGTAAAGGCCTCCACAAGAGCAGACTTATTTCTGGATACGATATCAATGTCATCCACATATGCTAAAAGTTGTACGGATTTGTGAAATATGGTTCCAGTAGTATTGACACCGGAATCACGCACAACTTTCTCCAAGGCTATGTTGAAGAGCAAGCAAACTAGGGCGTCACCTTGTCGGAGGCCATTAATGGTTTCAAATTGGTTTGACAGGTCGTTTTGTATTTTTACTCTACACCGGACATAGTCAATTCAACCAGGGTGATGAGCTTTTCGGGAATTGAGAGCTCTCTCATAGCGCTATACAATTTTCGCCTATTGATGCTGTCATAAGCGGCCCTAAAGTCTATAAACAGGTGATGGGTTTCTATATTATATTCCTGTGTTTTTTCCAGTATTTAGCGCAGTGTGAAAATCTGGTCAATACAAGACTTCTGTGGGCGGAATCCACATTGGTAACTACCAATGAAGTCTTCTGTATATGGTAAAAGTCTATTAAATAGAATGTTGGACTGTTGGATGGTTGAATAGAATGTCTAGGACCATGGTCAAAGCGTACCCCGATAGAAACGGGACAAAAGCGCTAAGGGGAAAGAAAAAAAAAAGTTGGACAGCACCTTATAAGCAGTATTTAGAAGTGTATCCCTCTGTAATTCGAGCAGAGCAGTTGATCTCCTTTTTTATGCAGTGGACATATGATGCCTTCGGACCATTCCTCAGGCA
Source organism: Molanna angustata (assembly GCA_963576475.1). Classification (NCBI taxonomy): domain Eukaryota; kingdom Metazoa; phylum Arthropoda; class Insecta; order Trichoptera; family Molannidae; genus Molanna; species Molanna angustata. The sequence goes on from OY754975.1 coordinate 15,816,698, forward strand.
GTTGTTCATCAGACCATATTTGCAGAAGTATCGCATGCGTCATTTTAATTAGGTTTTCCCCAGCATATTTAAATAGTTCTGATGGTATGTTATCAGATCATGGTGCTTTATGGTTCTTTAACCTTCCAATTGCCTGTTCTACTTCTGCATATGTAACAGGTGGTGTGTTGTCCTCTACTGTATTTGTCTCTGATAGGGAGGGATAGTGAGTGGGTTCATCTACATTATTATTCAGAAGATTACTAAAATGTTCAACCCATCTATTCAATATTAGTTGTTTTTCACTAAGAATTGTGCTATCAGAGCTTTTGCACAAACAGATCCTGTCCTTAAACTCCTTTCTTGTATTATTGATGTGCTTGTAAAATTGTCTAGTGTTATTATTGTTTCTCGAATCTTCTGCTTCTTGTAGGATGTTTTTAAAGTATTCCCTCTTTTTGCGTCTATGCAGTTTCTTTTCCTCTCTGCGCTTTTGTCTGTATTGTTCTCGGGATGCTCTAGTGCCATTGTTTGAAGCATTTTATGGTAAGCACTGTTCTTAAGGTTTGTTGCATCTTGGCATTCCTCATCAAACCAGTCCCGCCTCCTTCCAGACCTGGATTTGCCAATGACTTCTGTTGCTGCAGCTTTCAGAGTGTTTTTGCAAGCAGTCCATTTCTCTTCCAAAGACGATGGCTCTTGAATTGGGATGAGTTCATTGATTTTTTGTCGATATGCGTGTCTTGGGAAGAGTTTATTGATTTTTTGTTGATATGCCTGTCTTAACAATAAAAACAATACACATTACAATGAAAAAAATAATAATACAAAATTTAATATAAATAACACAATTTATAATAATGATAATGCCTAAAATAGGAAAAGGATAAGTTGGGAATGGATGAAGGATAAAGGAAATATAGGTTGTAGATAAAATGTGTGACTTCAGAAGCTTCTTGAAAACCATTAAGCTAGGAGCTTCTCTTACACCATCGGGTAATTGGTTCCACAGCCGGGCTACGTGAATTGTGAAGGAGGATGTGTGATGATATTAGTAATCAGAGATTAATTTTAATCTTCATGAATAAAATTTAAATGATAAAGAAAGTTTCACACTTACTGCATATGCAGATAATTGTTTTGTTCAGAAAACATTTTTTCGGAGAGATTTTAGAGTGAGGATATGTGATTTTAAAATAAAAAAAATATATTGTTTTCTTAACACTGTTTATTTGATTTAGGTGTCTTCAAGAATTGTTCGACAGTGAAACAACTCAAACCCAGACTTGTAGTTTAAAATTCAGATGTTAAACTAATTGAAAATATACACAGCAATTGTATTTTATCAAGGTTTATTAGGATATTAAGGAAAATAAGATATCAATTATGTATCTTTCACTTTTTTAATGGAGTCTCTGTCATTTACAATTGCTTTAACAATATTGTGATTACAAACAATAAAATGATAAATAACAAACTAAATAAGATTTATGATTTGTATAGTACTAATAAAAAGTTATTAAAAGCCATTAAATATGATTGCCGGATAATTTTAAATTATTCTATAAAGCCATAAAATATATTAAATATTAGCCATATTCTTCAAATAATTTGCAGATAAATTTATTATTAAGAAAGGAAGGCATACTTTTGTGTTATAATTTATTTCTAGAAAAAAGAGAGTTTTAGCGTTTAGTGTGAACTTAAGTAGTGAGAATAGTTCATAAATACGGCCATTAATATCTAAATTATGTTAAAAAAGTAGATAAAAACTAAAATATTTGATTAACACCGCAGCACATTATTCATAATTCAATTTACAAAAATACTTAATGATATATTTTATCTTTGACTTGTATCCCTCGGCCTATACACAATTCCTCTGCTCTTCATTTCTCTGATGACTCCAGCGGGTAATCTTCCAGACACTGAGACAGCATAAACGCCTTTACAGAAGCGATCTAAAATAAAGAAAATTATATTAAAGAAATAGATATTATACCTTCATGCATCAGGTAGTTGAACATTTAATTTCTGAGCCATAGGTCTAAAGTAGAATTTTCGATGGAGACACAAACTTTCACTGTTTTTAGTTTTCAAAGTGTTTTGGTTACATGTTAAATTAATTTGTCACATGGATTTGTTGTTTGAAAAGCATTGAACAAAATCACACCATGTCCCTAATGGAACAGGCAGAGAAGATTCATATAATGTATTATGCACATGGCCATATCTTTCTTGCAAGGATGGTCAGAGATATAAACCTGAAGTCAAAGTATTTTGTCAATTCGTAATTACATAACATTAAATTAAAATAACTCAAATAATATTTTAAAGAATGAAGATGTTCTTGTAACAAATATTCCTTAAATTGAGAAAAAATGCCTGTGCTAGGTGAATGAAATCGGGCAAGATTGAAACCTGCATCCTCTGGATTAGTCAATTTAACTCTCAGTGCTCTAGCCCCTCTGCCACCGACCCATCTAATGAACATACAATCTCTGTTCTCCAATTATATTAATTAATTCTCTACTTGATTATAAGTTGCCACATTCTGGAGACTTGGATATTGATCATCTCACAGATCCAGACTGAAAACGCAATATGTGATATATAAGGAGAAATTAATGACATGAAATATTTACTTACTTATTCTTTGCCATTTACACACCCAACTATCTTCAGGACTCATTACAGCTATCATCCTGAAAATATTTTAAACTATTATTGTAAGTATCTTACATAAAATGATTCACAGATCTAACATTAGAGACTGTTCTTCCCCCACCACCACACATTCTGCTTATGGGGACTAATAACGTCCCCTTGCAAAACTCTGAAAGAGTCCGGAGAACTCAAGAACCTAGCAGACACTGCAATTTAAGTACCGAAGAGAGATTATTATGATGAAACAACTGGCTATTAGAAAAAGCAATTGTATAAATAAAATAAAAAAATATTGACATTGGAGTGAAAGTACTTGTGCAGATATGAAAATATAAAAAAAAATCTACAACAATTCTACCAAAAAATTAATATCCAAGTAAATTAAGCTATAAATATTTGATATGTACCCATCAAAGTTATTGCTGGTGCAATCATAAACATTGTCCTTATTATTTTTCATTCGAAGAAATTCATCACAATTGTCACAGCCGTCAAATTCAAATTGATCAAAGGTCTAAAATAAAACAAATATATTATAAACAATTGTTTTTTTACTTTGTGGTATCATTTTACAATTAATTAAATTTAATAAAACACAACTCTGTGTACACCACTAAAATTATAAATTTATTTGGTTGAATAAAATTCCTCTACATGTTACAGAAAAAAATGTAAATATGAGAAATAATATACAATTAATATCCAAATACAATTCCCTGATAGCCCCATGGTAAATATATTGTACATTTAGTTTGGTATACTTTGTATCCTTCTGAAGAAGGGAACTTTGTTCCAGGAACATGTAGAGGAATTTTTATTCAACCAAATAAAAAGTTGTGTTTTAATTATTTTAATTAAATATAGGTATTATTAATTAAGAAAACATTCAAATATAAATGAATAAATATATAGCATCCATCAATGGGTGGGTTCAAAATAAATAAAACTTGATACAATATGAATGGAATATATGAATTGAGATAATATAATAAAATCGTTCAGCTTAAAAAAAAAATAATAGGAAGAATTTTTAATTATTTAAAAAGCACTTTCTTTGGTACATTCACAATACAGAAAACGCACCATCCATTCTTAAGAATGGCCAATAAAGACACACAATTTATATTGAGCCAACAGGTTACTGGAAGGCAAAATTAAAATATAAAATATTGAAAGTTAACCTTTATCAACGAGCAGACAAGACATGCACGAAGTCCTCTGAGATCTTTTGGAACAGTCTCTAACGTCATCTTGGTTTATTTCTTAAAGTAATTCACTCAGAATATAATAAATGCAATGTTAATTTCGTTCGTGAAAATCAAATTTAACTATTATACGTATATTCGGCACATTTATTGACAGTTAAACATTTGACAAATCTAAAAGCGTCTATAGCATAGACTTTTGACTTTTCGTCAGTGACAAGTTTACTTTTATATTATCTGTGGTCAGTGGATTGGTGGATCAGGGTAGCATTCGGAAAACTATGCACACACAAGAAAAAATCGTAAATACTTACGAATAATACGAATCACTAGTCACAACACGTTTAATACTTTTAAAATTTATAATTAATCAATTATTCTCTCGTTATTATAATGAAAACATCCGATAAACACCAAAACAAATTATACAACCACTATTTTATTATAATTTTTGACCAAAATGACACAACTAAACCAACACCAACCTTGTAATTTTAAATTTCCCGCGCCCGCGTAATTTTAAGTCACCCCAACATCGCTCAGTGCCGTTCGGATTAAACATCGCCCAAATGTCGCTCTCTTTGCAACTTCAGGTCGCACCGGTAGAGCGATTCACTCTGATTTAGAACGCGGCCTAGGTATTGGGTGGATTCGTCAATAAAGCCTGACATCCGAAGAGAAGACGGAGAAGAATACTTGTCCCACGTTGGGAGCCAAATTGATATCAAGAGAGAAAGGAGGAGAATATACTCGTCCCACGTTGGGACGCGAAATTGATATCTAGAGAAGGCGGAGAAAAATACTGGCCCCACGTTGGGCGCCAATTGACATCCGAAGAGAAGACGGAGAAGAATACTCGTCCCACGTTGGGACTCGAAATTGATATCTAGAGAAAGGCGGAGAAGAGTACTTGCCCCACGTTGGGCGCCAAATTGTTATCGCATATAACAAAGAAGAGCGTTGATAAAAGTGTTTACATGCCGGCTAGTCAATACAATAATTAAATATGGTGGAGACGAAAGAACGTGTTGAGCGTATAAAATAAAACAATGCTTAAATTGACAGAAATACACGCGTAATAGTAATTATCGGTTAGTAAAAATATCACTTTTTATTAATTGAAAATAACTTAAAACTATCTTAAATTCACCCCTCGTTGGTTATATGGACCTGAAACACACTTATGCACTACCATGCAAATATGAAATTTAATGCTGAGTATCAAGCAGACGCCTCGCAGAGATAAGATTTTCTCTTTCAACGTTCGCGGTCTACGTTTGTTTTAAAAAAAATATATAAGTTATCTTTCGTACGCGTGAGTTAAAATTCGTCTATCCCGACCAAGCGTCCACTCAAATACTGATTCAAACCAGCTATCGCGTCCACCGCTGGAGACAGGGGGGAGGAGCTACCCCACCGCGCGGCGGGGCGCGTTCTACCATCTACCAATAGGAAGCCTCCATTTCACCTACCAAGTTAGAAAGTAAAGTTCCAGGAATATGCATTGAATATAAAATAATTAGAAATGACATATTTACAAAATATAAGCATTGTTTAAACACATTAAGGACCCAAAGACCCGTTAATCTGATAAAACCATTATAAGAGAAAGTTTTCCAAGAATTAAGGTATTTTGTTGAAACAAAATAATAGATGTTTGGCTTCTATGCTACCATAACCCATGGTAATATCTTGATCATACTACCTATGTATATATCAAGCCATAGAAATAGAAATATTGCATAGATTTTTATTAAAATATACTAGAAGTTGCAGTTAGCAAATTTTGAATGAATCGAAGTGAGGCATTTTTCCATGGAATTTTTGACGTTTTGGTTGGCAGATCACATCGCTATTCTATAGAGAAAAACGACTTTATTTGTCGAAAAAAAAAACACTTTGTTTATTAAGATTTAGAGAAAAGTTATCTAGAAAGTGTTCAAATGTAAGGAAAACTGAAATATCATTTAATGATTCGGCGGATATTTTGTGGTAGTTAATATTAACCATATTTGAATTATAAATTAGCTATAAACCACTTGTTTTTTGAGTCACTTCGCGACATGTTTCGGAAGCGCAGTCCTTCCACCGACCGGAGTGACAAGACAAGTCTTAACAAGACAAGACAAGTCTTGTCACGCCGGTCGATGGAAGGACAGCGCTTCCGAAACATTTCGCGAAGTGACTCAAAAAACAAGTGGTTTATAGCTAATTTATAATTCAAATATGGTTAAAACTGAAATATGTTGCCAACCAAAACTTCAAACGCGCGATATTCCATGACTCGCTTTTTGCACGGAGTACTACATCTAATATATTATAATAAAAATATATGAATTATTGAAACTATCTATTATTTGAATCATAAACAATAAAAACATAACCAACCTAAACCAACCAGCACCACCAATATAAAGACAGCACCATCTCGAAAAACTTGACGCACTGACATGAAAACTACCACCGCCATCTTTACTTTCGGCCATCACGAAAACAATTTTAGTGACAGATAAACATTATTCAAACTACACATCTAATCGTCGTAAAAAAAAACAAGTTGATGCATTATCAAAATTAATTTATAGATTTTTTTAAAAACACCATCACTCCATATCCTCAAAGTAGGCAGAGAGAGCTTTACATCTTTTGACATACAAAATTGACTAAAATTTCAGTAAATTGACAGGAATACCGGCCCGCCTCGGCCGTGGGTTTGCGAGAGAAACCCATCGTTCCTCGCAGTTGAGTAGGCTGCGGATTTGGGTACTTACCCAAATTATTTTAGATTTTTTTCTAGATAGTTTGGGTAATAATAAACAAAAATATACCTTAACTTTTTGCTAATGTTCTGTATAAATTCTTGTAGAAAAATAATGGCATACCCCGATTTTCAGCGTTTATCATATATTTTTAATAAACTATAAGGCGTAGAGTAATATATTTTTATTAAATTTAAGAAGACATAAATATCGAGAAAAATATGATGTGACGTTGCATTAATGCTTCAGGTTTAGTAAATAAACCTAAAAAACATTTATTTTCCATTCAGCGCCATTGCGTAATAAAAGTTTTTTGGTTTATTTACTTAACCTGATGCGTTAATGCAACGTCATATCATATTTTTCTAGGTATTTTGTTCTTCTTTAATTTATAAAAAAATATATTGCTCTATACCTTATATTTTTTTCAGAAATTTAAGATAAATGTCTAAAATCGGGGTATGCTTATTATTTTCCTACAAGAATATATACAGAACATAATCAGAAAGTTAAGGTATATTTCTCTTTATTAATATCCAAACTAACTAGGTTATTTTTTTCAAAATGATTCGTTTAGTAATAATGATGGTATATCAAATTGAAAAAATAGGTACGTTGGCAGCAGTCGCCCTCTTAAAAACTTTTTTTTACCAAGTGACTAATTGCCCGTCCCAGACGCGGGCAATTTTAATAAAAAAATATTGACTGTGTCCAATTACTGACCTAGCCATTCTGGTGCAGTATATCTGGGTTTTCCCAAGGACTGTCCCTTTAGCTGAACCGTTGAGGCCTTGATGAGTTTCGGCAAAGTTGCCTGCCAGGGGCAATCACAAAGAATCCCCTCGACTGTGTTGTGCCAGTAAGGTCATCCACCATCCTAGGGCGTCTCCTGACTAATTACTTCTGTGTTGCATGCATTTGGTAGGTGCAACGGACCATACCAGGCGATTGAGGACGTCACCAATACGTGGTTAACCAAGGACTACGCCAGGTAGCCTGTCGACGTGCCCCCATCGACAGGCGGTCTAGGCGAGATTACCACGTTCTCAAGGTAAGTGACTCAAGTTTTTTTCTTACCCGGTCCAACTTTCGATGATTGTTCAGGGGAGGCGACCTATTGGGACGGACACCTCACGTCTCCCCCTCCCCACTGTTCATCTGCGCTGGGTGCTGACCGGAGCTGACTAGCGGCATAGCCCTCTGAGTCTCCGGACAGTGTTCAGCGTTTTGGTGTCAGGAGGATGTGTTTTTTTTTTATAATTTATTATTTTTATTAGTGACTATTTAAATAATTAACAGTACCTTGCCTTAAGATAATAACCAATTATAAATATTCATAATAACGACATGAAAATACTCATCTAAGACAGATGTCCAGCGCATAAAAAATATTTATTTGTTTTATTTTTTTATTTAACTTTTTGTACATAATATAAACAAATATAATGCACACTGGCGGGCTTATTGCCATTAGGCAATTTCTTCCAACCAAACATATTACAGAGTGACAGAATTTTACATGTACATCAACAAAAAATGAAAGCTACAAAATAACAAAGAAAATATACATAACACCAAGATAAATAAAAAAAAACATCAAAGCAACAAAAAAAGGGATTGAGAAGGAACAGGAAGAGGAAATCGAGATCAAGTGTTTAGGGATAAATATTACGTAGCAAAGGGAAGGGAGGAAAAATAGAGGGATCAGGTATTTTCTTAAAAATACCCCTGCTTTAGTCTTTTCTTGAAAATGGAAAGCGAGGAAATGGAATGGAAATATAATTAGAAGTTAATTGCAAGGAGTCAGAAATAATATATTATATTCGTGTGTGCGAATATCACAGCACGCAAGTAGATACTTAACATTATTTTTATTATTGGTTTTCAATATTTTGTTGGTGATGATACAATAGTTGAGAATCAGGCGTTTGGTCCATTTCACATGGTGTGTATGTAACAAGTCATCACGGCAACAATTTTATCGTTTCAAACATTTTGATATATACTATTATTTTGATAAGTTTTCTACATAATATTACTATTCATTCTTTTTTTTCTCACCCCCTATCGCCTTATACTTATTTAGGTATAAGGTTGATTCTCTGACTTGTATTTTTATATGCCAATTTATTTGTGACTTGTGCATAAATATATTGCCATGAATTGTGTTTTCAAAGCATACAAATTCTATAACCGCCATAATATAATTGATATAGACGTCTTCTTCTTCTTCTTCTTCTTCGTCAGCTCGGACTATGTCCTACAATGTAGTTCTCGGCACCTGCTCCTGGGAGGAGGATGTCCAGCTGTCCCTCCATCGTTTGGGCGGTCTTCCTGGAGGTCTGCTACCTGTAGGATGTTCATCAGCTGATATCCTCACTACTCGGTCTGAGCTTGCTCTCTCCAGAAACGTCTTCTTGTTCTACCCCTTCGCACCACGTCCTCAACATCACAAATTTTCCTTATTTCGGAGCTCCTCATTTGATCTCGAAGGGTTACTCCTGCGATAGGCCGTAGAGTCTTCATCTCCGTGGTTCTAAGGAAACTTTTTGTGCGGGTGGTGTCAGCTCTTGTCTCTATGGCGTATGTCATGATTGGTCTTATGCAAGTCTTGTATATCCTGACTTTACTCTCCCTCAGCATATCCCTATTTCTCCACACAGCACTTCTCAGGCATCCAGCCACTACAGCAGCCTTGGTTGCTTGTTTGTTTGTGATATAGACGTATGTAAGTTAAACATTATTTTTTTTTAATTTTACATTTTTATAGAACGTTGTCGATAGCTAATTCGTCCTACAAGAACGTATGATAATGTAGGACGTTCATCCTACGAGGACATCATTATTTCTTCCTACCAGGATCTAGCTATTTCGTCCCAAAGGAACATTTTTATTCGTCCTACGAGGATCTAGCTATTTCGTCCTACAGGGACATTATTATTCGTCCTACGATGATATAGCTATTTTGTCCTATAGGGACATTATTATTCGTCCTACGAGGTTATAGCTATTTCGTCCTATAAAGACATTATCCTTTATCCTATGAAGACATAGCCTGCTGTTTCGTCCTATGTCCTCGTAGGACACAGAATAATGTTCTCATAGGATGAAATATATGAAAAAATAAATGTAAATAAAAATAAATGTATTAAAACTCATGTTATTCAACTCATTCATATAACTCATTCGCTGCTCCCACCATCACCCCTTCTGCATATATGGGGACTGTAAACGGCCATTCACAGAACGCTAAGTGAACGATAAGAAAAAAATGCATAGCACGAAAAGTATCTCATGGAGCCCTCTAGATTAACAATCTCGGCACCAAAGTGCAAAAGAACAATCGACGAATGTGAATGGAAGATTCACACTCATGGAAACTGTGACCAAGATCTCTGTAAAATATTAACCTACTGAGAATCTAACAATAGTAAGGCGCCATAACTATGACAACACTTCTTAAAGGCTTTAAAATTGTTTTTCGAGGTCACAAAATCCGCGTGACCAATAGGACCTTGAAGAGGCCCACGGACAGCAACGAGGAGGTGCTATCTATAAGAGGACACCAGTGGGTGGCAACATCCCACAGGATAAGTTCCGAAATTTGGTACGGGTATTGACAGAACTGACATGAGACAATTTTAAATCGGTGAAGATAACTCTTCAAATTTCCGTGTCCTGTGAAAAATTGAGAAGTCCAAAAATCGGAGACAACCCAGGAAGGTTTAAGTCGATTCCTCACCTCAGGAAAAAATTAAAACGATATTCTACCCTCTGAACAAGCCGTCCAATGGGACTGCCAGATATTCTGTAAATTTTCGAAAACACTTCTTTCATGAACACTGCGTGACACTCGACCTTCTGGAGGGAAAACAAAAACATTTCCAAGAAAATGTTATTAAATCTTTCATAATATTTTTCTGTAATCTTCAATTCATAACTACATAACAAAATTAACCAAAATTGATTCGTCTAATTCAATCGATATTTAAAGGCTTTGAACCTATCTTTTTTACGAAGACACAGATATAGGTATGACTATGACAATCTTAATGGCATTGTGTGGGTAATTCCTGCCAACTTTTCCCAGTCTAATATCAAGCAGACACGTCGGAGCCATGGTTATATCGGTACACCGGCTGTTAACACTTGGCACAACTCTGTGCTGAGCATCACATAATGATATCATCGTCACACCTGACCAGGCAATCAAGACATCACTCATCATTCAAATTATATTTTATTCTTCGAATTATTCTTTTACTCTCTTTCTACGAAAGTTGGCTATCTTAAACGTGATTTCCATATGTTTTTTGCAGCAGATTGAAAGGGAATACTTTATTGTTTCTATCTCTTCTTTTATCCAAGTTCGATTAGCAGGCCCTCTCGGCAGGTGTTGGACGCTTAGTGGTAGTTGTATGAAATATGCTAGGTATCCTGTGTTATCTGAAGAGCAGCCCTCTCGGCAGGTGTTGGACCCTTAGTGGTAGTTGTATGAAATATGCTAGGTATCCTGTGTTATCTGAAGAGCAGGCCCTCTCGGCAGGTGTTGGACCCTTAGTGGTAGTTGTATGAAATATGCTAGGTATCCTGTGTTATCTGAAGAGCAGCCCTCTCGGCAGGTGTTGGACCCTTAGTGGTAGTTGTATGAAATATGCTAGGTATCCTGTGTTATCTGAAGAGCAGGCCCTCTCGGCAGGTGTTGGACCCTTAGTGGTAGTTGTATGAAATATGCTAGGTATCCTGTGTTGTCTGAAGAGCAGCCATCTCGGGGACGAAGGAGGCCAAAGTCTTATAACGTTCCCAATGGGGTGGATTGTGGGGGTCTGCGAAATTCCTTTCATGGTCTTCTTTATCTTCTTCTGTTTTATCATTTACATGCCCCTCTAGACAAGCGCCCATGGTCCCGTAATACATGGGGCCCCTAGTACCTGCCAGATCACTAAACGATAATGAGTGCTATTCTGAAATCTTGACGAAATTATCCCAAAGTTCCCTTGCGTTCCCAAAAAAAATTTTATGTCAATCTACTAAATGCCTTGAGGGTATAAATAATCAGTTGGTAGACTGATGAGCCAAAGTTTTTGGGTTCGATTCCCGATGGAGACAAAGTTTTTCGACCAGACACGTTGGAGTCTGGTCGATCTGTGAGACGATAAGTATCGAGTCCCCAGAATGTAGCAACTTGTTATTTGGCGCTTGTTAAATAGTTGACTGAAAACTTATCAAAAACTGTGTCTCCACATGGAATCGAATCAGTAGGGGTTACTCATGACTAGGGTTTCTTTACCCGAGAAAATTATCGATCATGATTTATAAAATAAATAAAATTGTACCTACCTACCTACAGTAAATTGATACATTGGTATAGTTGAACCATCCCTACAATATTCGTTTATATTCATATATTAATGATGGTTGGTGTCATGGCACACATTATTGGCAAATATTATATTGTCTGTCTGGCAGTCGGATATTGCTTGGCAACAATCCTGAACTTGTCTGTTCAAATAATAAATTGAACGTTGCAATATGCAATTGAATGCATGTCATATGGAGGAAAACGTGAAATTATCCCTTGCTATTTAGGTAGATACCTACATACATTATATTCAATAGAACGATGCTTCGCATACTGTGCAGAGATTATTTAAAGCCACGATCACAGGCTGAGATTTTGTTTGTTTTTTGCTAGGTCGGTAAATGCTGCGCATCCCGTTACATCTACTTCAAAAATAATGAAGATATTTATTTATAGGAAAAAAGTACCGACTACTCCAAGTGATTATGAATGGCTGCAATAGAGGGACGGGACGCCTCAGAATAGGAAGACGTCAGATGTCATGGCTCCGCAACATTCGTGAGTTGACCGACATCAGAGACGTCGAAAATTGTTACAGACGGCGGCGGATAGAGATGCCTTCTTAGCAGTGATCGGGGGGACCTGATATGGCTCGAAGAAGAAGACATATAATTTTTACCTTGGCGGACTTATTACCAATCGGAAATTTCTTCCAATCAACCAGAGTTAATGTTAAATTTACACTACAGTGTGTAGGTACTATGCCAATAAGGAAATCACATGACAAAAATAAAAAGAAAACAAAGATTATATTGAATTTGTAAACACTTTCACTATTTAGTGACGAAAAGAAAACAAAATGATAAGGAGAAGAAGAGGGGAGGAATAAGAGATCTGGTATTATCAGATACCTAGATATTAAAGCTTTATCCTTTTTTGAATATGTTTAGTGAGATAGACAACGTTATATCAGGACTGAAACTATTACATAATCTTGCTGAAAGTAATTCAAATAAAGAGCTGAATAATACGGTACTATGGATTGTAATATATAGTGTTGTACGTTCAGCAGATCGAAGTGGACGCCCGTGGCTTGATATATATTCGTAGTATCCCCTCGGTAGTATATTATACCTACTAGTTGGTAGCCCTTGTGTTGTCCTAAGCGCAGTAATCTCGGGAATGTACAGAATGATGAGCCTATAACGTTCTCAATGGGAAGTGTGGAGTCTTCAAATCTCATTATATCGTTTTTTTTATTGAAATATAATAAAATATTACAAAAAATAATGTTTCTGAGTCACGCCAAGTCTAATTTCTACACTTGTGTCTAATTTTCTCGGCGTGTTCTCAAGACAATATCTAAGTACACTCTAATAATAACAAACAACATTACAGTAAAAAAAAGACACCCACACAAAGATGGTCTCCCAAACATACATTCCTTCCTATGTTACAAATCTTATATAGGTATTTATTATTCTATAAATGAAATGAAAAAAAAAATAAAGTCGTGTGAGATTGTTAATTATAATAAAGTCACACCTCAATAGCCATTCATTGACAAGTCTTTTTACATTGTTTTTGCTTTTGCATTTCTTAATAGATGCGGGCATCATATAAAGCAATTTAGGTACATTCTATTCTAACGTTCTCTTGCCGTATTTATTATTACATTCTGGAACTACATATCCGTCGTTAAATTTAAATTTAGATGGGTCGATGGCAGAGCGGTTAGCGCGCTGGGCTAGTAATCCAGTGATCGCGAGTTCGAATCCTGCCTCGACCGATTTCGTTCACCTATAGCACAAGCATTTATTTTCTTATTTTAGGGATCGTAGGAAGATGTATATGTACTTGTTTAACAAGGACATATTCATTTTTTTTTTTTTTTTTAAAAAAAAAAAAATTATTCATGTATCAAATATTTAATCAATCAATGAATTAGGTTTCGTTAAATTCCCTAAAGAAAACCAAAATGATGATGTTTAGCCGTGATAGCCACCCAAATACAAATCTTCAACTTGGGTGTTAGTATCGAAAGGGTAAAACAATTTAAGTACTTGGGTAGTATAATTACTGAGAATCTAGACCCTGACACTGAAGTAAAATGCTGAATAGAAGCGGCCCGATCGGCATTTTACAAAATGAAAAATCTTCTCCTCGACGACAATATTAACTTAAAGCTGAGACAAAGAATGGTCAAGTGTTATGTGTGGTCAGTTCTGCTTTATGGCTCGGTGGCGTGGACTCTCAAAGTTAATATTATAAACCGCCTTGAAACATTTGAAATGTGGATCCACCGCAGAATGCTTAGAATATCGTTGACAGACATGGTCAGTAATACTGCAGTACTACGTAGAGCCAACACCAAAAGATAATTATTCACCAATGTTAAGCTCCGTAAAGTGTTGTATGTATTTCGGCCATATTCTGAGAGGTGAAAAGTATGCCATCCTTCAGCTCGTCATGGAAGGGGAAGATTGAGGGTCGTTGAGGGGTCGGAAGAAAGCAGCTTTCCTGGCTGCGAAACATCCGCGAATGGACCGGTATAAAAAACGTGGAGGAGCTGTTTCTCACTGTACAGGACAGGGAGGCTTTCTATATGGTGGTCGTCAACGTCGGGGAGACCTGATATGACACAAGAAGAAGAAGAAGAAATTCCCTACACTACCGACAGCGTACCCACAGTAGGTACCAATCTACCGTTTACAACAGTAGGTCTGCTCTTAAAATCTACAGATTCGACAGAGGTAATTCAAATCGAGTATTTTATTTCTACGCATTCGCTTAAGTATAATAGATTATGTGCTAATGAGTTTGCACGGTACTGAAGTTTTTTTGGGTATGTAGATACATACTCGTTTTATATTATTTGCCATGCCCACAATTGCAGCCAATACGAAAGGAGATAGTGGCCAAATTTGAATGGACATCTTATACTGCGTCAATGGTAGTTAGCTACCTACATACACTAGTTACATTACACTACTCTACACGTGTCTTGTGTACAACACTATGTACATATGTTGGAACTAACTACTTACCAACAATATCTTATTTCCTCTGACTACAGACAGCATGGATGACTTAGTTATGAACTTCCTTCACGAAATAATACTCCACAGGCTGGAATTAAAAAAATATTTCTTGAGAAATGTCAAACAAATCACATTCCTTTCCATATAAATAGGTACTAATTTTATTTAATTATATTTTATTTCATTTACTTATGAGATACTCACAAAGAAATTGACATTAGATATATGTATATACATAAACATGCACAAATAAACAACTATCCAATTAAGAGTGCATGCTCGTATAATATTGAAAAGAAAAAAAAACAATGGCCAGAAGTAAACCTTATTTTATTTATTTTTCAAAAGATGAGTACACGTACTACATAATAATAAAGCAATAATACATTTTTTTACAATAACGAGTACGTAACTTGACTCTCCTTTAAATATCATTATTTTAAGTGCAACAAAAATTGAAGAAATATAAAACTTAAATATTAACAAAAGTTAAAAGTAAACCATACGCAAATGTACCCTTAAACAAACATAAATACATTTCAATTTCGTTCTCCTATAGTACAAGCATGTATGCTTAGTTTAGGGAATGTATGAGGGCATATTCATTAAAAAAATGATATACTATAGAACAAAAATATAGATAACAAATGACGGATTACAAAATAATATTTTGAATGATAATGCATTTCTTACTCTCGCCATTTTCTACCTTATTTTTAAAATAGAATTCCAGTTATAATACCAATATTTTTGTAAAAAGTCTCTGTGAGATTTTTTACAAACAACGGTATATATAATTAGAAAAACATTATATGTAAAAAAAAAAACTAACTTGGCCATTTCATTCGCATGCATTACAATCGAAAAAAAAAATTAGACTGAAAATATCTAGCTGCGCGGCCAGTTTTCTTCATTTTGTAAAAACCTAAATAAATAAATCAAAGTCAGGTTAGTTCCATCATTTATAACCCAAGAAATGCGGGACCAATTTATTGTAATGATCTCTTATTTATTGGATTCGTCTCCGCCCCGAATAGCAGAATATGTAACTATTAAAATATGGAAAAATTAACGGAATAAAATATCGGACGAATTCACGTAAAAAATTAAATGGAAATATTTTTTTTCAATAAATTAAAGCACCGCATTACGAGTGTGAAAGTTCAATACTATCCTAATAAACTATTGAACTTAACATATCTCTTGTATTCGTTTTATTACGTTAATAAAATCCTCAATTAATTTTAGTTAAAAGTTAACACGACATTCATTGACTGGTAAGCGGTACGAAGTTCGCTAGGTCAACTAGTTAATAGCCGGGTCAGCTAACCGGGCATCCTGGGTTCTATCCCCAGCACATTTATTTAAAATAATTTCTATCAAATATTACGTCTCGGGGCTGAAAACACTAGTTACGGCAATAAACTCGCCACTTGCGCAAGGTGCAAGGAAGTTTTTATGAAAATTATAACCGAAAATTTATTGTTGCGTGATTTCTTTAAATTATTTATAGAAATAAATAAAATAAAACTGATATTTTCTCGCTGCGCGGTTTTTTTTGTTTCAGGTCCTTGTATACCCTGGGCATACGGATGTACACAAATATGCACACTAATTTACCTTCTAATAATATATGAAACACGAAAAAAATATTGTATATCACCTACTTACATAATTTGTGATATACAATATTTTTTCATGAGGAAATGGTGAAAGTTAGAGTTTCTTTTTAAATAATACTATAATACAATTTAAAAAAATCACTCAACAATAAATTTTCAGTTATAATAACATTTCCTTGCACCCTGCGCAAGTGGCGAGTTTATTGCCGCATGGCAATTGCTTCCAACTAACCAATGTTTCCAGCCCAGAGAAGCAATATTTGCGTGAGAAATAAATTTCTTATCTGCTGGGAATCGAACCCAGGATGCCCGCACAGAAACCGAAAAGCTTACCAACTGTGTCATGGCGTGCGGCGGTCGGCCTGTTTCCTTGTCAAAATAAAATAAAATAAATAAAAGGCTACGACTATTTACACGACTCAACCATAGATGAAAACCAAAAATAACCACAGAAAACGCAGATAAATCAAGTTATAAAAATATTTACCTTTGTTTATACTTTGTTATAATTGTAGATCTCGATGATAAAATGATTTATAAAATTAAGTAAATGTAATAAGATGCCAATATTATTTATTTTTTCTTCAAGTTGGTTTCCATGATGCATTTTTATGACCATTGAAAAAATGACAAAGGTAAATATTTTTGTATTTTGATTTATCTGCGATTTCTATGGTTATAAATGACCTAAAAACATAGACGACGTCAGAAAATTTGTCGTGTAAATAGACACTTTTTCGCGGGAAAACGCTTTTCCCGCCAATTCCGGTCGTAAAAATAGTGGCACTGTAAATAAAATCTGCCGTCGAGTTTTTAATTTCCCGCCTAAATGTCAGAGTGCGGACAAATTAATTACGATCTAAATTACAATAAATGTTAGGTCATAAAATGTAGGTTATTTTTTGAACCTTTAGAATTTTAGTGTCTTTCCTTCTGAATTTACAAAAATTTAACCCTTTTCGATCGCCAAATCGTTATTATGTGCATTCCAGTATTCAAGAAACATGTCAAGCTTAATGATTTTATTTATTTCATACAAACGGCGTTTAACCCAGATGTTTCTTCCAAGAATTTCCTATATTTCTGTGTCTTAATGTTTTGAAATATTTCATGGCGGTAGATATAAGAATATGACTAGTATCACTTGTGTTTGTAACTTTCCGTACTGCTTGCATCAGCCAAGTTTAAAACTAAGTTATATATGTATATACATATAGATGATAAATATCAAAAGTAACTGATATATCTCACTGTGTGGCTACTCTGAAATGGTAATGGGCGGGACACGTAGGGACGTAGGTCACGTAGCCAGAAGCTCGGACTAATACCTCGTACGACAAAAAGAGAAGTAGGGCGTCCGCAGCTGAGGTGGTGGAATAATTTACAAGGATATGTTGCCAAGTCCTGGATGCAGACTGCAAAGTACAGGACGATGTGGAGTCATATGGAGGAGGCCTTCGTTCAGGAGGGGACGAAAATATATAGGCCGAAGAAGGAGATATGTATACTACGTAATTGAAACTTTGATGCTTTTAATTTTTTTAAATCTATTTTGATTATATTTCCCACATATAGGCTTCGTCTTAGTGGGATCCATACATATTTAATATTTAGTCACATTAATATACCTATTATTAACTATTTTTCCAAGGATTTAAAAATATATAAAAAAATTGTTAACTGGCTATTGACCCTAGAGAGAGCGCTTTTTGCCTTGGTGAAAATAATAATTTGGTTAGATTTGTTAAAATTAAATTAATTAATGTTGGATGTTATTTGACTTTAAGAAGATAAGTAATATGTTTGTTAATTTAAAATTTTGAATAGTCATTATATGTGACATATTGATTGGGGATAATCAAATTAAATGATGAAATAACAAAAATTAAAAATGATGTTGGTTATTTAATCATTTTTCACTAATAATATTTTAACAATCAAAGACAGAATTACAAATATCCCAGAAGAGGAAATGTTTATTTAATAATTTTGTCTCCTTTACACACGAGTGCTTGCGGGAAATATGTTTTTACTTACTGTGTATCTCATTCTATATTTTTTGAAAAGCTTTTTCATCCCATTATTGCTTCTTTGGGTTCTATAAGAATGGAGGATCCGTTACCGATAGCACAGGACAGAGTAGTCCGTAGTCTTCTCTACAGTGATTGTCACGTCGTCGGTGTCTGTCGGAGGGGACCAGACACAACGCAAAGAGAGAAAAAGAAGATTCCTTACCAACTTTACAAGCAAATCTGTACAATCCAAAATATACTTATCCACTTGTTATCTATGTATACAATTGGGTTATTATTGCAGCATGTAAATGCTGAAAAACGCAAGAGTTTACTTAAATGTAGAAAATCTTTTTCAACATGCAGCTTATTTTAAAGTCATGAAAGGTCATTTAGAAATTACATCATTATGTATATAATATTTAAGTTAATGATTACTCGGCGGTTATGTAAACCTTAATAGACTGCGATAATAACTTGTCTCCAGCTGCACTATTCTGGTGCATTTGTGCCACTATAGGCAAATTAAATGTGTAATGAGAAACGGATTAGTAATAAATATAATTGATGGTGGTTTTGTAAATCTTCCGTCATCTGGATTCCTTTTAATATTCTCACAGGAAAATGAGATATTTTCCTTATCTGAATCATGATTTCCTGACAGAACCGCCTCAGAAAAATTAATATATAAAAAATAATGGATAAGGATGTAAGGTCCGAATATATAAAACATGCATCAGACCCATAATGACCTATGGAGTTGAAGCAAGGGCAGACACGGTGAGAACAAAACAGCAACTCAGAACAACAGAGATGAAAACGCCTATCTTGGGCAGAACCCTCAGACAATATCCTCCACATCGCAGAACCTGCAATGTGGAGGATATTGTAAGGTATAGCAGGTAAGGAAGACACGATACTGGAGAGATCATGTAGAAAGGATGAATCCAGAAAGGCTGCCAAAGATTGTAATGCGCGAGATACCAGAGGGACGCCAACCAATTAAAGCAAAGCTGAGAGTATCAAAATGTATCAAATAGAGAGTATCAAATGTTTATGTAATCAAAAATTTACTGCTTATCTGCAAAGATAGCACGTATGAAGATGTGAAGAAGAACTAGTACCTAATATTGTATCAAAGATAAGATATAAAAGATGGCAAGAGCTTTTATTTAAAAATGAAATAAAATTAACCATCACCACAATATTTTAATGAGTAATATATTTATATGTAGGTATACCTACATATTTATTTCCATCATCAATCATAAACGGGAAAACTATAAAGGTTAAATTATACTGTAAATCGCTTCGTTTACGACCAGTGAGTAAATTAGATAAATAAAAAATCAACTAATTATGATAAATATGAACACATAAATATTCCACAGCGAATTTATTTGTCTTCCGACGACCGTACTTACTTAATTTACTTAATTCTACAGTTTGGAAGCCGTGTTAATCGACAGATTGAAAACTGGTAAAAAATAAAAAATTTAATTTTCCATTGTGTTATTTTTAATTTTTTTCGACAATTTTCGTCCAAATTATTACATTAAATGAAATGTCGAAAATTGTAGGTACTATGTCAGAAGTATAACGTATATTTACACGAATAAAATATATTTTCAAGTATAATTTAGATTTTGAGTGAATGACATGGTAATAATTTCGTTTAATTTTTATGTTTTCCTAGTTTTTATTTTCTCTGAAAATGAAGTCTTTTTTCCAACTGTCGATTTGTTCAGGAGAACTTTGTTCTCTTAACATATCGACAATGTTTCAAGCCAGAATACGCGAGAATTGTATGGAGAGGTCTACTTTTTTCACGGCTTTTCCAACTTTGAAGTCAAAAAACACCAACTTAGAGGCTTCGCAGCATATATGTTCCATAGACGGATTTACTCAGAATTCGGAGTAGAACATTTCGTGTGTATGTGTGTCTGTGTGTGTGTCTGTGTGTGTGTGTGTGTGTGTGTGTCCCTTATAACTTTTGATCCGCTCAATTTACAGAGCCCAAAATTTCAGAATATATACACAGTTATAGGCCTATAAAACTTTTTTACTCAAAATTTTGAATTTTTGTTTCAGTCAGGGGTTATCAACTTTTGAATTTTTATTTTATTTTTCCATATATCTCAGAAACCATAAAAGTTAGAACGCTGAAAATTGGTACAAACATAGACAAATACAAAATCTCAAATTAGTTTTTTCAACAAAATTCCAGGGTTTCTCAAACATTTTTTATTAAGAAAAGTATTTTTTTTATCATAAATTTATGAGTTTAACTGCCTATTTTTCCAAAACTTTTACAATTATCGAAAAAAGCCGAAACACCCCAACTAGATAATTTAATTTTCTATAAAAAATATTAGCATTGTAGTAGAAGATCTCAATTTTTTTTAACAATTTTTTTAAAAATTGAATTTAGTGACGACATTTCTTCATACATTTTGTATGGCAGTCGCCTATACACAATATGTAAGAAGACTTAATAGTTTGATACTTCATCTTCAAACATACATACAAACCATTATGCTATTTTCATATTCTGGGTAGGAAAAAAGGACCTTCCTCCATACTATCCTATCTTGACATACATACCTACATATGTTGTATAGAAAACAAAATATCTGACAATATTCAATAATTTGTATTTATGGGTTTATAGTTTGGTACATATTCTTCAACTATACATACTATCGCTATCGACAGTTGGATCTCATGTGTTACATGCAACTAGTTAATAAAGAAATGTTTACTACATTTGACATTTTGTTAATTTTCGTTGCAATAGTTAAAATCAAATCCTCATACTGATGTTTTAGTGTGTAGTGTAATATGAATGTAGCTACATAAGTATATTTATATATATGGATACCTATGTGTTTTTTTTGTTCGTGTTCGGGGGATAAGCGAGAACCGAGGAAGGTTTTATGTGTGTGTGTGTGTGTGTGTGTGTCTGTCCCCCCCTTATAACTTTTGATCCGCTCAATTTACAGAGCCCAAATTTTTAGAATATATAAACAGTTATAGGACTACAAAACTTTTATACTAAGAATTTTAAATTTTTGTTTTAGTCAGGGGTTATCAACTATTGAAATTTCGGTTTATTTTTCCATATATCTCAGAAACCATAAAAGCTAGAACGCTGAGAATTAGTATTAACATAGAAAAATACAAAATATTTTTTTATGATAAATTTATGAGTTAACTGCGTATATTTTCAATTTTTTTTAAAATATCGAAAAAAGCCGAAAGACCTCTACTATAAAATTTAATTTTCTATAAAAAATATTAACATTGTATTAGCACATCTTAAATTTTTTTTAACAATTTTTATAAAAATTGAATTTAGTGAAGACATTGCTTCATACAATTTGTATGGAAATAGCCTACTCACAATATCTAAGAAGACTTAATAATTTGATACTAATCTCCAAACATACATACATACCATCATGCTGTTTTCACATTCTGGGTAGGATCAAAGGACTGACCTCCATACTATCCTATCTTGACATACATACCTAGGTACATGTGTTGTATAGAAAACCAAATATCTTAAAATATTAAATAATTTGTATTTATGGGTTTATAGTTTGGTACTTATTCTTCAACTGTACATACTATCACTATCGACAGTTGGATCTCATGTGTTACACGCAACAAGTATTCAATTACATTTTAAACTATTACCCATTGTCGAATCATATAAAGAAATACCTACTTACCCAACACATAAGTCTTTCCATAACTTGTAAGTATTATATATTAAACCATTTCCTAAAGTCCAATCTTTCTGATTTTTCATACACACTTTGCTTCTGATATAACTGCTTTTTTCTTTTTATCTCAGTAGTTCGAGTAGATCAAAACAATCGAGTATTTAAAGTGCATGCGAATATTTTCAATTTAATTTATTTTGTTGCGAAATATTGAAGATATTGTTGATAAACCTCCTCATGCTTTCTTCTGTCACGTAAATTAATGAATAATAAAAATGGGTGGGTTGTGGCCAACACTACACTCTTTACTATGCTTATATTCAATAATTAATTTCAAACCACTTCCCAAAGTGATACTGAAGGAAAGGGACGGAGGGGACTGATTTTTTTAAAAACTTATAATTTTTTTTTAAATTTTTATTTATTTTGTCCGATATTTCTGAATTTATATCATAACAAAATTTTGTTGATGAGTTAGTTTATTGTCTAACTAGATCTTTTTAAAAAGCAATACAGATTCTTATCGATTTGCAATTATTGTAATGTTTATGTTGCCGATTAGTGAAAATAATTAATGCTTAAATGTGATCAAATTATATAGAGATTCAGAAAGGATGCTGATTAATAAAAAAGGAACGATTATAATATTTTTCTATACACTAGACTATGCACATTTGAGTTGATAATTTTTACAATTTTCTCTATTTAAAAAAATCGAATCATTCGAACCCGATTCTGCTTCTTGAGCTAGTTATTTTTATAATTATGATGATGGATAGGTTCAGATCGAGACCTAAGATATAATACTTTGTAAATAATAAATTACTTTACAATATAGTTGATAAATTATTAATATTCAGAGACTTAATAATCAGATACTTATCTAATTAATTTAACTAGCACAATAATCCAACTGTCGATTTGTTCAGGAGAACTTTGTTCTCTTAACATATCGACAATGTATCAAGCCAGAATACGCGAGAATTGTATGGAGAGGTCTACTTTTTTCACGGCTTTTCCAACTTTGAAGTCAAAAAACACCAACTTAGAGGCTTCGCAGCATATATGTTCCATACACGGATTTACTCAGAATTCGGAGTAGAACATTTCGTGTGTCTGTGTGTGTGTTTGTGTGTGTCTGTGTGTCTGTGTGTGTGTGTGTCCGTCCCCCCCTTATAACTTTTGATCCGCTCAATTTACAGAGCCTATAATTTCAGAATATATAAACAGTTACAGGCCTACAAAAATTTTATACTCGGAATTTTGAATTTTTGTTTCAGTCAGGGGTTATCAACTTTTGAATTTTTATTTTATTTTTCCATATATCTCAGAAACCATAAACGCTAGAACGCTGAAAATTGGTACAAACATAGACAAATACAAAAACTCAAATTAGTTTTTTCAAAAAAATTCCAGGGTTTCTCAAACATTTTTTATTAAGAAAAATATTTTTTTTATGATAAATTTATGAGTTTAACTGCCTATATTTCCAAAACTTTTACAATTATCGAAAAAAGCCGAAACACCCCAACTAGATAATTTAATTTTCTATAAAAAATATTCACATTGTAGTAGAAGATCTCAATTATTTTTTAACAATTTTTTTAAAAATTGAATTTAGTGACGACATCGCTTCATACATTTTGTATGGCAGTCGCCTATACACAATATGTAAGAAGACTTAATAGTTTGATACTTCATCTCCAAACATACATACATACCATCATGCTATTTGCATATTCTGGGTAGGAAAAAGGATCTTCCTCCATACTATCCTATCTTGACATACATACCTACATATGTTGTATAGAAAACAAAATATCTGAAAATATTCAATAATTTGTATCTATGGGTTTATAGTTTGGTACATATTCTTCAACTATACATACTATCGCTATCGACAGTTGGATCTCATGTGTTACACGCAACTAGTATTTTATTCAGTGTACAACGAATATGACACATGTAAAAGTATATATTATGTAGGTACCTATTTATTAAAGCAATCAATTTTCAATAAAATGTACCTAATATTTTATAAAAGAGAAATATCTCTTTAACAAAAAGTAAAAAATTCATGATGAAAAAATCTAAATGTGTTTTTACGATTACTTTTCAAGAACAATCAGCTATACTGTGGAGTGACATATTAAGGCTGTGTTTCTCGAACAAAGATTAAAGTAAAAGTATACTGAAAATTTTTTGATTTCATAAAATTGGTCAATACTTTTGGTTGTTTCATTGAAACCTAATGGCGTCAAACGACTCAATTTTGAACAATTTTATGATATCAAAGTATTTTAACTATACTATTACCGATGCTTTTGCTGAAACAACCCAGCTTATGTTTTAACAGATTTTTAATTATCTCAATAGAGACAAAGTTGGAATATTTACTGTTGGAGGACCGGTAAATCAAGGCACCTACAGGGCTGGTTTACGTGATCACTTTATGCGCTTGCGCAACGTTCACCAATTATGCCTTTTTAATGAGATCCCTATCAATTCAATTTTTGAAAGTTCTATATATTGCAATACTGAAATTCTTTTCGCTGGAAAATAAGGATTTTTACTACAGCCATCTATGTGTGAAATTATGAACAACATTCTTATTATTTTATTTATTTTAGTTGTAACGCCATCTATTGGGAGAATTGTTTTTTTTTTGTAAATAATGAGAGCAACAATTCTTATACCTGAGGTGACAATGCATTTTTCGCATAGAAGTAAATATTCCAACTTCGTCTCTATTGAGATAATTAAAAATCTGTTATAAAATATCTTTGACTCGCGACAGAGAAAAAAATCCAATATTTGCGCATATGCAATAATAAAAATATTCGAACCCAGCTTATGTTAATGTTGTTGCACCAAGATTATTTTTGTGACTTCACGTTGCTCGGGTTGGTTGGAAGAAATTGCCTTTGGCAATAAACCTGACGTTGTGCACTTGCTATACATAAATAAATAAATTATTTTGAATATATATTTTTTTTTCGAATATTTTCTTCACCAGAAAAACGTTTCATTTTGTTTTCATAGTTTTATTATTATTGTAAGATATTTGTTTGGGCAAATCTTCATTATTACTTAGAAATAAAAAAATATATCTATGTTGTATATTTTAACTATAAACAATATAAATCAACATAAATTGAAAAATATTGGTAAAGAAAAATATTTACTTCAATTTAATCTCAAACAGCTATTAAGTACCTACTTCAAATGTTGTTATGGAAAATTTCATTACACTGTTATTTATCTTTCACTTGTACTATTCCATTGGACATTTCATAGATATCAACGCAATATTTTTTCTCATCGAATACGCAGTAGGCTACTATTTATTTATTTATAAACGGCATAAATTGCCTTTTACATACATACTTAAAAACACATATTGATGATAAAAATATATAGTATAAGAAAAAAAAACAATTAGTTATACACTATAATACACTTGCTTGCTTGCTTATAATATACTTTATAATATACTATATACACTTGCAAAAAGAAAAAAAATATGTACCCAAAAAGTTAATAAATAAATTCAAGAATAAAAAAAAGAATAGATACCTATAAGCAAACATAAAAAAGATATACAAATGGACTCAAAATAAACCAAAACATTAAATAAAAAGTATTATAAATACAAAAAATAACAGCAGAAACAGTATCTGTGATTATGATTATAATGACAAATTAATCCTACTTCGCTAGTTCTGACACTGTAAAGTTCATAACGACGCCATCTGTATTATAGTAGTTGTATTTTAAGATTAAATATTTCTGAGAAAATGATCGCCGGGAGATATTTTCATGATGAAATCGTTCACGCACTTTCGTTATCTCATGAGAAAGGTACTTTTAAACTATTTTCAGTCCCTCCTCATATGATGATTCATAAATATAAAATCATATACATTATTACATGCGTGTTGGCAGAGCGCTGAGTTAGTAATCTAGTGGTCGCGAGTTCGAATCCTGCCACGACCGATTTCGTTCACCTATAGGACAAGCATTTATGCCTCGTTTAGGGAATACATGAGGATGTATATGTACTTGTTTTGAGAACATATTCATTATTTTTATTTAAAAAAATATATATAAATTTTTCAACATTCTAAAATGGATATGGCAGTCATGAAGAACAGCGACAAAGGAGTGGAAGGAAGAATTAGCGATTTGGGGAAGGAGTGGAAGGAAGAATTAGCTATTTGGGGAAGGAGTGGAAGGAAGAATTAGCGATTTGGGGAAGGAGTGGAAGGAAGAATTAGCGATTTGGGGAAGGAGTGGAAGGAAGAATTAGCGATTTGGGGTAGGAGTGGAAGGAAGAATAAACGATTTGGGAAAGGAGTGGGAGGAAGAAAAGCGATTTAGCAAATGAGTTAAAAGAAGAATAGTGATTTGAGAAAGGTTTGGAATGAATAATAGCGATTTGGGGAAGGAGTGGAAGGAAGAAAAGCGATTTGTGGAGGAGCAAAGAGAAGAATAGCGATTTAGCAAATTAGTTGAAAGAAGAATAGTGATTTGAGAAAGGATTGGAATTAATAATAGCGATTTGGGGAAGGAGTGGATAGAAGAATAACGATTTGAGGAAGGAGTGGAAGGAAGAATAGCAATTTGGCAGAGGTGTAGAAAAAAAACAATACGTCTCTCATCAATGCGACGATTGAATTAAACATATTTTGAAATCAATCACATGTCTTTTTATCAAATAAACCAACACACTTTGCCCTTTGTCACACCACATTGATAAAAAAATCATGAAATAGCTAGTTAATGTGTCTATAGTATGTTCGTAAAAGGTACCTTTATTTTTTTATTCTTTATCATTGTACGATATACATAATATTAACTATATTGTTTTTATAAATAATATGTCGAGACTTACCTGCTACCTACTTAAATAACCAAATATTCAACATCTTTTAAAACTGTCATCAACTAGCTATTAAAAATATAACTTTTCCATACACATGGTATATCATCAGTTGCAGGAAAATTTACATCTGGAATCTGAATTAATTAATAATATCGGTGACAGGAAAATTATTCGAAAAACAATTATTCGAATGCTCAATTTTACGAAAATCAATTTTACGAATGGCAATTATTCGAATCACATTTTTTCGAAAAACAATTTTCCGAACACACAATTATCAGAAATTACAATTGTTCGAATTTTTATGACGTCATGTTGGTAGTATTGTGATAGGAATAAACCATAGATTTTTATTATAATTATAGATGTAGTTGTTAGCAAATTTTGTTTATCGTTTTTCCATAGAAAATAACGACTAATGTGAATTGTTTTCGGATTTATTTGTCGTAAAAAACACTATGTTTATTTAGATTTAGAGAAAAGTTATTTAGGATATGTTTAAATGTAAGGAAAACTGAAAAATGTTGCCAAACAAAACGTAAAACGCGCGATATTCCATGACTCACTTTTTGCACGGAGTACTACATCTACAGAGTATATTATGTATAGTAAAAATCTATGGAATAAAAAACATGGCGACGCACCGCGCTGTCAAACATCAGTTATTAAAAATGTGCAAACATACGTACCCAACAATAATATAACAAGTAATAATAGTCTTCATCGAATATATTTTACTGTCAACAAATATGTTAAAGGAGGCAACATAATGACACAAAAATATATTAAATTCGGTCAATTGGTTTTCCAACAAATGGTAGTTCGAATAATTTGCTTTCGGACAATTGTCATTCTGATAACTGATTTTCGAAAAATTGTTATTCGTACAATTGCGCATTCGAACAATTGTGTTTCGAAGAATTTTCATGTAATCAATAATATCACCTTAAAAGTTATTTAAAAACTTGGCAGTTATTTTTTTGCCGAGAGTATTTGAGGGAGGATGCGTAAACAAGTAGCGTAATCATCATATTGTATTATACATATATTGGAATACTTCAAACAAGACCGATAAAACAGAAACCTATGAAGAACCAAACTTACTGTGCTAAGGGGAACATGAGCAGCCCAAGAATGAAAAACTGGAGGAGAAAAGTCGTCTACAGAGGGGAATGGCGACGACTTCTTGTGGATACCAAGACTCACCAAGGGTTGTATTATAAGTGATGGTGACGGCGTCTTATATTTTGCCTATTTGTGATTATTTATTTATTTATCAAAATGCGCCTTTTTCAAAGTAGAACAGTACCAATTGTAGCATGATTGGGGTATTTTGTCTGACCGTACGTTGAAATCTTTTGTATCTAGAAAAAAAAACGATTTTCAATAAAAGTGGAAATATCCTCGTCTTCACTTGTATCTCACAATCTCTTGTTGTCGTTGGTATATTTATTTATTTTATAAAGCTCATTTCACACTGTGGAATATAACGTATATTATATTCCTTAATATATCTTTTGTCCCACAATTGGTGTTCACACTGTGAGATATAATATTTAGGGCCTGTTCAGACATGGCGCGTTTGCTATATATTCTAGGACCCGTTCAGACATGGCGCGTTTGCGGTATCCGCGAAGTAACCAACGAATAGTAAGGCGTTAATGTAAGGTCAATAGATTTGCATCCTCGTGATTTTCGCAAAATTGAACAAGGCCAATTCAGTTGCGATCGCCATTGCATCATAACGTCACCTCGTCCGTCAAGTTAAAAATGGATATTGTTTTGCTAAAAGCCTCGATAGTTCATCAGTCGAAGATGATGCAGAATTCGATTTACGTGTGTTACTTTTAAGTAAAAAATATAAGCGTAGATACTGGATATCTTCTTCTTCTTCTTCTTCTTTAGCCGTCTCTCCACTGCTGGATGTAGGCCTCTTCAAAATCCTTCCATTTATTTCGGTCCATGGCTCGTCTCGGCCAGTTTCTACCCGCAACAGGGACAATATCGTCCGCCCATCTTTTCATCGGTCGACCTATTCCCCGTTTATTTCCCCATGGTCTCCATCTCATAACTCTGGGTGCCCATCTCTCTGTTCCCTGTCTAGCAACGTGACCTGCCCATTGCCACTTTAATCTTGCTATATGGTCCATAATGTCGACAACCTTGGTCTGGCGTCTGATCTCTTCATTTCTTATTTTATTTCTCAGACTTATGCCTAACATTTGCCTCTCCATGGATCGCTGTGCGCATTTAAGTTTGTATGTGGTGTTGGCAGTCAGTGTCATCGTTTCTAGACCATACGTCATCACAGGGAGGACACACGATTCAAAAACTCTTCGTTTCAAATTAATGGGGATTTCTTTGTTTTTTAGGACAAGCTGGAGTTTGCCAAAAGCAGCCCAGCCGAGACCAATCCTTCTAGGTATTTCCGCTGTTTGGTTTTCCTTCCCTAATGTGATTTTCTGCCCAAGATAAATATACTCGTCTACAGCTTCAATCGTTTTGTTGTCGATTTTTAAGCTGTTGCTGGATGAACTCATTATTTTCGTTTTATTTATATTCATCTCCAGGCCAATATTTAGGGAAGCTTCGTGCAGATCTTTGATCATGCCACTTAATTCTGCCAGATCTTCACTTACAAGAACTATGTCATCAGCAAATCTGAGATGGGTCAGATACATGCCATTTATTTTTATACCCTTTTTTTCCCAATTTAAAGTTTTAAAAACATTTTCCAGGGCAACAGTAAATAGTTTGGGAGAAATGGTGTCTCCCTGTCTGACGCCTCTACAGATTTTTACTTTTTCCGTTTTTGTTTCTTCGTCAATTTTTACAACCATTGTGGCATGGTCATATATAAATTTAATTAGCCTTGAGTATCTTGAGTCGATTCTTGCATCGTTTAGAGCTTGTATTACTCCCCACTGTTCTACCGAGTCAAAGGCTTTTTTATAGTCAATAAATGCCAAATGGATTGTAATATTGTATTCGGTGACTTTTTCTATAAGCAGGCGTAGCGTTTGAATATGGTCAATAGTTCCAAAACTTTTTCTGAAGCCTGCCTGCTCTATCGGTTGGTAGAAATCTAGTTTCTTAGTTAAACGGTTTGTAAGAATCTTAGTAAGTAATTTGTACAAGTGTGATAATAAGCTGATCGGTCGGTAGTTTTCTAGATTTTCGGGATATCAAATCATATAAAGTCTAGAGAGGAATATTTATTTATTTATTTTTTAACGATGTTTGCCATTTACATGAAGTATTCAAAAGATACAATATATAGTAGGTACATAAAAAACAAACATATCCAACTTATAAACAATGAAAATAAAGCAAGAAGAAATATAAAGAAAAACTATACACAAAATAAAAAAAAATACATATAAAATATGGTGAATTCAGACTTTTTAATGAATTCGATGAATAAAAGTTTTTTAATTATTACCGCATGACTAAAAGCAAATTCATCGAACTTAATTCTATGATTGAAGATGACATTATGAAGCAAAACATGCATTTACGAAAAAGTATTCCTTCCACGGAGAGCCTAGCGATGACTTTAAGGTTGGTTTCAAAATAATACAAAATTATGTATTCTTCTGTGTTAGTTTTTATTTAGTACTTACTTACAAGTTACAAATAATTGATAATACAAAAATTTATCTCATAAATACAAATTAACAATAAACGCTCGTGGTCATTCACAGAAATGAACTGAGAGCGAATTGACGCGGGAAAAACGTCGCGCGAAGACGCGAGCAAAATAAACATTTTGAAATCGCTCGATCGGAGTTTACATCAAAACATCTATATATATAAAAATTGATGTTGGTATATATGTACATATGTATTTATGTATGTTTGAATGTATGTGGCCAGAAGGGACCGAAGGGACAAGTGATGAGTAAAAGTTTTGGATGTCTTGCAGTATTGGTCTTGCGAGACTTCAAAGACCAAGATCGGGAGGTGCAAGCATGAGATCAATACCAGGCTTTGCAAGACCAATACTATAAATTGGTGTTTTTTTGTCATATTTCATTATAATTACTGAATTTCAACAGCAAAATATTTTTTTTTCCTTTGAATAAGTTACAAGACTAAGACTCGATTTAGTATGCAAGACCAGAACTAGCTATCCAAGACCAAAATTCGATTGAGTATGCAAGACGAAGATCTAGAACAAGACCACATCTGTAAATTCAAGACCAAGACCACCTCAGTCTTGGTCTTGCATTTGCTCATCACTTGGAGGTGACTGATGAGACGGAAGGGACTGAAGGGACGGAACGGACTGAAGGGACGGAATGGAATGAAGGAACAGGTTAATTAGAGATTCTAGATAACAATATTAAAAAAATAAATAAAACATACAAATCTACCATTTTTATATATAAACAGAGTTCTGAACAGAGAATTGGTAGAATTCAAAATGAATTTTGTAAATATAATAATATATAAATCGTATGGATCGTATAGCCTAAATTCTATTTCTGATGTGCAAAATCATCTAAAAATTCCACCACTGGAGATAAGAAGAACAATCAACGACACAATTTTTTTTATATAAAATCTTAAACAATATGATATACTGCTCTTATCTACTAGAAATTATAAATATTCATGTTCCACCCCGAAATACCAAAACCAATAATACGTTCGAAATCACTAAGCGTAACACTAATATAAGAAAAAATAAGTTCATTGATGGATCATGCTATATTTTTAATACTAAATTTAATGACGTTGACATATTTAATATCTCGCACAAAAATTTCACTAACATCCTACGAAATAAAATTACGTTTTGATTATTACTTTACATTCATAATATACAATAATATAAATTTTATTTTTATTTTAATGCAACATATAAAATTAATAAAAATATACTTAGACCTCTAACACAGCTACATGATTTTGTTGTGTATTCTACAATGGTTTGTGGTGCTAAACTTCGGTGCATACTACTTGTAACAATATTATAAATTACCTACATAGGCATTGTACTATGTATACTGTATATACTGACTAGTGAACACAATATTGACTGGTCGGTCAGTATAGGCTTGTTTTTGTTGAGGATGCAGATGACTTAATAGTTAATACTCTTCCTACTTACCTACCCCTTATACCTACTCTTCCTAACTCTTTTCTTTTTTGTATTTTAATATAACTGTGCTGAAAAAATATATTTTTGCAATTGTTAAATAATTTACGTACTTATGTAGTTTAAACTATTTAAAAGAACCTTTAAAAGGTTTATAACCTAACAATATAATTATACCTATTGTAATTTCATATTGTAAACTGTTGGTTCTATAAAATCAATAAAAATAAATAAAAATAAAAAACAGGCTGGACAACGCCGGCGGAGTTTTCTAGTAAAATAGTGAAAATATATTCGCTCGATCGACCGACAAAATATGTATATTTTGTAATGTAATATATATTTTGTCTCACTGTGAACAGTCCCATTTAAAAGTACGCGATATCAATTTATGACTTTGAATGTAATATATATTCCGTAGTGAGAAAGCACCTTAAAGAGTGCTTCATGTGTGCTTTCATTTATAAGTTGCAAAAGTACATTACATCTCATTTGATTTTTATCAGTACAAGATTTTTTTTTAGTTATTTAATTTTATAATAGTTTTTGAGAATATATTCTTTTCACACTAACTGTAAAAACAATTTTTCAGTGCACCTCTTTACGGTACGATGGAATTAATTTCTTCACAACCATCATCAAAATTGGCGCAATAGCCCATTGTGAGCCTTCATCTACTCTTGAATCTTCAGCTATTCAGCCCGGACGGCATCGTCTGCGTTCTCCAGCTTGTTATATCGATTGTTCTCAATTCTCCCTGTACTTGGAATTGATTCTTGAGAGGCTATAGTAGGCTATATAGTATATTTTGTAAATAATTTCCCCAGTACCCTCAAAAGATACGTCTTTGAAATAAGGAACAGTTTGTATTTACATATTTATTCTATTGCATAAGTTTTTTGAATTTTGAATTTGTACTAATACTTTTCTTATAAATTAGTTTTAGTAAAACCCCTTTTTATTTTTTTATTGTAATTAACTAAACTAGTTGCATTTAACACATGAGATCCAACTGTCGATAGCGATAGTATGTATAGTTGAAGAATGTGTACCAAACTATAAACCCATAAATCCAAATTATTGAAAATTTTAACACATGTTGGTATGTATGTCAAGATAGGACATTATGGAGGTCAGTCCTCTTTTCCTACCCGGAATATTAAAACAGCATGATGGTTCTGTATGTATGTTTGGGGATTAAGTATCAAACTATTAAGTCTTCTTAGATATTGTATATAGGCGACTGCCATACAAATTGTATGAAGCGAAGTCGTCACTAAATTCAATTTTAATAAAAATTGTTAGATAAAATTTGAGGTGTACTTCTACGATATTGATATTTTTTATAGAAAATTAAATTATCTAGTTGGGGTGTTGGATGTTAAGAGAACAAAGTTCTCATGAACAAATCGACAGTTGGATTATAATATTTTAATAACTATTCTTGCTATTTAAAAAAAACTGTTAATTTTATCATTTTTACACGATAAAATGTTGTATATCACATATCAGGTGATATACAATATTTATTCGTGTTTCATACATTAGAAGGTAATTTAGTGTGCATTTTTGCGTACATCCGTATACCCAGGGAATACGGATGTAATAAATTACCTTCTAATGCATGAAACACTAAAAAATCGTTTATCACGTGATGTACAATATTGAGGATTTTTTTTAAATAGTAAGAATATTAATTACAATAGTAAATTACTCAACCGGTAGAATTTCATAATATTCTCTTTCGACTGAAGTAAAAATCTACTTTATAAATCTTACAGTTTCTTAGATACAATAAAAAAATTAAAGCTTATTTTACAAGAAAACTATTAAAAAAATCAAATTTAAAAAAAATAAATTATAATTTATTTCCAAGACGTAAAATTCACTATTAAGCTTAATAAACTAAAATAAATTATAATTCCAAACGATTTCTGATTGTACGCAAAAAGGCTGACGTTCAAATTGAAATAAAAAAGGGAAAATAGAATCATTCCCTTCACTTTTTAAATTTAATAGGCGGGGGGCTACAGTACATACATATAATATATGTAAATAAATGTATGTATATATTATATTAAATTAAATATTATCATCCTTCAATAAAATACAATATTGATTGTGAATAATTAAATGTTACAAAAGGTTATCGCGTTATAACAACTCCACGCAACTGCATTTTTAAATAATGAGTAACATTTTACATATTATAATAGTGTATTTATCAACACCCATATCATTCATTCTGACATGTCAGATAATAAATATATCACATCGTATTTTATTGTATCGTATTCTGTCAATCACATTGAAGCCACACACATGCACATTGTTGTAGCACGTGGTTGAAACGTCATTATTTGTACATAATGTCGTGTAATTTTTTTTGTAATGTATTGCTCAATATGTTCGTTATATATTTTATTGGTTTAATGAGAGTTTAATTTAAATTGTAACATAAATACAACAATGTTTATGTGACCTATGAAAACCCCAGCATTACTCAATTTTAAATTAATCATGGCAAAATATTCAGAGTTTATTCGCAATATAAACAAACATATCTACACAACATTAATGCAAAATACACATACCTATCATCATCATCAATGGCTCCACAGCCCATTGCGGGCCTAGACCTCCTCCAGCATTCTTCGCCATCTCCCTCTATCCCAGTCTTTCTCAAAGTGGGCGATAACGCCCCCTTTTGGGCGTTATAGACCTAGAGGGGGGCGTTAAAGGGCCCAGAAAAAAATGGGGGGCGTTGGCTTGATATAGGGGGGCGATAGTTGATTTGAAATTTCACTTACTTTATTCAAAACCTAGCTACTACTCAATATCGAATAATTAGTTTATATTTCTACCCTGTATGATACTGATGTTTTTGAATAAAATCGAACCTGATTTCAACAAACTTGTTAAAAATCATCAAATTCATCTATCTCGTTAGATAAGTTTTAAAACTAAAATTGGTAACCTACCTATATTGTTTCTTTTAATTTGATTAAAATATTAGAGTATTTTTCTCTCGAACACCAGTAGAGACAATTCATCGTTTTTACTCAATACCCAGCAATCAGAACCATAAGTTAGTACGGGCCGTAGCAACGTTTTGTAGATTGTGACTTTGTTTTTTTTAGAAATCACATACCTATACAAATACACAAATATGTAAAAAACAAAATATCCATCGATGGATCGTACAGCAATGGAAATGAACTTGCTAAAAGAGTTTGAAGAGTTGTCGATACATACCACTTTAAAATTATTTTTATATTGCGTTTGAGTTGGTATGACTGTTGGTATGGGAAGATAAAATGTGTACCTTGTTATCGCGGTTAAAGTTATTTATTTAGTAATAGTTCTTTGACTAAGAGAATGATGTTAAATTATATGAGCTTAGGGCGACATAAAGAGCGATGGAAGGAATGTTGAATATCTAACTAGTTGCATGTAACACATGAGATCCAACTGTCGATAGCGATAGTATGTATAGTTGAAGAATATGTACCAAACTATAAACCCATAAATACAAATTATTGAATATTATCTGATATTTTGTTTTCTATACAACATAATATGTTGTATGTATGTTGTACATATTATGTAGGTATGTATGTCAAGATAGGATAGTATGGAGGAAGGTCCTTTTTTCCTACCCAGAATATGAAAATAGCATGATGGTATGTATGTATGTTTGGAGATGAAGTATCAAACTATTAAGTCTTCTTACAAATTGTGTATAGGCGACTGCCATACAAAATGTATGAAGCGATGTCGTCACTAAATTCAATTTTTAAAAAAATTGTTAAAAAAAATGAGATAGTCTACTACAATGTTAATATTTTTTATAGAAAATTAAATTATCTAGTCGGGGTATTTCGGCTTTTTTCGATATTTGTAAAAGTTTTGGAAATATAGGCAGTTAAACTCAAAAATTTATCATAAAAAAAATATTTTTCTTAATAAAAAATGTTTGAGAATCCCTGGAATTTTTTGGAATAAACTAATTTGAGATTTTGTATTTGTCTATTTTTATACCAATTTTCAGCGTTCTAGCTTTTATGGTTTCTGAGATATATGGAAAAATAAAATAAAAATTCAAAAGTTGATAACCCCTGACTGAAACAAAAATTCAAAATTCTGAGTATAAAAGTTTTGTAGGACTGAAAGTGTTTATATATTCTGAAATTTTGGGCTCTGTAAATTGAGAGGATCAAAAGTTATAAGGGACACACACACACACACACACACACACACACACACACACACACACACACACACTCACACACAGACACACGAAATGTTCTACTCCGAATTCTGAGTAAATCCGTGTATGGAACATATATGCTGCGAAGCCTCTAAGTTGGAAAAGCCGTGAAAAAAGTAGACCTTTGCATACAATTCTCGCGTATCCTGGCTTGAAACATTGTCGATATGTTAAGAGAACAAAGTTCTCCTGAACAAATCGACAGTTGGATGAACGCACAGATTATATGAATGAACCGCAAAACTAATGAACGGATTATGGAGAACACAGGCGTAGCGGATGCGTCCAAAAGAATAGCCGACTCGTAATAGCGAAGTCGAAGTGGAGTTAGGCGAGTCACTTGTCTAAGATATTGGATTGCCGCCATAACTGTCATTTGGATTTGTTGACAATTTTCCATAGAAAATGCAAATACAAAAAAGTTTTTTTTACGGCTTGATAATCGTATGCTCGGCTTGTATAGTCGCCAAATATCTTAAACTCTTAGCCGAGAGGAGGGGCGATTGTCTGTGTGTCAATCAGAGAAAATAATAAATTGATAAATACCAAATAAATTTAAATAGAACGCCTCTGTTCAATATGTTCCCGTTACCTGCCCGTAACTCATTAGTATCGCAGATCTAAAAATATTTGCAGTTTGAAAATTTCTCGGTAAATGAAAATGACTTCTCGCCTTTGCGTCAGTGAGTTTCCAGAACAATTCCATCGTGTGTTGTTCTTGATTTGCCGTGACAGCAAAATCTTCCTACTGGTCACACACACACATACTGATAAAAATTGATTTGTCGATTTCAAAACAAAATTTCGATACACAATACAAGCTCACTATTTAAATATGTCTGAATTTAATTAATATTTTTGAGCACATATCAAAGTTTTATCGAGGAAATAAATTATCTGACGTGTATAATTCAGTTTAAAAACATCATTAAGATTTGATCTTGTACTTTATTTCAATAAGAAAAAAGCATGAAAAATAAAATGCGTGACCCATCAAACTTAAACCACCTAAAATAAAATAATTTCTAAAGAGCTTTCATTCTCAATTATAAGTAGATATGGAGTTACATCGTGATCTGTATATTGATATTTCAATCTAGTTGCATCGAATATTTATGTGCGTTTCGCTTGGTGAAATGATCACCAGCTAAAAAGGCCTTCAAAAGGCGAAAAAGTCGTCATGTTTTTGAAAAATAGATAATGTAGAACAGGCCTGGGAAAACTATGGCCTGCCGAGTGTTTCATTATTGCGGCCCGCGAGCAATATACGTCAAAAATATATTGTTTTCTAAAAAACTACAAACTTTGCCATTTCATTCGCACGCACTGCAATGGAGGAAAGGGGAAAGAAGATTAAAAGAAAATTTTTCGCTGCGTGAACTTTTTTTGCGGATTTTATTTGATTTAGTTTATCGAAATAAATAAAAGAAAATGGACTTTTTCTCGCTGCGCGGAATTTTTTGGTTTGGTTTATTTTATCGAAATAAACAAATGAATACCAAAATAAACAAATATCGAAATAAACAAATGAATTCCAACTAACGATGGAGGGGCCTGGAGAATAGGTATAATCATGAGTTAGAGGCAATGTACAACGAAACTAATGTAGTCTAATTTATTAAAATTCAGCGCTTACGATGGCTTGGACATGTTTGCCGGATGGATGATGACCGTATTCCTAAAAAGGTATTAGACACCTGTCCCGAAGTCAGAAGAAGTAGAGGCAGACCTAGGTTGAGATGGCTGGACGACGTGCTGTGCGATATAAGAGAAATGGACCTGATAAATTGGAGAAGACTGGCGGTCGATAGGGAGGGATGGAGACGATTTCTGGAGGAGGCCAGGGTCCGTAGCGGACTGTAGTGCCAATTATGTATGTAAACAAAAGAAAATAGAATTTTTGTCGCTGCGCGGAATTTTTGATTTGCTTTATTGAAAAAAAATCAAAAGATAACTGAAAGTTTCACAGATTTTTTTCTTTGGAAAATTGAAAATTTTTCGCTACGCCGCAATTTTCTGTTTTGTGAATTCTTAGAAAACGAATTACACGTTAAATAATAAAAATATATTTATTTCTCCATATTTTTAAAATTTCACAGTTGAGATTTTTAATAAAGTGTATTTAGGAGTGTTAGTATTTTAATTCTGCGGCCCGTTGTCCCAAAATTTTCCCTACCCCTCATGTAGAATGCAGTTGTATTATTTTAAAATTAATAAAAACAAAATACACAACAAATGCTGTGTTTTCAATCTATGTATGTTACTATAAAATTTCCCTAAAGAACATCCGTCGATAAAATTATTTAAAAAGCATAAAATATTTCAATTGTTTTAAGGAAAATTGGACATTAATTTATCGTAAACTGATAATAATTTTCACGACAAACTGAAAATTTAAATGTGTATATTTTTTTCTAGTAACAATCCATAGTTGACTACTATTATTATCAATTAAACGAGAATAGTATTATGACATTATGATAAATAATAATATGTGATAAATTTACTGTCACATTCAATGCACATTCATATAATTTATGTTATCGTGTATTGTAAAGGTTGTTACCCTTCCAAAGAAAAATGCCGACAGTTGCGAAAACCAAAGAAAATATATTGAAAATTCTAAAACTGAAAAACATCTTCAAGCCATAAATAACATCTGCAGTCGTATTGTGTTTAATTGTAAATCATACGGAAGAGATGGTATAGAAATTCATTAGGGCTATGCTAGAATATTTTTATTTATTTATTTGTCGAAAAAAACAGTAATATCAGGAAATAATATTATGCTAGTAACGTAATTAATAGTTATAAAAACTTTTCATTGCGTTTCACTTTTTTACTGTGTTTTTATTTTCTTTTTTAATGTGTGTGATTTTGCAAGTTCGTAAATTGTGAATTTGTATACGATAGGCAATGATAGCAATAAGATCGTGCTAAAATCATGCTATTTGGGGGCTCGGCCTCTCGCTTCGTAGCTGACCAATGGACCTTTTGTGATATCAATTTGCTGTATATAAATATAAATATATTCTTTTCTTTCTATTGGCCATTATTTATGTATTTATTTATTTATATACATTTTTTTTAATTGTTATTTTAGTGTAATATATATTTTCTTTGTTTTCTTAATTGTTATTTTAGTGTAATATATATTTTCTTTGTTTTTCTATATTGTTATTTTAGTGTAATATATATTTTCTTTGTTTTTTAATTGTTATTTTAGTGTAATATATATTTTCTTTGTTTTTTAATTGTTATTTTAGTGTAATATATATTTTCTTTGTTATTTTAGTGTAATATATATTTTCTTTGTTTTTTTTATTGTTATTTTAGTGTAATATATATTTTCTTTGTTTTTTTTGCTTTCATTCTTTTGTTGATGTATACATTCACAATTTCGTCAAACTTCGTAATCTTTGTAATTTGGTTGGTTGGGAGAAATTTCCTAATAGCAATAAGCCCGCTAGTGAGCAATACATACATACATACATACCATCACACCGTGTCCCTTACGGCATAAGCAGAGAGAACCGAGCCCCATACTTCTCTATTTTTGCACACATTTCTGGCTTCCTTTACATCCATGCATCGTCTCATACATGCTCGTTGATTGTTCAAACTTTATTAGTTTCACTTTTAATTTTGTTTACACTGACAGCGTTTACTATGTAGAATTCCATTTTTAAAATAAATTAAACACTTGTTTTTCTTTCTACATTTATTTTTACTCTCCAGAACGACCGTTTCGCCTGGTGAAGGCCTTTTCAACCAGTTGAAAAGGCCTTCACCAGGCGAAACGGTCGTTCTGGAGAGTAAAAATAAATGTAGAAAGAAAAACAAGTGTTTAATTTATTAGTTTCCTTTTTTCAAAATATCATTCACATGGTCATGCCATCCCTTTCTGGGGCGACCTCTGCTATTCACTACATTTCTTGCACCCATGTATATTTTTTGGTTAGTCGTTCATCGTTCATTCTTTCAATATGTCCAAATCACCTCAAGGCATTCACTTTCATTTTACATATATTATCCTTCTTTATTTTGCATTCTCTCTTTATGTCCTCATTTTTTATTCTATCATAATATCGTTCTATTACATACTCTTCTTGGTGATCTCATTTCTACAGCATATATTCTACTTTCATGTGTCTTTTACCAGGTCCATGTTTCACTAGCATACTTCAAAGTAGGCACTACAATTGAATTGTGTACTGCAATTTTGGCTTCTTTTGAGATGCTTGGATCGGACATTACTGGTCTGAGCAC
The DNA here is from genome assembly GCA_963576475.1 of Molanna angustata. NCBI lineage: Eukaryota > Metazoa > Arthropoda > Insecta > Trichoptera > Molannidae > Molanna > Molanna angustata. The sequence continues at coordinate 15,857,541 of OY754975.1, forward strand.
AGAGTAGGTCTGAGTGTACCTGCCATAACTCTTCTTTTAATATCTTTATCAGGTCTTCTATTCCGTTCAAACATACTCCCCAAATATAAATATTCCTCAACTTGTTCTAGAGTGAGCAAAATATTTGTTTATATTATATACAAAAAGATAAATATATAAACTATAAGTGATACATATTTACCGAAACATATACATTCACGTAACTACATACATACAAACACATACTGATGGAAATCCCACAAGGCTGATGGGATTATTGGGAGTATGGACCATATTTATGTACATAGCATTTGACCCTTCTCTGTTCTAACTTCAAATTGAGATTATCATTACAGAAGAATGATCTCATATTATTAAATGCATGTCTTAGATAATCTATTCTGCACCTCAACTCTTTATATAATTACTATCCATCTCAAAACAATGGAAGAATGAAAAGCTCGCAGTAATGAGAAGTGTGGAGGGTATAAAATATGATGATTTTAGGTTATTGATGATTTTAGGTTATTGAATTTGATAGTTTGGTGCCGCCCTGTGAGATAAGATTGAAACCACTTATATGTGTTCTCTCGAATTCCGTAAGGTTAGTCCTTTTTTCCTACCCAGAATTTGAAAACATGCAACTAGTAGTATGTTACATGCAACTAGTATTATTCAATTAATTTAGCCTCGAAAATTGCAAAAGTCTGAAGCTGAGCTTAATTTTACTGTAATGAATTTCTTGAGTAGCCCTGCTGTAGGGAAGACCCAAAATCACAACATCGGGTCGGTGATTTATCTTTGTATTTTATACCCTCCACACTTCTCATAACTGCGAGCCTTTCATTCTTCCATTGTTTTGAGATGGATAGTAATTATATAAAGAGTTGAGGTGCAGAATAATGTCTACTAGCAGAGTCATACATATATATACACGAGCCGGCCAATAGAACGGCTTCACTTTTTCAGCGAGGTATTGTACGGGAATGAATATTCTATATTTTTATTACAAAGACCTTATATACTAAAGTATATTATAAGGTCTTTGTTTTATTATTATTCTATGACCGTTTATTGATAAATAAATAAATAATTATAGGTATAAATGTTTTAATATACATCATTATATATATACTTATCTATTGAAAAATAGTGAATATATTTATTGATATGAAACATATGAAATAATGATGCAAGGGTCTATCAAACTACTCTCTACGATAAAATAAATATTTCGATATGTAACCGTTAGTTGCGGAGATAAAATATTTTTTCAAAAAAGTCTTTGACGCATGCATTTTCATATTAATCAATATAAATATTATCGCCAAACAGGTCAATAAATTCAAAGTCGATTAAATTATGTTTTATATGACGTCAATGGAATGTTGCTTCATTCGGTGTTAAATTATTATAATAACGTATTCAATAAGAATAATTTATTAAATTAATATTTTTTTGATTGATGATATCACCCCAAGACATTTTTATAGTTGATATTGATTGTGCGTTTGGTAATAAAAATTAAATATGATATCAAGAAAAAGATGAATAACTATAAAACTGAAGGATTTTCTCTTCTTTTTCTTTCGCTTTGACAGAAGGCGACAGTTACACATTCAATCACTCGACGAATTGTCGGTTTCCACGTAGGACTGTCTTGGGCTCTAGGTCCTGGGGGGTTACTCATGACACGTTCTTAGCTTGCCTTAATCTTAAAAATGTATTTAATCAGTACTCGATTATAATCCAATTTTAATCTTTTCCAACTGTCGATTTGTTCGAGAGAACTTTGTTCTCTTAACATATCGACAATGTTTCAAGCTATGATAAAAAAAATTCTAATTTTTCACGGCTTTTCCAACTTTGAAGTCAAAAAACACCAATTTAGAGGCTTCGCAGCATATACGTTCCATATACGGATTTACTCAGAATTCGGAGTAGAACATTTCGTGTGTCTGTGTGTGTGTGTGTCTCTGTGTGTGTGTCCCTTATAACTTTTGATCCACTCAATTTACAGAGCTTAAAATTTCAGAATATATAGATAGTTATAGGCCTACAAAACTTTTATACTCAGAATTTTGAATTTTTGTTTCAATCAGGGGTTATCAACTTTTGAATTTTTACTTTATTTTTCCAAATATCTCAGAAAAAATAAAAGCTAGAACGCTGAAAAATTGTATGAACATATTATATTTATGTTTGGACAGCATAAAAATGTCACCTAAATCATTAATTTCCAATATTATGGAGACGACTGACTAGCGAGTGATATTCTGTGTGCGTATCTGTAAAAAAGACAAATAAAAAATTATGTGGGCGCTCACACAAAATAATATCTACAAAAATAACATCTACATGACGATCTACCAAAATCTAAGCTTTATAAAAATCCAGTAGCAAGATAGAAAAAAAATGCGTTCGGATCTCTACACCTACCCTATGACGGACTCATAGTTCTGACGTTGTACATTCGGGAATGTAGGTAGTTATTTGCATCATTCAGCATTATAGCATTATAAAGGTGCAGTTTAATTTGTGTGATAATACTGCAAGCAGTAATCGAGTTTTAATCCAAATAGCACCCACACTCTTAGTACGCTTACGAAGTAGATTACAGACCACAGCTCAAACAGGTGCTGATTTTTTTATAATATTAGGCAACCCACCCTTGAAGAGTGATTTGTGGCAAATGGAATAAAAATTTAAAAATATACTAATAAATATCACGATTTACAGATTAATACCATTTTTTTTTATGAATATGTCCTTGTTAAACAAGTACATATACATCTTCATACGTTCCCTAAAATAAGCAAATAAATGCTTGTGCTTAGGTGAGCGAAATCGGTCGAGGCAGGATTCGAACTCGCGACCACTGGATTACTAGCCCAGCGCGCTAACCGCTCTGCCACCGACCCATCTGCACCATTGATTGAGATAAATTTAGTTATTGCGAGTACTTTATCATTTGATATTTTATCGACTCGGGAAATTTTCAGCATGCGGCGATGCAGCCACATTTCAAAGGCCTGAAGACAGTTAAGTACATATATTGACCTTTATGGTTTAGGTTTCAAGTCCATATAGAATTATGGACCATATTATGTAGCGCTTCACAAGGTACTGCCTTATTTTAAGCTATCGTCGCAAAACCGGAATGGGACACTTGGCTGCGGCCACTTGGGTGCGGGACACTTGGGTGCGGGACACTTGACTGCGGGACACTTGGCTGCGACGGACACTTGGGTGCGACGGACAATTAGCTGCGAGCCCATTTGGTCGCGAATTCAAAAATATTTTTTTCTGCTTAGGAATGAAGTGTTTCGTACTGATTTTTGTAATGCTCTTTATATATTATATGAAATTGATATACAAGTATACACAGACATTAAAATATAAAGAGATATATTTAAGTTTATACATACATACATACATACATACCATCACGCCATGTCCCTCGCGGGGTAGGCAGAGAGAACAGAACGCCACACTATTCTATCTTGACATACATTCACCGCCTCGTCAACATTCATGCTACGTCTCATGCATGTTCTTCTATTGTTCAGACTTCTAACATTTCCTTTAAAAAGTTTAAAAGTATAAAATAAAAACAAGGTTATTTAATGAAATTATTTTTCATACTATAAATATGATAATTTTTTATACCCATGCCTACATGAAAAGTGAATTATATTTTTTTTCGAAATTTGTTGTGATAACAAAAAAAATCTCATATTTATACTCTTAGTATGAAAAATAATTTCACTTAATATACTTGTTTTACTTTATACTTTCAAACTTAAATATATCTCTTTATATTTTAAATGTCTGTGTATACTTGTATATCAACTTCATGCTGTATATAAAGAGCATTACAAAAATTAGTAAGAAACAATTCATTCCTAAGCAGAAAAAAATATTTTTGAATTCGCGACCAAATGGGCTCGCACCCAAGTGTCCCGCAGCCAAGTGTCCGCCGCAGCCAAATGTCCGCCGCAGCCAAGTGACCCGCAGCCAAGTGTCCCGCACCCAAGTGTCCCGCAGCCAAGTGGCCGCAGCCAAGTGTCCCGCACCCAAGTGTCCCGCAGCCAAGTGGCCGCAGCCAAGTGTCCCGCACCCAAGTGTCCCGCAGCCAAGTGGCCGCAGCCAAGTGGCCGCAGCCAAGTGTCCTAGACCGTCGCAAAACAGTGTCTTCATTCTAAAAAAAAAAACATCACGCGAGCTGTCTCCATGCGACACCTTAGTTCTTGTCAAGATCTAAATCATCAGTAAAGAAGACTCCCAAGATATTTAAAAATTTTGACTCTTCCTATAGCTATAAATGTATGAACTGTATATAAAGGGAACAGTTGTGAAGAATTTTACAAACTGATCTCTATACCTGAAAATTGAACACAGCGGATTCACCTTATCATATACATATATGGGTAGGTAAATGTATAATGCCCGCCTTAACGCATTGGTTGTGCCCAAACGAAAATAACTCGTAGGTATAAAATATTTATGTATATTAATAGATGATAAATGGAAATTTGATAAAAAGAATAAGAAATAACTTGGATTTCCAACCTCAATAAGTAAGTCTCCATTTGGATTATTGTTTTAGTGTCCTATTCCTCTGCAATAAAACTCAAAATAGAAAATTACGGATTATCAAAATACGCGAATGAGAACAATTATAAAATGCATTAGATATTACAAGAATAAACTTAATGTTTAATAAACTAAAATCAATGACAGTAAAGCAATACATTATAAACAACACACTATCATTTTTTTATTAGATTATCAACAAGTATCATGCTGAGATTGTATTCCATCACAATGTAACTGTAGGTATATGTGCTGTGTACTATGTGCAATGTAATATGTGATATGACATTGTGCTATGTACAGCAATTTTATCAATAATAATTAATAAACTGAGAGTACCAACAAGACCAACTAGCATATAATATTGTAGTTTCAATTTTTGTTTTATTTAATATTCTTTGTTTTTTTTCTTACAATACTAATAAGGTGATAATGTATACATTTAATTGCCATTGGGCGTGACTATTTTTACTCCTCACTAACCCAAGGGGATATAGTGGGGAGTTATGATTTAGCAATTTTTAAGGGTATTATATCAACAAGTATCATGCTGAGATTGTATTCTGAAAGTTTCATCACAATGTATCTGTGTGTGTGTGTGCTATATGCTATGTACGGCGTGTTCATTTTACTTTATCGATTATAGACTAAAGTACTCATTCGATTCTATTCAAATTTTGCAAATATGTATATCCAATACTCGATTAGATCCCATTAGATTTTAAACGATATATGAATAGTGCTTCTCAATTTTTTTAACTGTCAAATATTTCAAAGTGACCCTAAGCTCAGGAAACTTAAAATTTTAAATTTTTATTTTCAAATTCGTAAAAAGGCACATCACTTTCATAAAATGGCATTGAAGAGTTATCAAGTTTTCGTAATAAAATATTTAAATAAAAAATAATTTAACAAACTCATTTCATGAAAATGTTGGAAATTTTCCATACAAAATTTGAATACTTTATAGAATGACTTGTTAGTGAGGAGTTTAGTGTTGGCCACAACCCACTCGTTTTATATTGTGTGTCACCAGTTTATTTGTCCAGTCATTGTTTGTGTATTTAAAATAAAAGTATTTAAAAACTCATTTCGTGAAATTGCTAAAAAATTTCCATACAAAATTTTAATACTTACTTTGTGGAGTGACTGGCAGCGAGGAGTAAAGCGTTGGTCAAAACACACTCGTTTTAATATATTTAGAGCACGTTACAGACACAATCGATAAATTCTTAATATGAAAGATGATGTAATCATTAACACAAAAAAAACTTACCTACCTAAGTCACGTGGTCCACACATAGACGATACCTAACTCTCCATTCTCAGAATAATGTAGTGTATCTTATATAATAAGAGATAAAGCATTTCTTAGAATCGAGTCCAACGGACGTAATCTTGTACATATGGTAACACATTAAACGATGATCAATTTTTTTCCTAGAACTAACAGGTCGATCATTGATCCCATATTGGAGGCCGCCCTATGATTTGTGGTTCTTTGTACCCCCAAAATCCCTTAACCAAATGATTCTCAACTTGAGGAATTTTATAATAATAATTATTTAATTTTATAAAATATTTTTTACACAACATGGCGTACTTTTTACCCGTAGGAAATTTATATAAATTAATCACACTCCACAAATTATTCATATTTTGTATGGAAATTTTCGGCATTTTCATGAAATGAGTTTGTTAATTTTTTTTTATTTGAAACTTAATAATTCTTCAATGCTGTTGTATGAAAATGATGCGCCATTTTAGTAATTTGAAAATAAAAATATCAAATTTTAAGTTACCTAAGCTCGGGGTCGCATTGAAATATTTGACAGTTGAAAAAATAGAGAAGCACTGATCAGATATCCTTCGAAATCTAATGGGGTCTAAGCGAGTATTAGACATACATATTTGCAAAATTTATAAAGAATCGAATGAGTAATTTAGTCTTTAATCGATAAAGTAGAAAAAAGCGCTATACCTAGTACATACACACACACATTGCGATGAAACTATACAATCTCAGCATGATACTATTTGACAATCTCAAAAAAACTTATATGCCCATGGGGTAGTGAGGAGTAAAAAACAAATATATTTAGAGTTTTTTGTATCGTTTTCTTACTATCATCGTTTTCGGATGTCTCGTAAGAGCCGGGTAATCGAAAATACAACAAGCAAAATAACATCTCACATAGTTCTGCAATGACGAGACCGATGTGTGGGGATACACGCATAGTTCGTGATTTATTTTATGAGGTAACGCAAATCCATACACCTGTCCCTGGTTACCCCACATTGTGGGATATTTTTTTTTTAAAGAATGAATATGTCCTTGCAAAAAATACATATACATCCTCATATATTCCCTAGATTAAGCATGTGCTTGTGCTATAGGTGAACGAAATCGGTCGTGGCAGGATTCGAACTCGCGGCCACTGGATCTAATCCAGCATACTAATCCAGCGCGCAAACCGCTAAGCCACCACCCATCTTCATATGCCGTGATGGTACGAATGAATTGATGTTTTTAGTCCTTTAACCAGGTGACATGTTTTGAGCACACAATAATTAATGATGAACGTCTGACGAAGCAAGTGTACAAGGTTGTTAAGACAGAATAAGATTTAAATAACATCAAATTATATTAATATTTTCTTTGTTAGTAAAGAATTGATTTCAGAAAAATTGTGTCCTTCGTATCGCACTAATTTAAGTGACAAATATTTATTAATATAAAATAAAAGGAAACAAAATAATTACAGAAAAAAATACGTAAGTAAACTCCAATAGGTATAGCTATCGGCAAAGATCTTGACATATTTCGGAGGAGAGGAGAACGGTTTGCACATTTAACAACTTTCCAATCAAAAAACCCAAATTTGCGCCCAGCGCTGCCTACATATTCTTTCAAGTTATTGAAAAAAAAACTGTTTACGTACAAAAAAACAAAATACCAAGGTAATATACATTTACAAAAAACAACTTTAAGGTACTTACTATAGTAGGCTATATAGTATATTTTGAAAATAATTTCCCCAGTATCCTCAAAAGATACGTCTTTGTAATAAAGAACAGTTAATATTGATTTACATGTTTATTCTAGTGCATGAGTTTTTTTCAAATTTGAATTAGTTTTATACTTTTTATTACAAAATTAGTTTTAATAAAACCCTTTTCTAACTTTTTATTGTAAGTAACTAAAAAAACTACAAAGAATATGAAGAAGATTTTTACTTCAATCGAAAGAAAATATGATAATCTACCGGTTGAGATTTTTAATATTATAATATTTTAATTACTATTCTTGTTATTTAAAAAAAACTCTAAATTTTACCTTTTATCATTAATAAATGTTATATATCACATATTAAGTGATATACAATATTGCTTCGTGTTTCATACATTAGATGGTAATTTATCGTTCATTTTTGTGTACATTGGACAGAGTCAACAAAGCGGCTTACTATGACCAATGCTTTAGTGTGAGTGGTCCTATTAAGTGGAATTCACTGCCTCTAGATGTCCGCAGTGCTCAAAGCAAGAGCACTTTCACTAAAGGATTAAAAACAGCTTTGTTTCAGAGAGCAACACAACATTAAACTATCAGCGCCCTTGGTATGATCTCGAATCATTAAACGGCGCTATACAAATGACTTATTATTATTATTATTATTATCCGTATACCCAGGGTATACAAGGGCCTTAACATCTCAAAAGGACCATACTCAGAACTCAGCTATGTTATTTTTATCTACGGACCTAGTGAAGTGGAAACATCCATGAGGCGATTGTTATTCACATACGAAGATATATTATATTAATTTATTTTAGGTTCATCTATTGCACGAGTGGGCCCCTCGTGGTCAAGCGCACCGCGCACCTCATGTTGAGAATCGCTGCGCCAACTGATAATAGATATTATTTCTCGGAAGTACAAGTGGGCAATTATTTCCAACGTAAAAATATGACATCATAACGAAAGCAAGTCCAAACTTGTAACGAATTTAGTTCATCGGACCTGCTTCTTTAATTCGATGTAGACTTTTCTAGTATTTTCTATCCACAGAAATAATGGCTACTAGCAGTCCTATACACGAACAGAAAGTGATATACATCAAGGAACCTATAAACAATAATCAAATAAAAAAAACGCTACACTATTTTTTTTAATTAAATGAAATTAAAAATCAAGGAACAATTAAATATAATATTTTATTTTTAAAATATTATAGGTAATACCTACTAGTTTTTTTATACGAGACGTTGCTCGGAAAGGTAACTCAATTAGAAAATCTTTTTTGTAATTTTTTAACTTTTTATTTCTTCTTCTTGGTTTAGTAGACCTGTTGGTCTGTAATTAAAAAACCATATCCATATCTTTGGTGGTCTTCTGGGTAGACGGCGACCAGAAGAGATTTCATTTGCATATTATTCGTATATTTGCAAGATTAGTCGTTGGGTCCTTTAATCCTTGAATGAATTCCAAGTACATTGTTTAGATGATACGTACCGATGATGTATACATATGATAAGATACTAATATAAACAATTAAAAAACATTATTCCTACATACTTAAGCATTAAATATTATTACCTACTTCATAAATTTTATAAAACATATGTATTTACATACAATCATTACGACATATGTAGCTTTTACGTCGTTGATTTTAATATCAAATATTTTTGTGAGAATTATGAAAACATATAAAATACAAAAACTAATATATTATATGCATTGATAAGTTTTAATGTTTATGCACATTTGGTATAAATACCTATGTTTATTTTTTGTATAATATTATCATTTTATAAATATATGATGAAATTCACCCTTAATGCTGAAGAACATAAGAATTAAAGATAAACATTTAATTTATTTTTTTAATTTATGTATAACTAGCTGACCCGGCGAACTTCGTACCGCCTCAATCAATGGATGTCGTGTTAACTTTTAGCTATACCATATTTAGGGTTTTATCAACGTAATAAAATGAACACAAAAAATATATTAAGTTCAATGGAATATTAGGATATAATAATAATAATAGTATAAAATTGCAAAAATCGGTAATAATGAATACATTTTTCTGTATCTGACAGATCAAGAACCAACCCCAAGCATAATTTCAAAATTTTCTTTAATCCATATGTTTTGTTTTTCAATGTTTCTTCGTAGAATAAATTCCATTTTCAAATTATTTAAATAATAATGCTAATTAAATCAATATTTATAGTTATATTGTTTGCATAATAGGTACCAGGCGTACAGTTTATTTACATGTTTTTTTTTATATTTTTTCATTTTTTCCGTTAATTTTTCTGATATTTTTATAGTTATTATGTTATCCGGGGAGGAGACGAATCCAACAAATAAGAAATCATTACAATTGGTCCAGCTGTTCTTGAGTTATAAATAGTCTAACTAACACGACTTTGTTTTATTTATATATATATATATATATAAATGAAACGCAATCGTTATAAAAATTACGACGAAAAATATCAACGATTTAAAGACAGGCGGCAGCAAGCAGAAAAATATACATGTGTATCAATGCCGTTTTATGAAGTCAAATACGAATAAGCTCTCGAATGAATAACCAAATTAACATGAATCAAATTAATTATTTTTTTTTTCAAAATCAGTTATGTTTGAAAATCGGCAATTTAACTGTATACTATTTATGTCATTTTTGTCGAGTTCTACTTCGGCACCGAAGTAGAGCTCGACACGTGAGAGATTGTGGAAGTCGGTTTTATATTAAATGGTTGCAAGGATCTGAGCAAAAGTGACACGCAATAGACTACACAACGTCGAACGTCATAAACTGATTTTATTCGTCGTTTCACATCAGCGTAAATATCCCTGTAGGTCAAGGGTGTCAAACTCAATTTTGCATAGGGCCATATATTAAATTTAGAATGTTTAATTTTATAATGTACTGAATTATTATAACATTTTATTTATTTAATTATATAGTATGTAATATACGGTTGTTAAAAATCATATCAAAGTTATAAAAGAGGGTAATTATTTTGAGCTCGAGGATCCAGATATCTGACTTCTCTTGTTTTTGACAAGCTCATTGATGTCATTCATTATAATTATTTTAAGAATTGATTGGAGATGTTCATTTGTAAGTCTTGCGCGATGTTTGTTCTTATTTGTTTTCATGACTGAAAACATCTGCTCACATAAATAGGTGCTACCAAACATGCACAGAATGCGTGCTTTTGTAATTCCGGGTAGTTATCCAAACTCTTGAAATATTGTGTATAAAATGAGGATATCTATTCAGATGGCTCTCATCATATATCAGTAACCGTAGTCAGGCAGTTACAATTAATGGGTTTTCTTCAAGGTTTCAATATGTACCCTCAGGTGTGCCACAGGGATCTCACTTAGGACCCCTTCTATTCATTATCTATATCAATGACATTCAAAAATCTCTTTTATCCTCTAAACTTATATTGTTTGCCGACGACGCCAAATTATTTAAAGTTATAAAAACGCCTGCCGACTGTATACTGTTACAAGAAGATATTAATCGTTTACATACATATTGCAAAGAAAATCAACTTTACCTCAATTTCAATAAATGTCATATGATATCCTGTTCTAGAAAGAAAAACACAATCCTTAATAATTATACATTAGATGACACCCCTTTAAATCGTTGTACAGAGTTGAGAGATCTTGGTGTTATTCTAGATTCCAAGCTCACTTTCACTTCAAACATTAAGTCGATGCCCGCGAACAAATTTCATAAAAAATTCATTCATAAATCGTTCAACAACCAAATACAATAAATAAAATAATGCGCAAACCCTGGACATTTTTCATGATAACCTTGGTAAATTTAGGTCCCGGGTGGGGCTGTTGTTGGTGTTATCTATTGGGGCGAAATTGAAAATCTTCGAGGTTATTCCTATCCCTCTATTTCCTCTCCCTTCCTGTTCTATAGAGGTTTGTAATTGGTTATGAATAAGTATTTTTTTTTTTGTTGTTTATATTATATATTTTGTATTGTAAAGATCACTCACATTATCTAGCCATTATTTTTATTTTGATTGTATAAAAGCATTAGGGAACTTTACTGGTTTTGTATAGGTATATATATTGTTTTTTTTACTCCCACAAGCTGTATATAACTGTCTGTTCCTGGAATTAAATAAAATAAAAATAAAATAAGAGCGTTAACCTCTTTAAATTTTTCTTTCAAAATACCTACTACATCCGGCCGCGGACCGTAACTTTGACATGACTGATGTAGGTACTAAAATTGGTTTGTGCACAGATGACATCACCCGCATTCTTTCTTTTGGAAAGCTCTAATTTGCTACCAAATTATAATTATTTTTGAACATGATTCATAAAGTATCAAGATTCAATCGCCTCCGATGCAAAATTCAATCCATCGTAAACGTCAGTCGCGTATACTTTCCAAGAACCAACCATCGATAGTCGAGTCAGACTCTTCATATTGTATTCCTCGAAGCCCCAACATTTATATTAGATAACTTCTTAGAATTGTTTCCTCCAAGAATTATTAAATTTTAATTAAAGTTTTAATATCGACAGGGCGGGCACGGAGGGATCGATTCCCTCACTCAGGAACAATAATAATTCGCCGAATCAGGCGCTATTCTTCAGTGGTAGCCATATTTAATGGTTCTTTTACGTTTTGAAGCGGGGCCCTACCGAGAAACAACCCGCTTCTGAAATATACAGCGTACATCGGGAGCAAAAATGCATGTAATTTATCGATACTCTACGCCAGAAGCAGTTGAGATAAATTTTGCAATTCTTAGGATGTGATGAATATTCTTTGCCAACCTCGAGCTAAATGACATAATATTTATTGTTATGTGATATGTATGTACCCGCCTGCCGCGTAACTTCTCCGAGAATATTTATATTAACACCTTAAGGGTATCATCATTCATACTGAGACAAGAGACGCCCATAATACACCATTATTTAACATAAATAATATTGCTTTAAGGCATCGGTCTTCATTGGTTAACATTATGCACACAAATGCATTTAAAAATGAGTGAGAGTGCCTAATGTAGGTACTAATCAAATAGTACCTAATAAAGTATTTTATTGTAATTTGTTTGACTTATTTTAATTAACTTTATTTAAACCATAAATAAGCTACTTTATATGATCGGTTTTAAAGCGACTGTTCTACTTCAGGATGTATGATAACTTGAAGAACTGAAATGCTTTAAACGAAATTAATCATATTTATTTAAATAAATAAAATCGTTTGTATTGTGCCAAAAAATTACTGTGAAAAATATAAATGCAACATACAGTGGTTTAGGGCAAAATTCACATGCCAAAACGGTTAATATGAACAACCACAAAATATCCGCCGAGTATTTGAACTATATCCAACATACACAACTCAAATACTTATTCCATTACTAAAAATTAGCTTTCATTGTCCACTTAGGTATCACACATAAATCTAGTAATATTCTTTTTTACCTTGCTCAGAGTGCTTTCTGAGTGTAGGTAATACTCTAAATAAATTAAAAGTGAAACTAAAACTAGCATTTTAATTTAATTCACTATATAAAGTTTTTATTTTTCAATTGTTGTTGATGATTATTGTGTTGTATTTAGATTTCTTTAAAAATAAATTTAAAGTAAATCTAGCATTTGTATTTAATTCACTATATATAGTTTAGTTTTGCAATTATTTTTAATCATTATTATATTGTATTTAGCTTCGATTAAAATAAAAAGTAAAACACTAGCATTTAAATTTAATTCGCAGTATATAGTTTTTGTTTTATTTATTATTATATTTTATTAAGGTTTCTTTGAAAATAAAAATAAATTAAAAGTGAAACTAAAACTAGCATTTTAATTTAATTCACCTACTTAGATTATATTCACTACTAGCTTTTATGTCCCGCCGTTGGCCAAGAATGAAAAATTGTGAAAGAAAAAGCAATCATTTTTATGATATTGTCACCCAATTATTTTGCAATATCAGACTATGAAAAGTGGTTTGAAATTTGATTGAGTTTAAGTATTGTAAAATGTTCAAGTGATGGCCACAACCCATTCTTTTTTATATATTGCTATAAAGTGTGAATGAAGTATAATATTTATACAATTTCTGCTCGCATGGACTATGCGTAATGGTTTTAAATATGACTGTTTATCAACGTTCTAAAGAGATTGGTTTGGCCACAACCCCCATTTTTAAATATTATCATCGAAAACAAATTGTAATGTGTACCTATTGAAAATTTAGTAATTTTGGATGTTGGGATGTGGTTAAAATTTGATTAAACAAACGTAGGTACTGAAAAGATCTAGTATTGGTCACATCCCATTCGTTTTTATATTTTTTCATCAAGTGTGCATTATATTTTTGCTCAATTTGACTGAAAGTCTTCATTAACGAAGAAGAAGAAGACTTTAACTATAGTAAATAGTTTTTAATTTGAATATAAATGTTGTGAAGAGTTCAGTAATGGCCACAACCCCCATTCTTTAAATATTAGGTGTTGAAAATTATTCAAAATAGGATGATATAAATGGTTTAAATTTAATTAAACAAAAGTATTGAAAAGATTCAAGTGCAGGTTATATCGTCACATCCAATATCCCATTCATTTCATATGTATTTTCATCAAGTGTGCATATCGTTAATAATATTTCTGCACAATAGACTATTAGACTTAAAACTAACCCAAAAGACTAAATAAAAAAGAGAAAAATAAGTATAAGACTATAAGAAATAGTTTGTATAAAAAACTATTCCAATGGTCTACATAAAATAAGTAAAAATACATATACCTAATAGAAGAATTAGACTATTGGAAATAGATTGTATAAAAGCTCACCCAAAGGTCTACAAAAAAGAAGAAGAAGAATATTTAGACTATTGGAAATAGTTTGTATAAATACTGACCAAAAGGTCTACATAAAAGAAACTGAATAAGACTATTGGAAATAGTTTGTATTAAAACTCTCCCAAAAGTCTACGTACTTAAATGAAGAAGAATAATAATTAGACTAAAGGAAATAATTTTTATAAAAAAATGACCCAAATGTATACATAAAAGAAGAAGAAGATGAATTAGACAATAGGAAATAGTTTGTATAAAAACTGCCCTAAAGGTCTACATTTGAGAGGAGAGTGCTACGGAAAATACTGGGACCCGTGAATGATGGAGAAGCTTGGAGAATAAGGTATAATGATGAAATATACAGCATCTATAAGACTCCTAGGCTCTCTGTACATGCTAGACTGAGCAGGCTGAGATGGGCTGGGCATGTACAGAGAATGCCGTCATCACGGGCACCCAAGAGGATCCTTGAGGGACATCCGGGTGGAAGAAGAAAGGTCGGCAGACCCAGGCTGCGATGGGAGGATGAAGTGAAAAGGGATGCGGAACAATTACTGCAAGTGGCAGACTGGAGGACAGCAGCGGTAGACAGGAGGAGTTGGAGGCGACGATTGATGGAGGCCAAGGCTCGATATGGGCTGTAGAGCCATCGGAAGAAGAAGAAGGTCTACATAAAATTAAGAAGAAAAAGAATTAGACTCCAGGACCCGCCGCTTCAGGCCCTTCAGTACCTCCCGTCCCTTTAATCCCTCATTACGTCCCTTCCCATCAGGCCCTTCAGTACCTTCCGTCCCTTCAGGCAGTTTTATACCTCCCGTCCCTTCAGGCCCTTTAGTGCCTCCCTTCCCTTCATTACATCCCGTCCCATCAGTCGGTTAAGAAAAGTTTAAATCCAGAAACCATCCTGGAAGAACCGCGAAGAGATGAAAGAACCTTCTTTTCCCAGGATGCTCTACTTAATAGGTAAAATGACTAAATACACAAAGAAGAAGAAAAAAGTTTAAACCCAGATACCTGCGAAGAGATGGAAGGACAGTTGGACCTTCTTCTCCCAGGATTCTCCAACTTCATAGGTAAAATTACCAAAAATACACGATGAAGAAGAAGAAGAAGAAATAAGTTTAAATCCAGATACCTGCGAAGAGATGGAAGGAAAATTGGACATTCTTCTCCCAGGTTAGTCCACCTTCAAAGGTAAAATGACCAAATAGACGATGAAGAAGAAGAAGAAAAAAGTTTAAATCCAGAAACCTGCGAAGAGATGGAAGGAAAATTGGACCTTCATCTCCCAGGATAGTTCATCTTCATAGGTAAGATGACCAAGTACACGTTGAAGAAAAAGAAGAAAAAAGTTTATATGCAGAACCCGTCCTGGAAGACCTGTGAAGAGATGGAGGGACAGTCGGACCTTCTTTTCCCAGGATACTCCCCCTTCATAGGTAAAACGACCAAATACACGAAGAAGAAGAAGAATAAGAAAAAAGTTTAAATCCAAAAACCATCCTGGGCATACGCTCGACAATTCACCAAAGTTTCATTATAATCGGACAAACGGTTGATAAATAAATAAATAAAATAATTTTCCTATAGGAAATCAGTATAGGTATATTATTGTTGATTTGTAAGTAAATAATATTAGGTAGGTACCTACCTACAACAACCTTCTAAATAAATTCGATTCCTAACAAATTTTATTTGAATATCACATTCTTTCTGTAGCCATGGAAACGATTCGAACACGTTAAAAATATCGAATGGTTCGGATACATTTTTTGAATATGTAGGTACCTACATTGGTTTGTTCGATGCCATAAAAATGAAAATTGTCAGAAAAATCAAATATTATTTACAAATTATGCAATTTTATTATGCCTATATCTTTACTAATAAATAACACATTTTTACAATATATGTCTTAAAACTTGCCGTAATGTCTTGTGTTTCATTTTATTATTTCATAATTACATTTATTTCACAGGTTTATTATTTTCAAGAACATATTCATTCGGTGGGAAAATGAAATATTGTATGAAAAGATATTAAAATGGCGGCGTTTATGTACAAAAGGCTTACTTTAAAAATAAGTTAAACATTATAATTATACCAAATATTCACCATGTTTTTCACTTAAACGCTAAGTTATACTTCAAAATATATTTTTTTTGTGTAAATACCTACTTCTAACTTTTAAACTAACAGATATTTGCGTGCAAAATGTACACTTTTTTGACAGATATGACTTGGAAAATTTTGTATGAAAAAAATAATTATTTAAATATTTTTAAAATTCAGCATTTTTATCGCATTCTTTTTAGCGTGACACTGCATCAGGTATACTGGTACATGTTCGCACTTAAATTAGATTTTTAGATGCTCTTGGTTTTTCAGAAGGCGTGAGACAAACACACACACACACACACACATACACACACACATACACTAACATTTTGATTGCTTTATTACTTTAGATATAAAGTTAAATTTTTGAAATTGTTGTTTATATATTTTTATTGTATTAATAATTGCTTTCTTTGATATATTTCTTAATTTCTTTACATATTGCGTATTTTAATTTACAAAACAATAAATTGTCAATTAACTCTTATTCCTCCAATGCGTAGATAATATTTTATTGTCAAGAACGCAATGGACAATGAATAAACAAGTCAAATTAAAATAAATTTATTTTAATTGACGGATCGTTATGACGTTCATATAATCGGAATGTCAAAATCAATTGATGCGTAAAATGTTTTGAAAATAGCATGAAAGTAGGTACCTATCTAACAACGACCAAGTAAGCAGTACTTATAGCTGAGCTCATCTGACTTTCTACGTAGATTGGTTCCACAATGTCAATTTAGCACAATATGTATTACATACACAATACATACGTCAATAATTCATTTGTCCAACTTAATCAGGTTACAATTCTTTAATCATTTCAGAGAGTATCTACATATCTATTTATTATAGTAATAAAATTCGATGCGTTTGACATTATTTTTTAGTTTTAATTTCACAATTTTAATGCATGTAGGTACGAAGTATTTGTTGACAGCAATCCACATTTATTTCTATAATATATAATGGAAATATTTTAATCCATGGTAAATTGCATAGTTCTAAGGATTTAAGAATATAAAGGGGTGAATGTTCAAGTTCTTTCAAAACACCGTTCACATGGACGTTCCTTCCCTTCCTTGGCCGGTCCCAGCCTCGTATTGCATTCCTGTCCGCAATGGATATTTTTGAAAGACGGAAATGTTAAAAGTGTGAACAACAGACGAACATGTATCAGACGATGTATAATATGTTGACGAGGCGATGAATGTGTGTCAATATTGAAATATGTGGCTTTTGGTTCTCTCTGCCTACCTATGGCGTGATGGTATGTATGTACCTATGCTCAAGTTCTTTATATCAAATACTATGAACAATAGAATGCACCGTTCAGTTGAAACTATGAGTTCGATAGACTTCACATTGAAAATATGTGCATTGTGCATGATCGTATTAGTTTTCCATAGACATTCGTTTCATTTTTTTTCTTTAATTTAATACGTTTCAAATAATGTATTTTACGAGCAAAATATCATAATATACATAATTTGCCTCGAGAAAAGAATGAAAAAATACTCTTGATCATAAATTCTCCAGTTCACGTAGCAGTGGAGAGTAAATAAAATAAAATTAAATATTTCTTATTAAATATATCGAAAGTAACCCTAATTAAAATAAATGTCACAAAGTGACATCTGACATTGTTGATGCAAACAACTGAAGATGTAAATGTGTATGTATGAAAACAAACATCTAAATATTATTATGAAACACGTACGGCTAGAGTATGACGTATGTAGTAGCAAGAATGGTGAATGCACCAGATGTATTTATATACAATGTACATAATATATAATTTTATATATTATTAGGATTAATGAAGACGTGATGTATGAAACGTGCTAGACCTTCATGAACAGACCTGGTTCATACTGGCTACGTGATATTCCTGACGTATGCCATCAGATGCATCTGGGAGAACACGTCACATTAAATAATAAATTATAGACACAAAACCAATTCGTATATCTGTGTAAACGAGTGGGTTGTGACCAACGATATACACCTCACTACCAAGTCACTCCACAAAGTATTCAAATTTTGTAAGGAAAATTTTCGGCATTTTCATGAAATGTGTTTGTGATTTTTTATTTTTTGATCATTTTAAAACTTGATAATTCTTCAATGCTGTTTTATGAAAGTGATGTGCTATTCTAGTAATTTGAAAATAATAATATCAAATTTGAATTTTAATGAGTTTGGTGTCACACTGAAATATTTGACAAATGGGAAGCACTGATGATATACTTCAAAATCTAATGAGAAGCGAGTATTAAATATACAAATTTACAAAATTTTAATAGAATAAAGTCTAATCGATAAAATTGAATAAACACACCATACATAGTACACAGCACACACACAGATATGTTGTGGTGAAACGTTCAGAATACAATCTCTGCATGATACTAGTTGATAATCGCTAGTAAAAAAACTACCTTAAAATTTGCTAATTCATAACTTCCCACTATATCCCCTTGTGGTGGAGAGGAGTGAAAATTAGAACTTTAATAGGTTCTTCCCGGGGAAGATAGCATACTGATCTTTTCTTCCAAGAAATCATTAAATTTACTTTCTTCGTTGACTTTCATTTGGTTGATCTCCTTTCTAGTGCGATTTTCGTATTCATGTAATGATTCGGAAGCAGTTAGATTCTTTACTTACAGATAGTTAGGTATCCAATAAGAATTTATTTAATTAATTATATTTTGCTACATTTTGGAAACATGAGATGTTTCCTAATCATCTAAACAATTCCGGTTGAAAACAGTGAAAAACTTTATTTTCAAAAGAAAATGTATCGCGGAACCTTTGACTCGGTTAGTTGAATATCCTCGAAAAGTAAAAGTACGTACATACTTGTATTAAAAATGCAAATAGATTTTCGACCAATGGACAATTTGGAATATTTTTAGAAAAATAACCTTTTGCCTATTTCAAATAATATTCATACACACACAATTCCTGACACGCTAGAAATTTATTTAAAAAAAAAAATTTCTTGTTAAACAAGTGCATATCCATCTTCCTACGTTCCCTAAAATAAGCATAAATGCTTGTGCTATTGGTGAATGAAATCGGTCGAGACAGGATTCGATCTCGCGACCACTGGATTACTAACCCAATGCGCTAACCGCTCTGCCATCGGCCCATCTATTAATACAAAGCCTATTTTTTTCATTTTACAATATAATCATATACATATATGCTTGATAAAACAGACCGATTACAGACAATAAATCGCAATAAAAATAATTCTATGAATATACATCTTACTTCAAATCCTTCCAAAAATGTGAAAAATTTACTAACAATTCTAAAAAATGTGGTTTATGTTTGAAAATATAACTTTGAATTCGAAAATTTTGTCATCAATTTATTTTATTCTATATTTCTATCTATGTAAATTTGTCTATGGCGTTCTTTTCTCTTTTTGACAATTCATAAATTAATAATATATTAAAATTTTCTTCCACAATCTGCAATAGAACGATGTATGACAGGGTTAGAAATGAGAACATAAGGAAAGAATGTAAGATGAAGAAAGATATCATTAATAGAATGAAAGTGAACACACTGAGATAGTTTGGTCACATGGGTAGAATGAATGAGGAACGCCTGACGAAGAAAATATACAATGCGGATAGGATTGGATTGAGAGGCCGGGGCCGCCCAAGAAAGGGATGGCACGACCATGTGAACGATATTCTGAAAGAAGGAAATGTTAGAAGCGTTTACAATAGACGAACATGTATGAGACGATGCATGGATGTTGACGAGGCGATGAATGTGTGCCAGGATAGAAAGATATGGCGTTCGGTTCTCTCTGCCTACCCCGTAAGGGACATGGCGTGATGGTATGTATATGTATAGTTTCGCTCTAGACGAGCATCTTCAGAGTAGTGAAGATGCTCGTCTAGAGCGAAACTAGTAAATCAAATAATACAAGTGGAAGAAAATTATAAATGTGTTTCATTTTAATATATTATAGTGGAATTCCATCAAGTATTGTCGATGGAGTAAGTAAACAAAATTAATAAATTATCACTATAAAATTCTGAATGGAGTGAAAATTTGAATTCCAGTGAATCCAAACGAAGGATTAAAGTTCAAATAAAGAACACAAGTTGTAGTTTGTCTATATTATTATGGATGCGTTCGCTGGGGGCTCGACTCGGTTCAGCCAATCAGAGCGCGTCTAGCGATCCCGCCACATTCCAACATTTTTTTTGTAATACCTAAAATAAGTCGATACAACCGTTGCTGCACTCTTTGATGCGGGTAATCTGTAAACTCCAATTTATTATTTTTTTGTGTTAAATTATCTTTACTAGTTGTATGTAACACATGAGATTCAACTGTCGATGGAGATAGTATACATAATTGAAGAATACGTACCAAGCTATAAACACATAAACACAAATTCATAAATATTTTTAGATATTTTGTTTTCTATATAAAACATGTATGGATATACATATTTCAGGATAGGATGGTATAGAAGTCAGTCTGTTTTTCGTACCCAGAATATGAACAGCATGATGTATGTTTGTAGATTAAGTAAGTATCAAACTATTGAGTGAGATATTGTGTAGTGTTTACATACTGCCTTACAAATTGTATGAAACGATGTCGTCACTAAATTCAATTTTTATCAAAATTGTTAAAAAAAAGTTTGAGATGTACTTACTACTACAATGTTAATATCTTTATAGCTAGTTAAATTATCTAGTTGGGGTATTTCGGCTTTTTTTGATATTTTAAAAAAACTTTGGAAATACTTTTCATAAATTTATCATAAAAAATGTTATTCTTAATAAAAACTGTTTAAGAAACTATGGAGTTTTTTGAAAAAAAATATTTGAGATTGAGTATTTTTCTATATTTATACCAATTTACAAGCTTATATGGTTTTTGAAGTATTATGGAAAAATAAAGTTAAAATTCAAAAGTTGATAACCCCTGACTGAAACAAAAATTCTAAATTCTGAGTATAAAAGTTTTGTAGGCCTGTAATTATCTATATATTCTGAAATGTTGAGCTCTGTGAATTAAGCGGATTAAAAGTTATAAGGGACGGACGGACACACACACAGACACACTAAATGTTCCACTCCAAATTTTGAGTAAATCCATATATATGTATATAATAAGGAACATATATACTGCAACGCCTTTAAGTTGGGGATTTTTGACTTCAAAGTTGGAAAAACAGTGAAAAATATAGACCCTGCTTTCAAAACTCGCGTATCTTGGCTTGATATTTTGTCGATAGAAATAAATTCTCTTGAACAAATCGACAGTTGGATTATTGTTAAATATATTCTATTATTGAACGTGACTCCAAACATCGATGAATAAAAGTGGTAAGTACCTATTTAAACAATAACACTTAGCAGTACGCGAAAAGAAAACTTTGTACCCCTTGATGAATGATGCTTTTTTTATCATATATAAAGGTCAAACGATTTTTTAAACTTAAAAATTTAATGAATTACGCTCAAAATTTGACGTCTGAACGATCACTAGTAGTGTATAAATGCACCATAAATTTATATCCATGTTGGCCCTGACCCATGGATAAATATGCAAATTTCACGACGCCATCAAATAGAGATGTTTGGTAGTCCTCCACACTCCATCCATTATAACTCTCTATGCCTACAATAACAATAATATTATTATTCGCATGTTTGTGACAGTCATACCATTCATGTGTCGTATGTTTATTGATTTATGTAATACCAAACAAACATATAGATACGTTTTATCCTAAATAGGCATCAGTTATCAAATATTAGTGACACATTTCTGTCGAGAAACTGAACAAGATGTAAACAAATTCAAAGACAAAGTCGGTTATTGCGAGCACTAAAATTTCCACTACATAATCAGTGGGATAGTGGAATCAGTGGGTTTTCACACCATTTTTCTTAAACATTATAATGCAACTGGCTCACGCCAGTCGCAATTATAACTAAAAAACAAACCTAACCGACCTATTTTTACCAAACTTTTGTGAGTTAGGTTTACAAAAATGGTGTGAAGACTACTGAAGACTTGTATGGTTATCCTAATCAGTGAATACCACAGACCAATAATCTAATAATACAGAATTTTATGTTCATATTTGAATTATGTATCCTCCTGG
Source organism: Molanna angustata (assembly GCA_963576475.1). NCBI lineage: Eukaryota > Metazoa > Arthropoda > Insecta > Trichoptera > Molannidae > Molanna > Molanna angustata. Next base: position 15,880,276 of record OY754975.1, read on the forward strand.
AGCATTTTTGCTAGTACCAGCTTATTTTAAACTGTCCAATTTGCACTATTGTTGCATAATTCCATTATTTTTATTCTGTATTTTGTATGTATGTATATGTATGGATTTAAATAAATAAAATAAAAAATAATAGACATTACACGAGCAAAATTTCTTGGTACACACTGCGTGGCCAAATTTTGGTGCCAATTTCGTTATTTTCTTTATCTTCTTTATATTTTTTGTACTTAAATGTCTTCCACTTTGCTATATTTTCATTTCATATCGTTATCTGATGTTATTAACAAAATCATTTTGTCCATATTTTAATAGGTATACCCACAGACAAGCTTTGCCTTATGGGATTTTCATGTGCACGGTTTCTTTGGCTGCTGTAGTGGCTGGATGCCTGAGAAGTGCTGTGTGGAGAAATAGGGATATGCTGAGGGAGAGTAAAGTCAGGATATACAAGACTTGCATAAGACCAATCATGACATACGCCATAAAGACAAGAGCTGACACCACCCGTACAAAAAGTCTCCTTAGAACCACGGAGATGAAGACTCTACGGCCCATCGCAGGAGTAACCCTGCGTGATCAAATGAGGAGCTCCGAAATAAGGAAAATTTGTGATGTTGAGGACGTGGTACGATGGGGTAGAACAAGAAGACGTTTCTGGAGAGACCACGTGAGGAGAGCAAGCTCAGACCGAGTAGTGAGGATATCAGCTGATGAACATCCTACAGGTAGCAGACCTCCAGGAAGACCACCCAAACGATGGAGGGACAGCTGGACGTCCTCCTCCCAGGAGCAGGTGCCGAGAACTACAGGACATAGTCCTAGCTGACGAAGAAGAAGAAGAAGAGGTTTCTTTGTTTTGATATCATGTAAATGTATATTGTGTATTTACCATGTACCAAATCTTAAATAAATAAATAATCGATATAACGAACATATATCTTTTTTGAATACATGTATAATAATTATTATACGACGGTTTTATAACCTCAGCATTGTTATTCTAACAAGATAGGTAGGTTTTTTAAAGAGTTCTTATTTAATTGATTTATAGGCAACTCGCTTCCATTATAATGGAAGCGAGCTGTGAGGCACCGGCTTAGAATAGTGCTTCCACTCTTTTCTATTATTGTTTTCGAGTGTCCCGTAAGAGCCGGGTAATCGAAAATACAACAGGCAACAATAACATCTCACATAGTTCAGCAATGAGGTTCACCACCCATTCTGAATATAGTGCCTTTTTAGGTGAGACGAGACTGGTGTGTGGGTATACACAGATATGTTGTGCTCCCTTTTATAAGGAAATGCACACCCGCACACCTTTCGCTGGTTACCCCACATTGTGGGATATGCCGTGATGGTATGAATGAATGAATGAACGTATTTGAATATTTTCGAAATGGTTCGGAATGAAAATTGAAACAATACTCGACACTAATATCAAAAAGTACAAGGGATCTAAATTTCTAAAAGCAAATACTTTTATTAATATCCGATTTATATTTAACATTGCTTGACCATAGGTGGATAAAAAGGGTAGCGGAATGAAGACCTCGCGAAGATAAAAGAAGAAGAGGAAGGCCCACCACGCGATGGTCTGATGTCTGATGGTCTGATGATGATAAAAAGAATGTCTGGTGATTGGATGCAGACGGTGCAAAGACAGAGATATATGGGAGAGTCCTACGTTCAACAGTGGACAGAAATGGCTGTATAAGTAAGATTTATATTTAAACATTCTTCGGCCTTTGTGGCTCAGTTGGTTAGGTATCTGACTGCCGATCCAAAGGTCCCGGGTTCGATTGCCGGTGGAAACACAGTTTTTCAGTCTGGATCTGTGAGACGATTAATATCGTAAGTCTCCAGAATGTGGCAACTTATTATTGGGTGCGTGTTAAATTAACATTTGACATAGTACCTGTTAGTTGCCTGAGAAGTCATTTGAAATAAATATAGGTACATTAAATGTGTTTTGGATACATCCGTTCCTCATCACTTTGTGTACCAATCTCCTGGCCTGAAGTCGGAGCTTATGTCAGCTCTGTATATTGATTATACTGAAGTGAACACTTATTTTTCCTCGCAAAAGGTGAACAATCGCTTATAAATAGATACTCAATATTCTAGAACGTTGTTGCAGATGAAATCAAAGAAATACAATCAACGGATCTCTATGAAAAACTAATCAGCTGTTAATGCACATTATGTCATTTAATATTAATAAGAAGAGTCAAACTTATAATAACTTTTACCTTTTGAGATGGTAAAGTTTTTTTTGTATTCTCTTGTTTTCTAGTTAGGTATATTAGGAGCCTCCTCGTACATTGCGCTATACCAAATAGATCTATCGGGCGTCCCTGGAAACGACACCATGTCGGCCAATCCTTCCACTACCGGAGAATCAAAATCCGGACACGGAAAGTAAAGTAAGTAACAGTGTAGGTACTTGTTTGGCCAAGAACCCTGCAACGAATAAACCAAGACAGTATAAAGTAACATATGTGTTTTAACATATAAACCCCACACCAGGACAATACATGTCAATAGCCTTTTTGTCTCAATAAAATGTTAAGTAATAATTATTATTTTTACTAAAGTGGAGATCAAAACAGAAAACCGTAAATAGCATTTTGGAATTTTAGTTTAGTTTTAGACTACCGAAAGATACAGAGCCGTCGGAGTCAGATATATTATTAGCGTGATGGAATACAATAATATGTATGGTATATATTCCAATAATTTGTAATCGAATATATTTTTATTATTGCATATGCGCAAACATTGGATTTTTTTCCCTGTCGGGAGTCAAAGATATTTTTAATAATAATACCAATAATTTGTGTTTACACTCTGTCCTGTTTCCTAGTAAATCAAATGTAAATTGACAATAACAGGAAAAGAATTATTTTGCAGTGTGCCAGTGACCCAAAGGCGAGTACTTACATACTTATGTAGATAATAATAGGTTTATAGTGTACATATATATATATATATATATATATATATATATATATATATATATATATATATATATATATATATATATATATATATATATATATATATATATATATATATATATATATATATATATATATATATATATATATATATATATATATATATATATATATATATATATATATATATATATATATATATATATATATATATATATATATATATATATATATATATATATATATATATATATATATATATATATATATATATATATATATATATATATATATATATATATATATATATATATATATATATATATATATATATATATATATATATATATATATATATATATATATATATATATATATATATATATATATATATATATATATATATATATATATATATATATATATATATATATATATATATATATATATATATATATATATATATATATATATATATATATATATATATATATATATATATATATATATATATATATATATATATATATATATATATATATATATATATATATATATATCAAACTATAGAGAGTCCCCGTAGATACTGCCATGCAAATTGTATGATACAATGGCGTCAATTCTATTTTTACAAAAAATATTAAATGAAAATTTGGGTTTTAACACTTTAATATATGTTCTTTTTTATAGAATATTACATTATCTAGTTTCGACGTTATTGAAATAAATAATGGAAATATACGCAGTTAAACACATAAATTTGTCGTAAATTAAAAATGTTTGTCTAATTGTCTAAAAAATAAAGTTTGAGAAAGTCTGTAAATGAAGAAAAAGCAAGCAAGAGAGATATAGTATTTGTCTGTATACATACAAATTTTCAGCTATCATTTATGGTTTTTGAAATATATAGAAAAATGAAATATTTTTTTTAATATTGACACAGGAACC